>CM076583.1:850338870-850664080 GCA_034641835.2 Pinus albicaulis
TAATTAAAAGAAATGGGTCCCGAATAAAAATAAAACTTTGTTCTTAAAACAATGTAAAAAGGATTTTTTACATTGTTTTGAAAAATAAGGGAAATGAATGAAAAGGGAGGGGTGAATGGGGTTTTTAGAAATGAAAGTGGGTTTTTTGGGTAGGGGAAAGATGAGAATGGGGGTTTTTAGGAAAAGACACGGGATTTCAAGATCACGAGGGTGCTTGGGAGAGGAAAAATTAAAGATAGTGAATTTAGGAAAAACAAAGATAATGAAGGCAGTGAGATTTCTGAAGATAGATATAGTCAAGGAATGTTATTTTCAGCAGATTGTAAAAAATCCATAGTCACCTAGTGATATTGTAGAATACAGGAGGATAACACCATACACTAGGATGGATTTCCGAGGAGACCTGGATATGGTTCTTCCTGCTGGATATACTTGGGGACCAACAAGTATGATCTTTGTATTTTATTCTACATTTATTGAGTATTTATGATTTATATGTGTATTATGATGACACTAACATAATTTTTTTACTCTTGCAGATGTTGGCAATGTTGGGCGCCCTACACCTCAGTTGGTAGGAAACCATTCGAACCAAAGTGTTAGGAGCTTCTCTTCTAATCGAGGGGCAGTGAGGAGGTCTGTTGTAGCCCTAGGTTGAAATTCCTGGTGATGGGGTCTGCCCATCTAGAGAGGGTAGTATTTCTTCTGCTACTGAGTGTGCTACAGAAATCGCTTGCACAGAGGCAGCGAAGGCCCGCATGGCAGAGATGGCAGAGCAGATGGCTACTTTAGCGGTTCGGGCCAGTGATTTGGTAGACGCATGGGGTCAAGTGGATAGACTGACCCAGGGTATGCCTACCCGTGGGTTTTTTGATGATTTGGATGACATTTGGTTAGAGACACTGATGGCCCAAGAGAGGGGCTATCGACCGACTCTGCACTGTGTGGCAACTTCAGTTTTGAAAGCTGCTCTAATATTGGCACTGGGAGCAGCCGTGGGTCAAGGTGCCCAACCTAGAGGGGCACAACCCTAGAGATTTTTTGTACGCGGCGAAAGCACCCATTACAAGGATGCTTCCCTTATTTTTGACGACACGTGTATATTTATTTTTGGCTAACCAGTGGGTCAGATACATGACTCATCATTTGTACTCAGACATACATTTTTTGGTATATATCTATATGAGAGATGTATTTTTTACGGATCTATATTGTGTGTCTACTATTTATATGTTTTCATGGATGATGTGTATTGTTGATGGATATCTATGTTTTTTTTGTTTTTTTTTTTATGTATGATGGTTTATCCGAGATGCATTCCAGTTTAGGATGTGGCTAGTTATGCGATCTGTTGTCTAGTTTTTATTTCTTGCCACATGTGTGAATATAATGTGATCAAATTGATGACTTAATATTTTTGCACACAAATATTTTCTAAACAAATGCGAGTCCCGTACATCAAACTCTTCTTTTAACTGTGAAACCACTAACTGGTAATCAAGGTAGATATGCAAGTAGTGAATGCCCTGATTGAAGGTGTCACACATGAGCCCAATGATGGCATCATATTCTACCTCATTATTTGTCGTTGATCCGATGCATACTCAATTGGTGAAGAATGGCGATTGGTTAGAGTGGTATATGACCCAGGCAGCTACTGCTAAATTTTGAGACCATCACAATGCTCCATCAGTGAATCCAAAGTAATGGTTGGGTTGAAGATCCATTTGTGACACTAGATCACTTTCAGTGACAAGTATATGATCAAAAATAAAGTTTTTTGTATGTGTACGTTAACTATAGGGTTGAGCCCTCTTGGCCCTTATGGGTAAAATTTCTTGAGGTAAAGACCATTGACGAGGTTGCTTAGGCATGTTTTGTCAGGCTCTATCAAGATGTATGCCCCTTTTAGGAGATAATTTTTTATGATATAGGGTCCTTTCCACAAGGTTTCAAACTTTCCTGACCCTAGGGCTTCTTTTGCGACATTGTAGTGGAGGACTAACTCCCCCTTGATAAATGATCGATGGGTGATGTTGTGATCGAACGATGCTTTCACCTGATTTTTATGGGCCTTGATGTGTTGGAGCGATTGTCATCGACTTTTGTCGACGAACTCTAGTTGTACTAAGCATTTCTCTAGAGGTTGGGTGTCATCGAGGATTTCGATGGCGGCGTGTAAATTTGGGATCTCGCATTCGATGGGAATCGCGCCTTCACCCCCGTATATCGAGTAGAAGGGTGTGAACCCCGTTGATGTTTTCACTGCCGTGCAGTATGCCCACAGGGCGAAGAAAAGCATGCGGTGATAGTTTGTTTTGTGGTTATTCACCATGCATTGTAACATTTTTTTGAGTACTTTGTTTACATCTTTTACCTATCTATTAGATTGGGGGTAGTATGGTAACGTGAATTCATGTGTGAATCTCAGGTTGTGAGATAGCTCCTAGAAAATTTTATTTTCGAAGTGGTCTCCATGGTCGAAGAGTAACTCTTTTGGTACACAAAACCGATCAATGACATGGTTGAACTGAAATCATGCAGTGGTTTCTACAATTTTTCTTATGTGGGCATGGATTCTACCCACTTGGTGAAGTAGTCGACAACCACAATAATGTACTTGTGATTGCTTGACGACGCTGGGTTGCAAGTCATGAAGTCGATTCCCCATTTGCAGAAGGGACCAGCGACGATGATGGGGTGCAGGGGAGTGGGAGGGGCTCTTGCCTTGTGATCAAAGCAGACATCGGTCGCACCTCTTGACTACTAAAGTGCAATCATGAAATAACATGGGCCAAAAATATCCTGCCCATAGGACTTTTTGGGTGGTGTCCATTCTGGAGAGGTGGACACCGCAAGTTCTGTTGTGGCAATCATTAAGGGCTTGCTTGGCTCGGTCGTAGGTGAGGCATCGATGTAATATGGTGTTGATGCCCCATCAGTATAAGACATCTCCCATGAGGAGATATCGGGAGGCCTGGTGGCGGATGCACCGACAATCATGGGTCATGAGTGAGCTGGGGTCTGAACTTTTCGGTTCGTAAAAATAGGAGAATATTTCCGTACCAAGGGTCGTCGGTCGTTACTAGGAAGAGATGTTCATTTGGTAGTGAATCGTTGACAGGTGATCCTTTGGTCTGACTTGGGAGGTCCGTGATGAACTTGGCTAAGATTAAAGCCTTCTTGCTCTTGGGGGAGTGAAACTATAAGTCAAATTCTTGCAGAATGACTATCTAATGGGCATACTTATGATTCATTAAATGACATGTGAGCAGGTATTTGATGGGTTAATATCTGTGATGACTGTTTTAGTCCTTAATATAATGTAGTGGAAATTTTTTTGGTTAATACTAGGGCAATATTTTCTTCAGGCTAATATGTTAATGTGGGGCCTGATAATGTTTTTCTAACATAATAGATTATGTTCTCCTTCCCATCCAGGCCTTCCTGGATCAATACTCTAGCCAAAGCGGTCTCGGATGCTGATAGATATAGGATGTATTCCTTATTGTAGTCTGGGGGACTGATCAACGGTGATGAAGACAATGTGTCTTTCAGTGCATCAAATGATTTTTGGGCTTGATCATCCCATTTGAATGGGATGTCCCGATGAAGGAGACGTAGAAATCCTTGAGCGCAAGTGGTGTAGTCTAGGAAAAACCCACAAGATTTGTAGTTGCTTGAGGGTTCGAGATGCAGGTACCTCTTTGATATCTTTACCCTTTAGGGGGTCCACTCTAATTCCTTGTTGGGACACAATAAAACCTATAAGTCATACTACTGTGACATAGAAGACGCACTTGAGGGGGTTGAAGCGTAGGTTGTATTTCCAGCATCGTTGGAATACAAATCGCAGATCCTTGAGATGATCTGATCGCTTCTTGGGTCGGATGGTGAGGTCGTCCAAGTAGGCAAGGTTGAGGTGTGCCATGTCATGAAATATATAATTCATGGCCCTCAGGAAGGTGGCTCTAGTGTTCTTTAGACCAAATTTCATCACCTGGTATGTGAATGTGCCCCATGGGGTGGTGAACGTGGTCTTGTACTGATCAGTGTGATGGATTTGGATTTGATTATACCCAATGAAGCCATACATGAAATAGAGGGCCTTGTGTCATGCACAAGAATCAATGAATTGGTCATTGAATGGGTAGGGTAATTTTCCTTTGGATAGGTTTTGTTCAAATAGTGAAAATTAGTAAAAACACATATGGTGCCCTATTTTTTCATAACGGGAACATGGTTGGAAACCCAAGATGTGTAAGCGATGGGGTAGATGAACCCGACTTTGTGAATCTTATCTATTTCTCATTTAATTTCTTCTTGCTTGGATGGGTGCAGTTGACGATGTTTTTGGCATACTGGTGGTACATCAGGCCATGTGTCAATATTGTGCTCCATAATAGTGGGACTAAACCCTGGAATTCTGAGTAGTCTCATGCAAATATATCTTGATACTCTTGCAATAACTGGGTGTAAGAGGTTATCTCTTCTGGTGAACATGCTTCCCCTAGTGAGATTTCTTTGAATTTTTCAAGATTTCGAGAGATATTATAATATTCCAAAAAACATAGCATAAAAGATGTATTCTTCTTATCAAACTTGAGAATCAAAGATATCGTAGAACT
This sequence comes from Pinus albicaulis, assembly GCA_034641835.2. NCBI lineage: Eukaryota > Viridiplantae > Streptophyta > Pinopsida > Pinales > Pinaceae > Pinus > Pinus albicaulis. Next base: position 850,343,499 of record CM076583.1, read on the forward strand.
GGAATGAAAATGGAAAGTACAAAACATTCATACATATGCAACAAAAGAAGAAACTATGCCAAATTATAGTACCACATGGGTCCCAAAAGAATAGCTGCAACTCATCCAATATATTCCTGCCAAAATATGAATACACTAGTGTCTCTGATGAATATAAGAACATCAAACTTGTGAAATGAGTCAAGAAATGAAAGATATAGGAATGAAACAAATTCTCCCATCATCACGGGTCGAATCCATGAGTTATGGAGCTTATCCACAAAATTCTTAACTATAAACCTAGAGTGTAGGGAGGTCAAACTGACTCATCCCTAAAATTAATGAAACTAATTCATAAATATTGTCAAAGGGTTTTACCTAATGTATTTACCCATATATAACTCAAAAAAATCATAATTACATTTACATCCATCAATTAAATTGGTAAAAACATGATTTTTCCATGGTGAAACTGAGAAAACTGGAAAAAATTAGGAAAAACAGAGAAAGGTGAAGAGTGTAGCACTAGTGTCACGAGCGCAGCTCCAGTGTCAAGAGTCGCAGTGCCAACTTCAGCTCAAATTTTGAAGGGGTTTTGGATGTCCAAATTGAACTCAGGATAGCTCATTGGAAAGCATGTCCTATCTAGTTTCCAAAATTGTCCTTTTTTCCAAAAATTATAATATTTGACCCTCCAAAAAGTCAATATCCCAATACTGTTCAGGAGCACAACACCTAGCTGAAAAAGAGGGTAGAAACATGATTTTTTGGCCATTTTGTGACCTTTTGACCTGCCATTTTTCCCAAATTTGCTTAAAAAAGTACCTGCCCTGACTATTTGGCATTCTGAATCCAATGGTACCCTTATTTTTTCATTTAGATCCTCCTAGAAGAAGCGAAACGGCTAGGGCGCTGCACTCCTAGTATTCTAGCCGAGCTAAAAACTATCAAAACTTGCAAAACCCCAAAAAAATAAAAACTTGCTCAAAATTTCTACAAAATTGTTCTATGGAAGCTTGATGAACTGTGCTAAGCAATGAGGGATGCATCAACAAGGATTTCAATCTTGTCTTTTTTTTTCTTGGCTAGGGTTTGCTTATGTTTCTCCTGCACTTGCTTAAGTTTAATGCTACATACCTTGCTTCTTGTGATGTACCTGTTAGACATGTTTCTGAAAATTTTGTTCTCTTTGTTTTCCTTGTGGGGGAGTTTCTTAAGATAGATGTTGAGCCTATCAAGCCATGTCTCTATGTCATCTTCAACTTCCTTTCAATTATCTGCTCAAAAGTGAGTTTTTCATCCTCAATATTCTACTATTGTAAAGACCTCTTAAGACCCCTTGTATTTGGTATTGTTTTGCTACTTTGGATGTCATGTTGATCAGGATCATCAAGTGGGATCATGGCTTTATCTCTCTTTGTTTTGAGAAGCTCTAGCTCCATAAGCACTTGTTGATCTTTCAACTGCTTATTCTCCTACTCAAGAAATGAAATGACAAACTGAGCTCTATCCAAATTAGTTTCTAGATCTCTAATTTGGGCATCCTTCTCTTTGAAAATAAAAATTGAGGCCTCATGATCATCCTGCTGATCCAAGTCAACTAAGTCAAAAAAAATTTCCTCATCATGAGGTTCCTCATCCTCTTGCATGACTTCCTCATGCACAACTGCCTCTTTTTTCTTTTTATTTCCCTTTTGTACCTACTTTTCTGATGAATAAGGAAAGGTCCCTCTCACAATCTGTGGGGCAAACACCTGCCTATTCCCTCTCTGATGTGTTTTAGCCAATGTGTCTTTCTTGACCTCTTTTGTTTTTGTAGGCTGTTTGACCACAACTCTGTTGGATGACCCAATATGACTCTGAAATACCGATGATGGTGGTGGTATGGTTCTAGTAGGATGAGATGATGGAGGAATAAATGTAAAGGGCTAAGATGAAGGAGGGATGTTTTCAACGTGCTGAGCTTGTGAAGTAGTGAAAACATCATTGGCAATGAATGTATCCCATGAACTGTGCAACTTATCTAGATGATGGAGTACAATGATTTTGATCAAGAAGTGATGAACAAGGTTGTTCATTTGCTGATCATATTCTCTTTTTTGTACTATGTAGGCCATTTTTTCTATGCTCCTGAACAAATACTATGGGATATTGAACAACTTGACTCTTGTGAAGTGCATGAGCAGTCTAATAGGATATGTGTAAATTCTAGAGAACCTTCTATGTTTGTGTGTTTGGCGCACGAATGTACCAAATCACACCTAGGCGTGGTTTTTACCTCTTTAAGTTATTTTTCATAGGCAGAAAATAGATGGAGTCAAGCAAGTTAGTGGAACATGCTAAAACATAAACATACTAGATAGAGAAATAGCATGCATGTTCAAACATAAAAAACTAAACTAAAACTAAAGAAAATAATATAAAAGATCTAAATAGAGTCAAACAACTTCAATAATCCAAACGGTGGTGCTCACGTCCCCTCTTATTGAGTGCTGGTAGGAATGAAGGATGAAACTTTTACCCGCTTGCCAAGGGGCCCTTAGAACTAGGGGTTCTAAGTCCCGATGCAAGGATGTCTTTACTTCCGAGCTACCTTGGTGCAAATTCCCCCTCTCTCTACTATGGTGGACTGGAGTTGTTGGATGTCCAACAACTGAGTCCCCTCTATTTCTGCTCTAGATCACACACTGCTAGTATTTCTTGGGGAAATTTTGTTCATCATAATAATGTGTTCTCATATTTTTCATCTCTTGGTGGCCTTTTATAGGAGAATCCAAATCCTTCTTCCCTCTCTTGGTACATTTTGGATGGTGACCCAAGAGAGGAGGATGATTCCATTATGTGCCACATTTATTCCATTGTGTGCTCCCTTGAGGTCCTAAGGAGGCTTGGGCAGCTATCCTTAGGTGGCCTCAAGTGTGGGATCAATGTCGTGGAGTGCGCCTTGTGGTCCCAAAAAGTTACTTCCGCCACTCTCAGGACCACGCAAATTTTTGAGGAAAATCCACGCAAAGGTGTGTTTATCTAAGAATAATGCGCACAAAGGCACATTTAACTAGTTCCTTTTGTGCGCAATTTGATTTTTCCTCTTAAACCTTAGAAATTTTTAAATACTTCAGAATCTATAATGTCTTTCATCCCTGTAAATCCTTTTGCCTGACATTTAATAATGTCATCTTTGCTTGTCTGATTTTCCAGTGATAACACCTTCCTTCACAAGAGAAGTACTTCATGATGATTTTAATCATGGGGGTGTTAGGAATCTGTAATTTATTAGCAAGATTGGCAGAGTCCAATTACAGAAACAACATCGTTTCAACCAACTTTGGGATTCTAGGATCTAGCCCTCCTGAATCCGGAGAGGGATCTCTCCAATAAGTGCAACGATGGATTTGTCTTTGAAGTTTGAGGTAATGATATTAGGCTAGTTATGAAGGCCAAGGGTTTGTTTTGTTTTTTGGATGGTTGAACATGATTGCTGTTAGAGGAGAAAAGTCCCAAAGGTAAATAGGTTTAAAAGTGAGAAGTTGCAAGCAAAAAGAGTAAGTTTTGATTAAGAAGAAAGATGATAGTAGGTTTTCAGTCAATTGGGTTATGGAGTCATAAGAGGATTTAATTGAAACAATCAGGTTCAAGAGTGGTCTATGGGGCAAGTCATCTATGCCTAAGGATCTCTTTAAGGTTTGATTTATGGAATGGAATGATACATCAAGAAGGGGAAATAAACAGATGTAGAATAAAGAGCAGCCCAGGATCTGGTAAGTACTTTGAAACTAGCCAGCCTTTGACCAGGCACTTAAGAAAAACATATAAGAAAACTAGGATCTGGTAAGTACTTTGAAACTACCCAGCCTTCGATACACTTCCAATAGAAAACATACAAAAAACTAAGGGAAACTTGAAGGCAACCTTTGGAGTAGAAGCTAGCGGGCCGGGCTCACCACAAATCCTCTCCTAGCTCTTCTTTACTTGGCTACTTCCAATACAATCACAGAGATAACACAAAATGGCCTAAGATATGGTAAGTACTTTGAAACTATCCAGCTTTTAACACATTCTAAGGGAAACAATTAGACAGTTATGCAAACAAGACTGGGACCAGGGTTCACCATATCTTCCTCAGTTCATCTTCACACAACATATACTGAAAGTAACATTTAAAAATAATATTCAGCCAAGACAACAGGATGAGGGAACGCCAACATTCCTATGCTTAAACTGAATTAAATCATTTCCAAATAACACAGTTGAAAGAAAACATTTAAATAAATATTTTTTAGCCAGAGAAGGTTACTGGTATACAGTAGGTCCTAACATTGTTTAAACTGTTCTTTACAGGATAATATGAAACATAATGAAAACAGAAACAAATCACAAGTTACAATAAGAATAACATCACCGTAAACATAGACCAGGATCCCATAAATCAGCTTGTATTGATGTTCCAAACCAGTTACAATATTCAAGTCCAGTGTGTTAATTCATCTTTCCTTCACAACCTAACCTATCTGTTACAAGCAGAGCTCCAAGAGCCAGTGAATCAATATTTACAATCAGGAGTCTTCAGCTCAGTTACATCAACAACCAACCCCTCACTCATCTTCTACTAAAGTATTTATAGAAAGATGAGGAGGTGAGATCTGATAAAAGATCTCAAATACAATTAATACAGAGTTAATGTTTTCTTGGCCCTTGGGGGGCTCAATGAAGAAACTGTACAGGTGTTTCACTGTATTAATTGGTTTACACTTATGAATTAGGCTTGGTGGGAGCTTTTGTTGACCTTTGAGGCTCTATGTGATGCTAGGGTTACTCTGTAGACATTATTTCATTAAATTCTTGGCAGAAGTAACTCTTCGGCTGCATCGAGGCAAAATATTTTGACCTTGCTCAATAAATTTTGTTCCTGATTGAATACTTTGAGGCACAATTGGCGCTTTAGTTGCTGGGAGGAATCAATTTGCCCTAATTTGTGGCAGTGGAGGTCTTCTGTTAGTTAAAACACTTTAGGTTTTCCTTTAAACTGTGTTTTAGATTGGGGATTAGGCTTCTGATAACTGTCTTGGCCATAATCCCCACTAATCTGTCCATTAATTCTCTGTTCTGGTTCATCCGGGTCTTTGACACTGATAATCTTTGACTGTGCCAGTTTCATGGTTTTCTTGCTGTCGTGTCGGGCTGCGCAGGGTTTTTAAGGCATCAATGCCTGAGAAAACATGGACGAAACGTGCATTCCAATCCTGCGGGTGATTTCCGTGGATGAATCGAAGATGGGAGGGTCATCACCCTCCTTCCCTGAATCTTCTTTGGAAACCACGAACAAATGATTTAATCCCTGCAAAATGCAAAAACTCATTAAAAAATCCTGCTTTTATAAGCTTAACTGCATCGGAAGGTGTGTGGAGGAGAATGGCCATCGGATGGCATCATCCGGTGGTCAGGATTGATCAAGGGAGATTATAAAATAGGTGGAAGAGGATCAAATTCGAGCCATCGATCGCGCGTGATCGACGATCGGGAGCGGAGGTTTGAAAGTCAGCGGAGGGAGTCGTTGACTGGGCAACAGAATCGGGCGATGCAATATGAGCCGTCGATCTGCAGATCAGATCGATGGCGGAAATGCGATTTCCATTGTACAATAGCTTGGTTATCAAGCCGGCACTTTGGTTAACCATCGGACATCTTTGGCGATCAACAACCATTGGATGAGTGGGCCCAAATCGGATAGATGTGGTAAATTTCACTGGATGCCTTGGCCTGAATGTTAAGGCGTGGGGGATAACTTTAATGCGTGGGGACGGTGGTTTTGGAAAAGGTACGGGGGACGCGTGGTGGCAAACGTATGGAATTGCTGGCCATCGGGGAAAAACCACCTTTCACCCAAAGGTGGTGCGAAAAATACCACGCGGGTTTGGAAAACAGCGTATGGATGGAGGGGGGTCCACAGGAATGGCGCGCTCCGCACCGTCCGATCTGTGGAGTAGATCAACGGTGGCAATTGAAGTTTGAATGGTGGGGACCACGTGGTAAGTCGGAGTCCGCACCATCCGATCTATGGAGCAGATCGACGGTGGAGATCGCTCCACAGTTGCACAGGCGGAAATCCTTTGGAAATGAATTAAAACACGAAAATTTCAAATAACAAAGGTTTTTTGTGTTTTGGCGGAGAAACATTAGTTGAAACGCATAAGCGCCCGACGAGTTTAGCAGCTAGTCATGGCGCTCGGGCTTATGGATGGAAAGGTTAAAAAACTTTAAGCGCGAGGGGGCTTAAATCTCATACATAAAAATATGTAGTTTTCATGGATTTTTAATGGTTTTTTGAAGGAAATGAAGGCTTTGGTAAGGTTAAAAAAGTGGGTTTTTAACCTTATAAAATGAATTTTGATGAGGGAAAATAGAAGAAATGTGGAAATGAGGGATTTTCATGGGGAATGGAGGGATAGAAAAAGAGGTTAGTTGGGAGGAAAAGGAAAGGAAAAAAGGGGTCTGCAACAGTACTTGAATTTGGATTTTCGTAGGATTTTAGAGGTTTTTAGGATGTAAACAACAGTATGGGATCTGGATAGAGGCAAGAGACCTTCAAGAGTCTTCAAGAGCCAACAGTTTTTGATAGGGAAAAATTGTTCCTTGAAGGCTCAAAACAAATTTAGCCACCTTGGGTATAATCAAATTTTACAGGTGGCTAATAGTGGCTCCACTTGGGGATGGTGCCTTCTTGAAGGCATCAAGAATTCAGAATTGATTTCTCTGGGAGGCTGACTTGTGCCTGATCCTTTGGATTGCTCTTATTTTTCTGGTTGATCTTGCTTTGCTCTGAAAAACAGTATCAGTTATGAAAGAATAATGGACTTTATCAACACAACTTTCTACCTACCCAATCCTACTGATCTAACATTTTTTCTTCATCAGAGTGCACTTGGATTGGCAAAATATTTTCACAACATTTTATTCTTTTGAAAACATAAAACTAATATAATTCTACTCCTTATTTCTCCCTAAACTCAGATTAAGTAGTTGAGATCAGATTTCTTCTCTACCTAATCTACTGTCTGTTGGGATTAAACTGTCCAAAAGACTTTCATTCTCTAATCTCTACAACAGAAATTTAAAAACAGTCAAGTCAAGATTTAGCTGTTTGACTTGCTGTGATCTATGGCATAAAAACAAGTTGCACATAGATTATTTTTTGTAGAAAAAATAAAAACAAAATGGAAGGCTTAAGATCTGAAAGTTTCTCATCATGGCCTTCTCTTTTTTCACAGCTCTGTTTTTGCTTTGTTTGAGCTGTCTCTTCCTTGTTTTCTGATTCAGATTTTGGGTTAATTAGACCAGATTTTTACATCCCTTGACTCATAAAAGTAAAACAGATTTGAGTCATCTCTTTTGGAAACTTAGGTTCATATTTTGAGCTTGTTTGAACCTTCAATTTCTCTCTTAATCTATCTACTGATAAGCCAAGATTGAACAGTTTGGCAAATCGAATTCACTATCCTATCAATAGAAAAATTTAAAGCTAATTAGTCAAGATTAAACAGTTTCACTAACTAGAAGTGTGTTTTGGAGGAGTGGCATTTGAGCTTGCACACTTTCATATTTGTTTCTCTTTTTTGGCATGGGGCTTTGCCTTTCCTGTTTTCATTTTTTCCCTCTTTTCTTTCTTTTCTTTGTTTTTGTATTTTTTGATTTTTCATAACTTTGAATGCAATGTTGGATGGAATATTCATAATGGGAAAAAAGATAAAAAAGGCTTCAAAACGTAAAATGGATCAAGAGAAGTAATGCTTAATCTTGCTGCCATTGACAGGACCCCCAAACAATTATGTTCCATCCAGTTCCTGTAAGAAAAAAACATTATTACTAGCAACTGAATGAATAGAGTAAGGGCCAAGCCATAGGTTGTCAAATTTTCCATGCTTACCCTTTTCTTCCGTCCTTGAGTCCCACTTTAAAACTTTGTCCCCAATCTTGAAATTGCAGGCCTTTGTTATTCTGTCAAAAAGCTTTTTTATGTTGTCCTGTTTCTGCAATGCTTTATTATACACTTCCTCGCTGGTTTGTTGAAGATGAATGGTCTGATTTATTCTTTTGGTCATGTCATTTTCTTCAGTCTGCAATTCTTGGATCAACTTCATAACTGGTACACCAAGGCTATTTGGAAAAATTGCATCAGTACCATACACAAGCTGGAAAGGTGACATACCAATAGATTTCTTAAAAGTTAATCTGTCAGCCCAAAGTGCATGGACCAACTTTGTGTGCCAAGACTTTTTATTGTCCTCCAACAGTTTCTTGATTATGTTCACTAAGCTTTTGTTGGAAGATTCTGCAAGTCCATTACCTTGAGGGTAGTAGGTTGTGGAATGCCCCAATGTTATTTGGTATGTATGACAGAACTCAACCATCCTCTTTGATCCAAATGCTGCTGCATTATCTGTGGTAATTTTGGTAGGACAACCAAATCTGGAGAGAATGTTAGTCTCCATAAATTTTATGATAACTGAATCATTGGCCTGCCTACAAGGAATGGCTTCTATCCACTTAGTGAAGTAATTTGTAGCAGTGAGAATCCACCTATGCTGGGTAGAAGATGGTGGATGGATTTCTCCTATGAAGTCAAGTCCCCACTATTGAAAATCAGCTTCAACAGTGATTGGATGCAGAGGCAGGGGTAGCAGTTTTCTTTTGCCTTCAAACAGTTGGCACTTATGACAATCAATGATCATCTTGTGTACATCATGAAAAAGAGTAGGCCAATAGAAACTAGCCCTCAAAATTTTGTTAGCTATTGATTTCCAGTACAAATGACCCCCACACTCTCCTTCACGGAATTCCTGCTTAACCTTCTCTACATCAAACTCAGGCAAACATTTAAGCAATATACCGCTTGCATTTTTCCAATAAAGACATCTATCTACAATGAAATAGTTTACCTCTTTCAGCTTCAAGAACCTTGCCTTTGTTTTTGTCAAACCAGGAGGTGTATTTAAATTGAGCAAAACATAAACAATATCAGCATACCAAGGAGAATTCATAAAATGGTCTTCAACAATGGGAGTTGAGAATTCTTCTTGGTCATCTAAAGCATTAATCATATGAATATCAAGAACTTCACAATTTGATTCAGCCATTAATCTAGCTAGACCTTGGCCTTTGATGAGCTTAGTGGGTTTTATCTCTAAATCATATTCAAGAATAACAGCAATCCACTTACCTCTCTTACCATCCGGGTCCTGTGTTAGAATGTCTTTAACCACTGAATTTGGGACAAAGGCAATGATGTGTGAGTGAAGGATGTATACCCTGAAATATTTTAAAGCTTTAACCAAGGCAAACACTTGTTTTTCCATAATGTTATACTTCAATGGGGCATCCATCAATGCCTTACTAAAGAATGCAATAGGCTGCTCTTGTCCTTGTGGATTTTTCTGTAAAAGGACAGCAGCTATGGTATGTTTTGATGCGAATGAGAAGATATAAAAATATTTTGAAAAATCGGGACTTATCAGAACCGGTGTTTTGGTTAATGCTTGTTTCACCAGTTCAAAGGATGTCTTTGCTTCCAAGGTCCATTTTACCCCTTGCTCCTTCTTCAACATGTTTGTGATATTCCTAAGGAGCTCAGCCAAGTTGGGGATGAACCTCCTCAAAAAGTTAATCTTTCCAATGAAAGACTGCAACTCTTTTATGTTTCGAGGATGAGAGATTTGCAATATGGCCTCAATCCTCTTTGGATCTATCTTTATACCCTCCTCAGAAATAATGTGCCCAAGAAGTTTACCTTCTTGGAGACCGAATAGTGTCTTCTTAGGGTTTAAGGATATTCCAAACTTTCTGCATTTCTCGAGAACTGTTCTCAAATGTTCTAAGTGTTCTTCATCTGTTTTTGAAAACACAGTTACATCATCAAGATAGATAATGATGAAGAAGCCGAGTTCTTCCGAGAATGCTATGTCCATGGCTCTCTGAAAGGTTGCTCCAACATTCATTAGACCAAAAGGCATTTTCATATACATGAAAGTGCCCCACGGTGTAGTAAAAGCTGTCTTTAATTGATCAGCAGGGTGAACCAAGATCTGATTATACTCTGAATAGCCATCAAGCAAAGAAATTCTTTTAGACCCTACCACCCTTTGTAAAATATGATCCATTTTTGGTAAAGGGTAGTTGTCTTTCAATGAATCTTTGTTTAAATCTCTAAAATCTATACAAAGCCTGATTTCTCCAGTCTTCTTCCTAACAGACACCATATTAGATACCCATTCAGAATATCTAATAGGGATAATAAAACCAGCATCATACATCTTCATGATTTCCTTCTTGACCAAAGGCAGTTGTACAGGGTTTATTCTGCGCAGTTTCTGTTTGAATGGTTTTTGGTTTTCTTTAAGAGGGATTTTGTGTTGTATTATTTTAGTGTCATAGGACTTAAGATCTTTGTAACTCCATGCAAAAACATCAGAAAATTCTTTGAACAGCTCTATGTATTTGAGTTTAATGTGAGCTGGCAAAGTTTTGGACAGTTTGATCATCTTTGGTTTCTCTTCACTTCCTATATTACACTCCTCCACTTCAGTCTCTACAGGTTCCAGTTTAGGTTTTTTGGCCACATCATTAAAATCAAACAACTCTTCTAAAGGTGCCAGACCACTTGGCAAAATTTCATCTTTAGAATGTAGAGTTTCTAATTCTGCACTATATTCTGTTTTGTTTCTAAGTTTGCTAGTCTGAAGGTTAATATTGAAAATCTCAGGAGAAGGTTCTTCTTCACCAAGAAAATTTTCTTCACTGCAGTCTGTATCATAGTCTGAATTTGAACTATGTAGTTCAAATCCATTTCTGAATTGCATGAAGTCTTCTATTTGTTTATCTTCGTCAAACACCTGCCAATATTTTTTATTATCAGGCACAGCTGGCCTAAATTTTATTTGAGTTGAGTAGTCTTCAGTCTCATATGGCATTAGACATGTCCTGGCTACAAAGGCTAAATTGTGGGCTATAATATTTCTTTTTCTCAATACAAAACTAAGGCTGGACTCCTCAAATGTTTTCAAAAGATCCATGACATCATTCCGATAGGCCCTAAGTCTGGGATGATTTGCATTATACTCCCCATTGACTTGCCTAATAATCAATTCAGAATCCCCATACACATTGATTCTCTGGGCTCCTAACTTTTTTAACAAATGTAAGCCTAAGAGCAGGGATTCATACTCCGCTATGTTATTAGAACACTGAAAGTTTAACTTGCATGAAATGCATTCTGTGTGTTTGCTTTCAGTGTTGCAGATCCAAACGCCTACACCAACATTAGTTCTAGTGCACGACCCATCAAAATACATGCTCCACAGAGGACTTTTATCATTTTTATCTGTTTGGTAAATGTCCTCATCAACTACCGTGCTTCCAGATGTTTCTTGAATATCAACACTAAGTTGTTTTTGTTTTAAATCCTCAATTTTCTCATCGGGCTGAGGATTGTTCTCTTGACTGTCCAGATTTAAGTTTAATGGATTGATGACTTGTAGTTCAAGACCCGTGTTTTGTTTGCTAATTTTTTTAAGTGTAGCAAACTATTTTGACACTTCAGCATTATGTTCCTCTTCCTCCCTTTTGGTCACTAATTTTGTTAAAGTGATTTTTTCATTAAGGATTTCATCATTGATCATGATAAAATAATCAAGGCCTGTACTCACGGAGTATAGAGGAGAGTTTTATGGTCTGTTTTGACTTGTAACTATGTATTGCATATGGGACTCCCTGTAAAGTCTTCTAGTCTGATTGAAAATAGGGATAGTCGCATAGGTCATGTCCATTTGCATGGTCCCTTGTAACTTAACCCCCCAAGATCTCGATAATAACATTCCATACTTTGGGGGAACATCAGCCACAACAATATCCATAACTAAGCATTTAGCTGGAATCTGGGCTAAGTTAACACAGAGGTCTTTGATCAACCCTAGACATTTTACTCTACTTGAATCAAAGGAGTATAGGTCTTTGTAAGGTCTGGTGATTTCAAGACCCAAGCTCTCCATTACAGCTTTTGGCATTAAGTTATGAGAATCCCCTGAGTCATGCATAGCGTTGTGTAGAATCTTGTCATGAACATTTAAAATCACATAAAAGGGAGGAACCGGTCCTTCTTGATATCTTCCTTCAATCTTTGGACCAAAAATGAGCTCATCATTAAGATTGAGAGTGTCCTCATTTTATTCTATGTTTAAAGCCTTCAAAATTTGGGTTTTATATACGTGATGGGCAGCTAACTCAGTCAAGGGAACATAAATTTTGATCTTTGAGATTTCTTGTTCTAGGCTGAAAGGATTTTGATTTTTTAAAGCACTTGTTTCAGCCTTATTAGCTGTCACTTTATCAACAACAACAACTTGTTGATTGGTTCTATTTACACTTGTCACAACAGTTGAAACATGAGTACTAGCTGAAGTGTTAGTACTACTAATGTCTGCACTCTGTTTTTCCTGATTTTGAGTGCTTTTCTCTTTACCTTTACCAGAATTAATAGCCACCATTTTTTCTTTTTGTTTAACTGTTTTAGGCTTGGTTGTTGTGCTATTTTGTGAAGATTGGTCAGAGGTATTGTTGTTGGGGGTTTTTTGACTAGATTTACTTCTGAGTTCATATTCTTTTGAAGGTTATGTGATGGCATTTTCCATGTCTTGACAACAATTTTCATTATTATCTCTTTTGTCATCATAAGGTGTGTAAAGACCCTTTTTTCTATCATAATGAACCTCAAAGTCATCATCATCTACCCCAAATAGGTTCATATCATCTTCCTCTGTTATTTGATCAGTTTCCTCAACCTCACTTACATAGTTTTGATGAAAGGGAGGAGTGATCTGCTGATCATCTTCCCTAGGTCTGTTAGGAGGTTGGTTCCTTCTAGCATTCTGATTCTGGTTTTGGTTTCTGTTTTGAGGAGCAGTTTGGTTTTGACTGGCTTGTGCTCTCTCAAGAATGCTCATTTTCTTCATCATTTCTTCCATCATTCTTTCCATCTTTGAGTTTGAGGTAGTAGGTGTGTATTCCTCTCTAAAAGATACTCTCTTTTCAGCTTTCATCCTTGCTCTCTTCTCCATTAGGTTGACTTCCACAGAAAGAGCACCTCTTTGCATGTCTTCAAGGGTTGCAAAATCTCTCTCTCTGAGTGAATAGGTCATGTTAGCGTCAAATCCTTCAGGAAACTTGTTTAAGGCTGAGCCTTGTGGAGGTTTTAATTATGGGGAAAGTGCATTATACACACTATTAAATCTAGTACAATAGGCTTGTACACTTTCCCCGGGGTTTCTATGGATATTGTTGTAGTTAGCAAGGACTTGGAGAGTATTCTTCCTCACTTCCCATTTGTTTAAGAATGTTTGATGGAAGCCTTGGAGATTGTTGATACTGTGGGGGGCTAGGGCTTTAAACCATTTTCTTACTTCTCCCCCCAAACTTTGAGCAAATAATCTGAGTTTGACAGAATCATCATCAATTTCATTTTTGTCAAAGTACTCATTCATCTTATCCACATGTTGTGATGCAATTATCGCATTTCTAGCGTCATACAATGGGATTTTGGACTGATAGTCCTGTGGAAGATTGACTAATGGTACAGGAAGGACTAAGGGAGCATACCATGCTGCCATGATATGTGGTGGGGGTGGATTGACAAGAGGGGGTGTGGGCTGAAGTGAAGTGGTTCGAGCGGTGGATGAAGGATGAAAAGAAGTGGATGGGACTGCAGTAGATTGCTGAGCTGATCTTGGATGAGAGACACCTAGATTATAAAGAAAATGTAAATCAGAAGGTGTTGTTTCTCTACTCCCAAGATGTTCACTTGTTTTAGGAGATGGATGTGAAGACTCAGAATCTGACTGATCTAAATCATCAAGGGACCTAGTTCTAAATGGATTTAATAGGTCAGCTTGTGATTGTTGTAGAGCTGAAAGATTTTCAGGGACTGAATTAGCTCTCAAGGGTGATATGAAAACAGTTGAAGATTCTATCTTAGGAAACTTCCTAAGGATACTTTCTGGGTTATCAACTATCTCAGGTGGATCAGGGTCAGGATGGGCTCTAGTATGAATCTTTGTAGGAGCCACTATGCTACATTTTAGACCCAAAAAACAAGAAAAGTTCAACCAAGTATGACAGTCTTTAAGAGGTTTAACTAATCTGTTTTCACAATTTTAATCCAACAGTCCTCTAACTGAGTTTTAAATGATGTTATGATGCTAAGGGTTCTTCCTAGTGGAGTCTTAAGGTCTGTTCAGGATTGTGGAGTCGCCAGGTGGAAATTTTAGAGTGTTTTCAAAGAGGTACACAGTCCACCACAGTGCTTGTGAAATATCCGTTTTCAAGGATATCCCGAAACACAACAAACTCTAACCAGAGATTTACTGGGAGGGAATTTACTAGATATGTCACCTCTTAAAAGAGGATGAGATCTGGAGGCTACCTAGCCCTTTCCAGACTCTGTCTAAGAGTATGAGGTAAAACACAACAAAAGGTAAGTGAAATGTAAGGGCAAGTGTTTTACTACCAATCTGAAATGTTTTGGTATTTTCTAAGTTATTTTTCAATTTGCGTGGTTTCTAAGAATATCCTAACTATGTTTCAAAACTTAGCTACAGTTATGAGACAAAGGCAGTCTACTCTTATGGCTAAGCTAGCTGATTTTTCAAGGTTAGATAAAGCCTTAAGAGAATCCTAGGTTTGACCTAGATTGTCACTGATTCAAACAAGTTTCATCAAGATTACCATTTCTTGGTAGTGCTTGAAAAAGCTGCTTTTTACTCACAAGGTCTTATGAAGGTTTGGGTTTTGGTCCCCAGTGGAGTCGCCAGAAATGTTAGGAATCTATAATTTATTAGCAATATTGGCAGAGTCCAATTACAGAAACAACATCGTTTCAACCAACTTTGGGATTCTAGGATCTAGCCCTCCTGAATCCGGAGAGGGATCTCTCCAATAAGTGCAAAGATGGATTTTTCTTTGAAGTTTGAGGTAATGATATTAGGCTAGTTATGAAGGCCAAGGGTTTGTTTTGTTTTTTGGATGGTTGAACATGATTGCTGTTAGAGGAGAAAAGTCCCAAAGTTAAAGAGGTTCAAAAGTGAGAAGTTGCAAGCAAAAAGAGTAAGTTTTGATCAAGAAGAAATATGATAGTAGGTTTTCAGTCAATTGGGCTATGGAGTCATAAGAGGATTTAATTGAAACAATCAGGTTCAAGAGTGGTATATGGGGCAAGTCATCTATGCCTAAGGATCTCTTTAAGGTTTGATTTATGGAATGGAATGATACATCAAGAAGGGGAAATAAACAGATGTAGAACAAAGAGCAGCCGAGGATCTGGCAAGTACTTTGAAACTAGCCAGCCTTTGACCAGGCACTTAAGAAAAACATAGAAGAAAACTAGGATCTGGTAAGTACTTTGAAACTACCCAGCCTTCTATACACTTCCAATAGAAAACATACAAAAAACTAAGGGAAACTTGAAGGCAACCTTTGGAGTAGAAGCTAGTGGGCCGGGCTCACCACAAATCCTCTCCTAGCTCTTCTTTACTTGGCTACTTCCAATACAATCACAGAGATAACACAAAATGGCCTAAGATCTGGTAAGTACTTTGAAACTATCCAGCTTTTAACACATTCTAAGGGAAACAATCAGACAGTTATGCAAACAAGACTGGGACCAGGGCTCACCATATCTTCCTCAGTTCATATTCACACAACATATACTGAAAGTAACATTTAAAAATAATATTCAGCCAAGACAACAGGACGAGGGAACGCCAGCATTCCTATGCTTAAACTGAATTAAATCATTTCCAAATAACACAGTTGAAAGAAAAAATTTAAATAAAGATTTTTTAGCCAGAGAAGGTTACTGGTATACAATAGGTCCTAACATTGTTTAAAATGTTATTTACAGGAGAATATGAAACATAATTAAAACAAAAAAAAAATCACAAGTTACAATAAGAATAACATCACCGTCAACATAGACCAGGATCCCATAAATCAGCTTGTATTGACGCTCCAAACCAGTTACAATCTTCAAGTCCAGTGTGTTAATTCATCTTTCCTTCAAAACCTAACCTATCTGTTACAAGCAGAGCTCCAAGAGCCAGTGAATCACTTTTTTCAATCGGGAGTCTTCGGCTCAGTTACATCACAATGCTTCAACAATTACATCAACAACCAACCCCTCACTCATCTTCTACTAAAGTATTTATAGAAAGATGAGGAGGTGAGATCTGATAAAAGATCTCAAATACAATTAATACAGAGTTAATGTTTTCTTGGCCCTTGGGGGGCTCAATGAAGAAACCGTATAGGTGTTTCACTGTATTAATTGGTTTACACTTATGAATTAGGCTTGGTGGGAGCTTTTGTTGACCTTTGAGGCTCTATGTGATGCTAGGGTTACTCTGTAAACATTCTTTCATTAAATTCTTGGCAGAAGTAACTCTTCGGCTGCGTCGAGGAAAAATATTTTGACCTTGCTCAATAAATTTTGTTCCTGATTGAATACTTTGAGGCACAGGTGGTGCTTTAGTTGCTGGGAGGAATCAATTTTCCCTAATTTGTGGCGGTGGAGGTCTTCTGTCAGTTAAAACACTTTAGGTTTTCCTTTAAATTGTGTTTTAGATTGGGGATTAGGCTTCTGATAACTGTCTTGGCCATAATACCCACTAATATGTCCATTAATTCTCTGTTCTGGTTCATCCGGGTCTTTGAAACTGATAATCTTTGACTGTGCCAGTTTCATGGTTTTCTTGCTGTCGTGCTGGGCTGCGCAGGGTTTGTAAGGCATCAATGCTTGAGAAAACATGGACGAAACGTGCATTCCAATCCCGCGGGTGATTTCCATGGATGAATCAAAGATGGGAGGGTCGTCGCCCTCCTTCCCTGAATCTTCTTTGGAAACCACGAATAAATGATTTAATCCCTGCAAAATGCGGAAACTCATTAAAAAATCCTGCTTTTATATGCTTAACTGCATCGGAAGGTGTGTGGAGGAGCGTGGCCATCGGATGGCATCATCCGGCAGTCAGGATTGATCAGGGGAGATTATAGAATAGGTGGCAGAGGATCAAATTCGAGCCGTCAATCGCGCGTGATCGACAATCAGGAGTAGGGGTTTGAAAGTCAGCGGAGGGAGTCGTTGACTGGGCAATGGAATCGGGCGATGCAATACGAGCCGTCGATCTGCAGATCAGATCGACGGCGAAAATGCGATTTCCATTGTACAATAGCTTGGTTATTGAGCGGGCACTTTGGTTAACCATCAGACATCTTCGGCGATCAACAACTGTTGGATGAGTGGGCCCAAATCGGACGGCTGTGGTAAATTTCGCTGCATGCCCTGGCCCGAACGTTAATGCGTGGGGGATAACTTTAATGCGCGGGGACGGTGGTTTTGGAAAAGGTACGGGGGACGCGTGGCGGCAAGTGTATGGAATCGCTGGCCATCGGGGAAAAACCACCTTTCGCCCAAAGGCGGTGTGAAAAATACCACGCGGTTTTGGAAAACAGCATATGGATGGAGGGGGGTCCACAGGAATGGCGTGCTCTGCACCATCCGATTTGTGGAGCAGATCAACGGTGGCGATTGAAGTTTGAACGGCGGGGACCACGTGGTAAGTCGGAGTCCGCACCGTCTGATCTGCAAAGCAGATCGACAGTGGAGATCGCTCCACAATTGCACGGGTGGAAATCCTTTGGAAATGAATTAAAACCCGAAAATTTCAAATAACAAAGGTTTTTTGCGTTTTGGCGGAGAAACATTAGTTGAAATGCATAAGCGCCCAATGAGTTTAGCAGCTAGTCATGGCGCTCGGGCTTATGGATGGAAAGGTTAAAAAACTTTAAGCCCGAGGGGGCTTAAATCTCATACATAAAAATATGTAGTTTTCATGGTTTTTTAATGGTTTTTTGAAGGAAATGAAGGCTTTGGTAAGGTTTAAAAAGTGGGATTTTAACCTTATAAAATGAATTTTGATGAGGGGAAATAGCAGAAATGTGGAAATGAGGGATTTTCATGGGGAATGGAGTGATAGAAAAAGAGGTTAGTTGGGAGGAAAAGGAAAGGAAAAAGGGGGTCTGCAACAGTATTTGACTTTCAATTTTCATAGGATTTCATAGGTTTTTAGGATGTAAACAGTAGTATGGGATCTGGACAGAGGCAAGCAACCTTCAAGAGTCTTCAAGAGCCAACAGTTTTTGATAGGGAAAATTTTTTCCTTGAAGGCTCAAAAAAAATTTAGCCACCTTGGGTATAATCAAATTTTACAGGTGGCTAACAGGGGGTATACCTATCAAGAAGGTAACTGAAATGGAAGACTCTCTTTCTCTCATTTCTATACCTTGGTTTGATGAATGATTCATAATACTATTCATCCAAGTCTTTGGATTTAAACCACTTCTCACCCATGTTTGGTATCCCTGTGGGAGCAACAATAATAGGTGTGGATATGGTGAAGGTCACACCTGCAAGGGTCACCTGATTATCTTTGAGGTTTGAGATGAAAACTCTTCTCAAAACAGGGTGGTGTTTAACTCTTTGGATCATTTCACAGAAATCAAGGCAACCAAAATATTCAAAGCAAGAGACTATCATAGGTGAGGCCATTAGTTCTCTGGTGTTGGTGGGCTCAAGCCTCAGAACTCTTCCTCCCTTGTGAGGCCTCCTTTCCCCTTTGTCCTCCTCTTCCTCCATGTAATCTCTATCTTCCTCATCCATAGTGTTTTTAGTTTTGAAACCCTAGGGAAGGGAAGGGGGAGTGGAAAATAGGTTTAGGGAGTGGGGATGGGAGTAGGAAAAATTGTGGAAATAGGGAAGGGGGTTAGTGAACTTAGGGGACTGATATGGGATTAAAATACTTAGGGAAATGAGATGGGGAAATTAATTATAGGTATAAGGGAAGCTGCCGAGGAAATTGGTAGTCTAGGAGCTAGGGTTTTGGGAAATGTTGTTTGGGGACAAGGATTTAGTGAGGTAGGGATAGTATTAGGGTTTAGTGTGATATGGGAAGGGAATGCAGGGTCTAGGGAATAATTTAGGGTTGTAGGAATGAAATCTATGGATTCTTAGCATAAACACTTTGCAAACTTGAATGAGATATTTAACACCTTAATATTGCAAATGGAAAATTATAGGAGGGTACAAATGGTGTTTCTTACTTGTATTGAGGTGGATAAACCCTTTTTTGGTGTTTTGGATCAGTGGCACGAAGTTTTCAAGGTTGTGGATGAAACTGGCCAGGAGTGCAGTGCCAGTTCTAGGAGTGCAACACCTAACTGGCAGGAGCGCAAGACTCTTCTCCAGGAGCGCAACGCCTAACCTATAGGAGCACAGTGCCACCCAAATATTGAATTTTAACCCTGCAAACTGATTTTTCGAGTTGAGGGAGTGTGAGTTCGATGGATGGGAGAGGAAATGAGTGTTTTATTTGTCTTGTGATGGGCTTTATACTTGATGATTTGAATGAATTTCCCTTTGGGACCCACCTTTATTCTTCTCATTCATTTTAAACTTTGACATATTTACCTTTCACTTTTGTTTCTGATATTTGGAGATTGATCATTTGATGGATTGAGAAGACTTTAGATTTTAAAGCTTCTGAGCTTTCTTGGCACATGAAACCTTTAAGCTGACAACTATCTTGAACCGTGAACTTATTACATATTGAGAAAGGATAAAATTACATGATGAAATGAAAATTACATAATGTAATAAAAACTAAATATTACATTTCAAATTTACATATTAAAGTGAATTTATTGATCACTCTTAGTCTTGCTAGTATTTTATGCGATGGAAATGATGTTTTATTAGACCTTGAAAACCCTAAGACTTAATGGACACATTGATTGAATGGACTTCATGATGATATGACTCAAAAGGTGATAAAGACTCATGAGTGATGAAATGAGCTAGAAAGTGGTGAAATATTTTGAAAGAGTGAAATTTGATTTAAATTTGCACCAAGTGACCAAATTTTTGCATGACCTAGTGGAATGAGAAAAATTTCAGAATGGGACCCCTAACATGACATGAAAGAGTTAATTTTGATCAGTGGTGGAAGGATGAAAATACTGACACTAACACATAACAAGATGATAGATAAACTCATGTGGAGTTTTGAAACATATTTTTTGACATGTACCTGTATGTGAGATACCAAATGCTTTAACTGAGATGAGATCAGGAATTGTTGAAGAAGAGTGTGTTCTCCAAATTAATGATTGTCTGGAACCATATTTCAATATAGTTGTGATTCCCTTGTTACCTTGCTCATATGGATCATTATTCATGTCTTCTTTTTATGTTTCATTGAAATATTTTACTTTTTCTTTTATTAGTCCCTTGCACACATGAAGGATCGAATGGTAAGCATAGAATAAACTATTCCATCTTAGGCTTCAATGGTTTCTCTCCGTAAAATGTGATACATAATTCTTCTGGACCTTATTCTTCTAGATGTTGTTCTTCAATGACATTAGGGAAATCTCTCTTTTTGCAATACTCTTTCTGAGTTATGATGAATACCATTTAGATTAAGATGAGATTTTTGGAAGTGTCATACCTAAACATTGTAAGTGGGTTGAGTTTCTTCATTTTACGGGTTTGGAAATAATGGTACAGGTAGTTGAGTGGGAGTGAATATTTGAGATGGATGTGGTTGTGGTGGATGTATTATACAAGTGTACAAAAAACACCGGTGCTTGATAGGAGTGATTTCTAACCTACAAGAAAATATTCAGAGGGAAAAAATGAGTTGTTAGATGGTTAGTGAAGCATCGTAACATGTAGAAAAACTAGTTTATGGAAAATAACATACTACAAAATAGGAAGAAACAAAAAACGAAAAATACACATAAAGACAAGCTCAATATCGAGTAAACAAACTAATAATACCAACGGAGAACGACTCCCCTTTTATTAGCTGCTGGTGGTAAAAAAAAGGTAGAATGCTAAAACACTTGCAGTGAGTCCTTAGAGCTATCGAGCTATAATACTCAAAGAAATGAGGGCTCTCCCCTTAAGCTGTCTTTAGACCTCTTTCTTCTTCTCAATTGAGTGATTGGATATTAGATAATTTATGCACTTGTCCTTTGGGATTGAGATGTTGGATGGCCTACAAATGAATCCCTTCACTCTCTTGTTGCTTGGACAACACACTGCTAGTTTGCTGATGGGAAATTTGGACAACATAACAATGTGTTCTCAATTTTTCTTCTCATGGTGGAATTTTATAGGAAAAATTAAAATCTTCTTCCATCTCTTGGTACAATTGTGGATAGTGACACAAGAGTGGTGGTTGATTCCATTGTGTGCTCACTTGAGGTCTCAAGGTGGCTCTAGGCGGTTGTCCTTGGGTGGCCTCAAGTGGAGAATATTCTTCCTGAAGTGTGCAAAGTGGTTCTAGATGGTGACCTTCTGCCATACTTAGGACTGCGTAGCTTATTGAAGGAAAGCCACAAGGACCAACACTAATATGGAAGAAAAATGTGCACAGAGTGCACTTGCCTGTGTCTTTTGTGAGCAATTGGATATTTTTTCCTCTTGACCTTAGAGAAAGTTAAATTTTCCAGATTATCTAATGTTTTTCAACCCTGTAAATCCTTCTTCTTGACATTTCATGATGTCTTTTTCATGTCCAATTTTCCAGTGATAACATTTCCCCCCTAGTGTGTGAGGTCTAGGAAGAACTGTATAGCTTAAATAAATTATAGTTTCTGTTTTGTATAACCCATGTTGAGAGAGAGAGAGAGAGAGACCCGTGTGTAACCTAAGTTTGGAGACCCCTTACTGTGAGTAAAAGAGGTAACATGTTCTGTCGGAAACCTACAAGAGATAGTATAATACAATAAATACAATATTTCTACGAGGTGGGCATGTCCCATGTTCGTGATGCTTTCGCTATTTAATATCCTATCTGACAGATAACGATTCTATCTGTGTCACTTATAATAGTTATTTGTTGATTTGGTTGATGAAGATGATTGCTGACACCCTCAGGGGTGTTTTTTATTTGACGATAAGTTGAATGTAGTGCCCAAATGCATAATCTTGGTATGGCATATTTTAGAAAAAGTTCTCATTGTATGCATGGGTGTATGGCTGGGAACTTCCCGTGTAAGAATTTCTAAAAGAGATGATTATAATGGCACGGGTCTTCGACGAATTTTGACGAAGTGCAATGGTTGTGGAGTATGATACCATATTGACATGAAATATTGTGTTTTAGTCAAATATTGGTTATGAATGTCATGGTGGCTTTGTGTGAAAGGTGTGAAGCTCTGGCCAAGAGTGATTAGGGACTGCTACCATGGGAGAAAAAAGTGGGTGGATGGGTAGGGGATGTTCTCCTAAAAAAAGCTTTGTACACTTGCCAAAAGAATATAAAATGGGTTTGGTTTGTACAAACACGAATATGGGTGCCCCAAAAAACATGAAAATGATCATTCACTGATGATGTGAGGAATGTGTTTTTGCTGAGGGAGGGGGGGCCATTGGTTAATCTCAATGCGGGGG
This sequence comes from Pinus albicaulis, assembly GCA_034641835.2. Taxonomy (NCBI): domain Eukaryota; kingdom Viridiplantae; phylum Streptophyta; class Pinopsida; order Pinales; family Pinaceae; genus Pinus; species Pinus albicaulis. Next base: position 850,366,030 of record CM076583.1, read on the forward strand.
TGATGAAGCGAATTGAAACCATCGCAGATGGGCTATGATGATGGAGGGATGGTAGGTCAAATGAAAGATGCGATGGTGCGTGTTTGATCTGCTTGTGAAAATGGTAGTTTTGGAAATGGGTTTTATCGTGACATGGTAAAACTTGACTTGATGCATGATGGATGAATGATCATGAAGTTCTTCCCAGACTGGGGTGATATGGCCATGGTGTCATATATTTTTATGCATGGTCTACTTTGAGTGATGGAAGCCATGGAGGGGGAGGCTCTACTGACCAATGAGGATGTTTATCATATGCAAGGTAGGGAGATGATAACATGGTCAGGTGTTTGGAACCAATGGTTTGTGGAAAAATGTTGTTAGGATATGCAAAGTTTCACTGGGACTCTATCATGCTGAGGGCATAATGATACCTTCTCTGGAACCTTCAGTGAATGGGGCAACAGGTGGTCTTTCATACTATATAATACCTTCAAGAAATACCCAAAGTGAAAAAATCTTTTTCATTTGAATATATTTACAAATGTGATGAATGAAAAAATGATAAGAGAGGGCATAATTGTCAGAACAAAAAAAAATAAAAAAATTCAAAGGTGTGAATGTGTGAAGCCTCCTTTGGGCATTATGAGGTGTTGATCACTGTGTTGCTTTCGGTTTCGCAATTGGGATTTTTGAGCTCACGTTATGGTCCTTTAAACAACTTGAAAATGGTGAAATATAGGTCAATATGGCTCATTTCATTTCATTTGTGTTGTTTGAGAGTTGTGAGGTCAAAGCTTGTTTCCGAGCTTTTCTTGTTGTTGCAGTCAGCCTTTGAACTAGGGATTCGTGCTGTTAGTGTGAGGTAGGCCCCTAATCATCCAATATCTCAATTTTTTCAGCTTTACTCTTGAGGGGTTCGTACAATTTAGGTTTGTACAGAAACCTAACTATTTTTGGCCTTGACCGTGTGGGCGCTCAAGGTACAGGCGCATAGACCTCCGCATACTTTTGAGGATTTCCGTGGAGATTTCATGCTTGTGGGAATTTTTGTGCATAGATTGTGCATCTGTCTGAGATACAAACATGCACTAAACGCATCTTTTTGAGAAACAGGCGCATCGAAAAATCCAAGGCAATTTTTTGACAATTTTTTTGGAAATTTTTAATTTTTGATGTCACTGATGTGTGTTTGTTTGGTGAAAGGATGTTGTGGAGAGAGAGAGACTGGCCAAACATACATATTTTTGTGACACAAGATTCCAACACCTATCGGTAGCTAGCTTAATGGGGTGTCCTTAAGTTCCTTGAGAATGACCTCCTGTGGTCGCAGGATTGTGTGATGCATTACCTGGTCCATTTTTGGAACAGGCGGAGCAAAGTGATGGTGTTGTGAGGGCATGATGCTCCTATATTTCCAAATATGGATATATACTTTGTGATTTATTTGGTGCCTCAAGGTGAGACACCCCCCACCCACTCCCACATGGGAGGGTAGTGCTCAAGCGCTGGTTAGAGCATCATTGTGGCGGGGTGCCCCTTTTATAAGGGTGTATTCTTATATCATTAATGACTGATCTAGTCAAGTGGTGTGCACTCGCTATGATCATGAGATTGACGGAGTCGTCATCGCCGCACAGGGTGTCAAGACCTCAGATTAGTGTTTTGTGTCGGCTTTGGGCCGAACATTTCTTTGAATTTTCCTGTCATTTCTATGATGGTATGGTGTCACAGCTAGTGAAGGTCCAATAGGATCTAACATATTTACATATGCTAGCATTCTATGTAGCATTATGTTTGATATAGTGGTACTGTTGCGGCTCGTGGTGGTCATTCCTATGGGGTTTCACTCGGACACTCATATGAGGCAAAGGGCACTAGTGATGCCTCACAGTATGGGAGGTGAGGTGGGTCGTTATTAGAACGCAACCATGGAGGCTTGGTTTGAGGCCAACCCTCAGATTTTCCTTGAGTATCCATACTCTGGGATGGACTACCGGGGAGATCCTGATATGGGTATTCCTGCTGGGTATGCTTGGGGATCGGTAGGTATTATTTTTTGTGCTTTTTTGTGCATTTTGTTGAGTATTTATACGTGTATTGTAATGACACTAACACTATCTTCGTTACTCTTGCAGATGTGGGAGCAGCTAGACAACCAACAGCTCGGTTGGTAGGACACCAACCCAACTATAGGGATCCAGTTAGAGGAGCTCAGCCCCAGGCTGGGGGGCAGGGTGTAGATCCGGGGAAGATTTAGGGTGGTGATGGTGTTGACCCTTTTGGGGAGGGGAGTAGCTCAATTTTTTCCAAGTGTGCTGCGGCAATAGCTCGTGTCGAGGCGACCTAGACACGTATGGTGGAGATGGCAGATCGACTAGCTACATCTAAGGACTGAGCCACTCACTTAGCAATCGAGTGGATAGTTTGACCTAGGGTATGCCGACTGGTGGGTTCGTCAATGATTTGGATGATGTTTGGCTTGAGACATTGATGGCCTAGGGGAGGGGCTATCATATGAATTTTCGCTGTGTGGCAGCTTTAGTTTTGGCGGTTTCCCAAGTATTGGCACCAGGTGAAGTTGTGGGTCCAGGTGGCCCAACTGGTCGGGCTCAACCCTAGAGACACTTTGTACTCAGGGAAAGCACCCATTATGAGGATGCTTCCCTTATTTTTGATGACATGTATATATGTATTATTTGGCTGACCTGTAGGTTAGATACATGACTTGGTATTTGAACTCACACATACTTTTTGGTATATATGCAAGATGTATTTTTTGCAGTTCCTGATGACGTGTCTATGGTTTATATGATTTGATTGATGTTTTGTATCACTGATGAATATCTATACTTTTTTTGGTTTTATGTATGATGGTTTATACAAGATGCATTCCAGTATAGGATGTGGTTAGCTATGTGATCTGTTGTTTGGTTTTTATTTCTTGGCACATGTGTGAATGTAATATGATCAAATTTACGACTCAATATTTTAGCATGCAAATATTTTCTAAACAATTGTGAATCTTGTACTTCAAATTCTTGGTTTAACTGCGAAACCACTAACTAGGAATCAAGCTATATATGCAAATGGCAGATGCCTTGATTAAAGGCATCGCTCATGAGCCTAATGATGGCATCATATTCTGCCTGATTGTTTGTAGCTGAGCCGATGCATACTTTGTTGGTGAAGAATGGAAATCGGTCAGGGTAGTAGATAACCCAGGTGGCTGCTGCTATATTTTGAGACCATAGAGATGCTCCATCAGCAAGTCCAAAATAATGGTTGTGGGGATGATCCATTTGTGACACCAAAGCACTTTTTTAGAACAAGTCTGTGATCAAAAAATAATTTTTCTATGTGCATGTTATCTCTAGGGCTGAAACCTCCTGACCCTTATGGGTAAAACTTTAATGAGGTGGAGCCCATTGACGAGGTTGCTTAGGCATGTTCCGTTGGGCTCTGTCAATATGTATGGCCCCTTAAGGAGGCAATGTTTGATGAATTAGGGACCTTTCCACAAGGTTTCGAACTTCCCCGGCCCTAGGGCTTCTTTCGCGACATCATAATGGAGGACTAACTCCCCCTCGGTAAATGGTCAAGGGGTGATGTTGCAATCGAATGATGCTTTCACCCACTCTTTATGGGCCTTATTGTGTTGGAGTGACTATCGTCGAATTTCATTAACGAGTTCTAGTTGTATTAAGCATAGGTTGTATTGCCAACATCATTGGATTACTAGTCACAGATCCTTGATTAAAGGCATTTCTCATGAGCCTGAGGATGGCATCATATTCTGCCTGATTGTTTGTAGCTGAGCCAATGCATACTCTGTTGATGAAGAATGGAAATCGGCCAGGGTAGTAGATAACCCAAGTGGCTGCTGCTATATTTTGAGACCATCGAGATGCTCCATCAATGAATCCAAAATAATGGTTGGGGGGATGATTCATTTATGACACCAGAGCACTTTTTTAGAACAAGTCTGTGATCAAAAAACAAATTTTTCTATGTGCATGTTATCTCTAGGGCTGAAACCTCCTGACCCTTATGGGTAAACTTTAATGAGGTGGAGCCCATTGACGAGGTTTCTTAGGCATGTTCTGTTGGGCTTTGTTAAGATGTATGCCCCCTTAAGGAGGTAGTGTTTGATGACTTAGGGACCTTTCCACAAGGTTTCGAACTTCCCTAGTCCTAGGGCTTCTTTCACAACATCATAATGGAGGAATAACTCCCCCTCGATAAATGGTCAAGGGGTGATGTTGCAATCGAATGATGCTTTCACCCGCTCTTTATGGGCCTCGTTGTGTTGGAGTGACTATCATTGACTTTCGTCGATGAGTTCTAGTTGTACTAAGCATAGGTTGTATTGCCAGCATCATTGGATTAGCAGTCACAAATCCTTGATATGATCAATTGCTTCTTGGATTGAACAGTGAGGTCGTCCAAGTAGGTGAGGATGAGGTATGCCAAGTCATGAAATATATAGTCCATGGCTCACTGAAAAGTGGCTCCAGCATTTTTAAGACCAAATTGAATTACTTGATACGCGAACATGCCCCATGGTTTGGTGAACACGGTCTTGTACCGATCGGTATGTCGTATTTGGATTTGATTATACCCAGAGAAACCATCCATGAAGAAGAGGACCTTGAGTCTCATGCAAGCATGGATAACTTGTTTAATGAATGGGGTAGGGTAATTGTCCTTTGGACAGCTTTGTTCAAATCACGAAAATCAGTATAGACACAAATGGTGCCCTATTTTTTCATGAAGGGAACAGGGTTGGAAACCCATGATGTGTAAGCAATGGGGTAGATGAACCTGGCTTTGTGAAGCTTATCGATTTTTTATTTAATTTATTCTTCCTTGGATGGGTGCAGTTAACACTGTTTCTAACGTACTGGTGGTATGTCAGGCCAAGTGTCAATGTGGTGCTCTACTATAGTGGGACTAATCCCTGACATTTACAAAGAGTCCCATGTCAAGATATCTTGATACTCTTCCAATGAATGGGTGTAAGAGGTTACCTCATCTGGGGAACGTGCTACCCTCAGCAAGATTTCTTTGAATTTCTCTGGATTTCATGATATATTCACCTTGATGGTAGGGGAAATGTTTGACATGTTCCCTTATTTGAATGCATCGGGTGCTAGAATGGGATTTTTGAACCAATCAAATTTCCCTAACAAAAGGAAATATTTTGATTCGATTGCACAAATATATTTTTTCCTAGTTTCTTAGGGTCAAACATATTTTTGGGAAGAAAAAATGAGTGGTGATGCATTGCATCCCATGGATAATTTCATTCCTTCATGGCCTCTAGAATATCCTCATATGAGTGGAATAAGGATCCTAAGGGGGATTGAGTCTACGTGAGGCTGTGAGGAAGCGGTTCAGTCCTAATGGAGATGGTCGACAGACATGAATAAGATTACATCATCGATGCGTTGGAACCAGACGCGGTCGATAGGGTGCAGATAGATTGGGTTTGCATCGTCGTTGGCACAACAACTCTTGTAGTTACACCTGACTCGATACCTATGACTGATGAGCAGACAACACAAGTCATGGTTCTGATACATGATGATAATAATAATATATGATGTATCATGTTGTCGTCATTTGATGGGTGAGGAATTTCCATGGTTGTGGCCTGTGTGAGAGAAAGTCTAGGTTCCTCACGGGGCGTACCAAGAGTACTTGCATTTTCCGCAATTTGGAAATTGTGCTTGGTGCAAGTGCGTGAATGTTTCCATTAATGGGTATGCCTTTGTTTCGTGGTTTTGGCTGATGAAAATAGTGCATGGTACCACGGTGCCTACCAAGTAGATGGTGTGAGAACCAACACTACTCTCTATTCCTCAAGTGGACGCTCGAAAGGAATGAGGCGTAGGGGAAAGATTTTGCTGTTTCCACTTCTAATTTTTTGGTTTTGGGAGATCTAGCTCTCTTGGGGAGTGTAGACATAATGTTGCTCTTGCCGCTCATAGCATTCGGAGGTTCTCACAATTGATTGTATGGTGAAAATGTGAGCAGATCCCACAACAACTGTGTGTGATCTTATCTTGGTTAGAGAGATGATTCTGAGGGATAGGGGATACCATGCGAAAGATGTTCATGAGGTGCTTCAATTCCTTAGACCAATTGACCTGGTGGTTGATTTTGTCGCATAAGCTGCATGCCACCCTACGCTGGACATGGATCCTATTAGGTTGATGTGTCTTTCTGACTCACCCAATGTTTTGGTATTGATATGGGGTAGGATACTTGGGGGAAATCTACCTTACATTGGATTCTCTAAACTTAGGACTGAGCATATCCTAGCAATGCATTCCGATGAATGAATGATCTCAATTAGTGGGCGCACTCGAGGGATATAAGTATAGTGTTGAGCATGATGGTTGCCTTGACATACTAGAAAATAATGTCTTCCTTGGGTATTCCCTTCCCTCTGAGATGGTGAGGTGATTGGGTACCATCTGCGTAGCGATTCTATGTCTGGGCATTTGGAGAACAAATGGTTGTGTGTGTTTCATAACGCACAGGTTGGTCTTCTCCAAGGAGGGTGCTTGGGGATGAGTATGTGGCCCCCAAACGGTCACTTTTCTACTCACAGAAAGAGGATAGATCTGCTTATCACCTCCTCTTGCGTTGTCAAGATTTCCATGGATTTTGTATTTGAGCTGTCTTCTATGGATAGGCAGGTGATGTCTATACGTAAACTGGCTAACGCTAAAATAAATTGAGGGATGTACTGGAAATGATGTATTTAGTGATCGTCACCACATATCTGACATGAATGGCAGATTGCTAGAATGTCGACATGGTACACTACATTAACCAAATACCTTCTTTGGAAAAGCTCCAGGGCTACAAAGTCGGTGATGAAATGGTCACATTCATCGTAGAGTGCACAACATTGGACAGGAGGAAGAGGAATGAAAGAGGGTCATTCTGGTGACTGTTGTGCCTCCTGAAGGTATAATATAACCCGAGGTTCTTTCCCATTTGACTGCATGGGGGGATCCTCTTGATATGATTGTTCTAGGGCATGTAAGGCATCCCTATATCGTGGTATTTTCGCACAATGATGAGTGTAATGCCCATAATTGTTATAGATAGCACATGTGTTAAACACCATGTCAAACACACACATGGTGTATGAGAAGAATAAACACACACACACAAAAGACTCAACACAAAATGAAGGATAAGCGTGAGGCTTTCTTATTTTCCATTATACAAAGATGTACATTTATAGTACAATGGTGTGACTCTTGGTTTCATATTCCAAGGTCACTTGGACTCCATTGTGAATTTTCGCATTCCACACCTACCCATGTAGGATTAGGTGTTCCAACAACATGCGTGGTTGGTGCACAATGTTTTGCCTTGGTTTTTTGTGGCTGGTTTCTTTTTACGAGAAATTTTCATCACTATATTTCGATGGGAGCTGAGGATTAGGTGTTCCAACATCCCCCCTTAATCCGAAGGGGTATGTGTGAGTCCAAGAAAATATTTGTAATAAAAATATGCAAAGTATGCATGGCAACACTTGGGTTGAATCAACTCTCTTAAATGTTGGAAAAAATAGGTGGTTTAAGGATGACCACCAACACTGGAACGCAATACTTGTTATAGTTCTTGGAACTCTTCCAAAACTGGCAAGAAGCTGAAAGCTTCTACTAGAGGAATTGTCCCTCATAAAAAAGGGAGACCTTCAACCTAAAAGAAGGGAGGTCTACTACTTGTGATGGTTTTAGGATTACCAAAAAATCTGGAATGCTTGAAGCATTTCCTGGAACTCAACCAAAGCTAGAAAGAAGCTGAAGGCTTCTGCTAGAGGAAGTGTTCCTCATATATGAAAGGGAGACCTTCAACCTAAAAGAAGGGAGGTCTACTACCTGTGATGGTTTAAGGTTGTCCATCAACCAAAGATGATGGTTTAAGGTTTTCCACCAACCGAAGGTATGCTCATGGGCATCCATGTCTCTAGCTACATCTCTGAATCTGGAATGATGAATTGTGCATCAGGCTTGCTTGAACTGCTGTGTCGAAGCTTGTACATGACCACCATTTTCCCCCTGTCAGGGAAAAGGTGAGATGATGGCGAAAACTCAAGTGCAAGTTTGCTCAATATCCGTGAACAAGTTCTGACATGTGTCTTAAACATCTTCTTGGCTACTGATGCCCATTTCCAAGAAGCGATCCATCCAAGATGAATCTTGGTTCTTGCAGGAGGCTTGTTTATGAAGCATTTGTCTGAAGAATGAGTGTGCCGAACACAGTGCTTACATGGATGAAGATCAAAACAATGATATTTCATATGGCCAACTCGATCACAGTGTTGGCATTTTACAATCTGTTGTTGTGGAAGTGGAGCAGGATCTGGAACAGTTGTAGGTGAACTGTCATACAGGAATTCGGCACTCTGAAATATGATGGGCTTGGTGTAGTCTGGAATATTAAAGGACACATCCTTGTCATATCCAAGACTAGTTCGGTGCTTGTTGTGGACAAGCTCTTTCCAAGGTCTGATGATGGGCTTGAGAAGTGCAGGTTGAGTTGCTGCATCTGCATGTAAATCTACTCTAGTGCAAGGCACTGAATGTGGATCAACTGCAACTTTATCTTCTTTCTTCTGATGAGAGTCCTTTACAATCTTCTGAACAGAAACATGTTCAGAATGGTGACTCTTTTGCTGAAGTTCGTCTTGCCGAAGCTGAGATTCCAACTGCAAAAACTCAATAGTTTCTTGTGCATCTAGCAAACAACTTTGAATGTTACAAAGAGCATCCTTGCTCATTTTTATCACATCATCAACATTGGAATGAATGAGGTTATTCAAAAACTCTAATGCCTCATTGATTTTAGCCATTTTCAACAACTTAGGCTCAAAAAATGAAAGGGTGTCAGCTTCAACCGAAAATGCACCTGTTTACAATGTGATTCAATTTTCCTTCAAACAAATACAAATGACTCTAAAGAATTTCCAACTATGGAAATCTCAAAGTACAAAGTGTGCTCCTCAAATGATGGAGGACAATCAACAATGAGTTACATCAACAACTCAAATTTACTAATTGCAACTATGAATGAAGAAGAAATACAATGTCAGCTCAATACAATATGCAACAAAAATGTGCAGCAAAACACTTGTGCAAGAGGCCTTTGAGGCAGCTGAATTTTCTTCTACAAGGAGCTTCAGATGCGTAGTGATGCTCTTCTTCAAAACCACTGCTACTCTTCTTCAAAATCACTTTCTGAACCCTGCCAAGAACTTCCAAATGCTGCAAAATAGACCAAAATTTTGCAGATATGCACAGGCCATAAACACAAATGGCTCACTCAAAGTTGAGCTGGTTATGGACTTATCAGCTCTGATACCATGTTAAACACCATGTCAAACACACACATGGTGTATGAGAAGAATAAACACACACACACAAGAGACTCAACACACAATGAAGGATAACTGTGAGGCTTTCTTATTTTCCATTATACAAAGATGTACATTTATAGTACAATGGTGTGACTCTTGGTTTCATATTCCAAGGTCACTTGGACTCCATTGTGACTTTTCGCATTCCACACCTACCCATGTAGGATTAGGTGTTCCAACAACATGCGTGGTTGGTGCACAATGTTTTTCCTTGGTTTTTTGTGGCTGGTTTCTTTTTACGAGAAATTTTCATCACTATATTTCGATGGGAGCTGAGGATCATTTTTAATTTGTCCAACTCCAGAAAGATATTGGTAGGTTGGCCTACAATATCGCACAATGCACAAGGTTGTAATTCCCTTGGCATGATGGAGTTTTCTATCTTTTTCCCCTTTTTAGGGGTTTTCTTGGTCGCTTTTAACGGCTTTGAGATGGGAGCCCCTTTAACCGATATGGCTATGGGGTTTTCCTTAATAAGCAGGGCCTCCTCAAGAGTGATAGAGGTTAATCCTGTAGTAGTGATTCCTGTGCCTCTCGTTGTGGTAGGTGTGACTAGGTACCGAACTGGTATTTCAAAAGATATTTTTGGCAACATTACCATTGCCAAAACGTGTTGTGTCACAAAACCAAGTGGAGGGTATAGAAAATGAGTTTGGGAGATCACGTAGGATAGAGAAGTCATCATGCTAGTGGCCTTGGTTTCGTTACTACTAGTCTCTGTCTCCTAGTTGGTCTTGGTGCTTGATGATGACACCATGCACATTGGGGCCCCTGTGATATCAGTGAATGATTCTGGTATGATAGGGGGATATCCTAGGAATCATCCAAGGATAAATGATGTTTTGAATTAGCTAGGGCCATATTCTTGGTACCATGTGAGCAATTTTGCAGATGCATCTACATAGGGTTGAATGACATCGATGTTCATCATGGGTCGCTTGTCATGGTATGTTAACTAGTCGACAATGATGATGTGATCCTTGTGGGGGGACATCATGATCTGAAAAGTGGAGGATGTTATGGTAGACATGCCATACATGTAACTTCGTCCAAGGAGTATGTTGTAATCCAACTAAGCATCAAAGACCTCAATGTCTATAAGAACGATCTTGCCGACTAAGTAGATTGGGAGATTTTGATAGAGACCAATGAGAGCAGAAGGGCGCCCGTTGTATGCTCTAAGTGTGATGTCTGATGGCTTTAATTCGGGGGATCCCAACTTCTGCCAAACTCCTTTTGACATGATGCATGTAGATGCACCCTCGTCAATGATACGTCGGTGGATAGTGATGTTCTGGATTGACACCAGTATTTGGAAGGCAACCAATGAAGGAAGCCTAGGGGTGGTTTTATCTAAGTCAAAATCCATTAGGCATGAATCAACAGGGTCGATTGCGCCTAATGTGGAAATTAAGGCTTTCCTTTGCTTTTTGGAAAGATTGTAGTACTTCTAAAGATGACATGGCAGTAAGAGACTATGCTAAGTCATCCACGATGCTATAATTATGGGCCACTTTGGAGTGCTATCATGCCCACCTTGTTAGAACCTTAGCAATTCTTGGCAAAGGTTCAATAGGTGTTTTTGATATAGTCAATGGTGTTGTAGGTTCACTCATGCTAGCCCCTGATGCACTGGTGTTTGGCGGGGTATCGTAACTTCGATTCCATATTTGAAAGAACATTTCCTCACCAATCATATATATTTCGTGGTTTTTGTTTTCAGAATCATCGGGGGGTGTTTGTTGGTGTTGGGTACTAACCGCCCCTTGGTGGGGGAAGGGCTCCTACATTACAGTTGTTTGCTGTGTAGGTCCCCCTTGTCCTTGGCTACCTTGAAGCTTCTTTAGCTCGGGGAGTTCGGGAGAGTGATGAGTGTAATGGCCATACTCACCACAAATTGTGCAAGAGTGGTTGGTCTGAATATTAGACCTCTTGTTTTTTCCTTGGGAGTTATTTGGCTCCTGGTTTTGATTTCGGTTGGGGTTGACCCAAGCCTGAGATCGTAGAGGGTGCTGTTGGTTATTTCCCCCCTGTCCAGGATCTCCCTTTTGTTTATTTTTTTCTTTTTTCCTTACCGCATTGGGAGGATGACTATGATTCTCCTGGCCATATGGCTAACGTGGTTGGGCCTAGGAATGTTGCACAAAGTTCAAACACTGTTACCGATGAAATAGGTAACCTGACCTCAAAACGGGAACTCTAGCCCAAAAAGACTCAAAAAACATGCAAAAACACCCCAAAAACAAAAAAAGTGTATTTCAGAATGCACTTGGTTTTTTTGAAGGTCAAATTTCAACATTTTATAAAATTATGCTAAAAACAAAATTGTTTCTTGAAAAAAAGATTGAAAAAACACCCTCAAAACAAAACCAGTTGATGCTAGAATAACAACAAAAAAAATTGTGTCATATTCTTTACATTTTTAAAAATAGAAATAACATTTTTTTTATTTTTAAAATTCAAACATTAAAAAACACCTAAAATTTAAGAAAAAATAAATTTAAAAAATAAAAACATTTTAAAGCTTAAAATTTGAAAATATATAGGAATAAAAAAATAAAAATAAAAACAAAATAAAAATTTTAATTCAAACATTAAAAAAAAAAATGTAAGAAAAATAAAAAATAAAAATAAAAATTAAAGATTAAAATTTCAAAATATATAAAAATAAAAATAAATAAATAAAAACAAAATAAAAATATTAAACTTAAAAAAAAAAGTTAAAAAAGGACAGAAATTATAAAAAATAAAATATAGAAATTAAATTTAAAAAAGAAAAAGAAAAAGTTTATTTAAAAAAAAAAAAAAAAAAAAAAAAAAAAAAAAAAAATTAAATTTTAAAATAAAAAATTAAATTTAAAGAAATAGATTAAATTTTAATAAATTTAAAACTTTAAAAAAAAAAAAAAACATTATTTAAATTAAAAGTAAAAAATGAAAAATTAATTAAAAATAAAAAATGAAAAATAAAATACAATAAAAATATTAAATTTAAAAATATATATATTAAAAAAACAAATAAATTTTAAAAAATAAATTAAATTTAAATTATAAAAAATAAACTCTATATATATGAACTTAAATTAAAAATATATATATTAGATTTTATTAAATTTAAAAAAAAAATGTTAATATTAAAATAACAAATTAAATTAAAAAAAATATATATATTAAATTTTAATAAATAGATGAATAAACAAATAAATTTTGAAATAAAAAATAAATTTTAAATATAAAGGAAAAAAAAAAAAAACATTGTTAAAATAAAAAGTTAAAAAACTTTAAAAATCAATTAAAAATGAAAAATTGAAAAAAATAAAATAAAAAAAACAAATTAATTTGACAATATTAAGTTTAATTTAAAAAAAAAATATTAAATTCAAATAAATTAAAAAAAAATACAAAATTTATTAAATTTTAAAAAAAATAGATGAAAAAACTAAACATAAAATTTAATAATAAAAGAAAATATGAAAAAAAAAAATCAATTAAATAAAAAAAAAAAATACAAAATTTAATAAAAATTATTAACAAAATTTAGAAAAAAAAAATTTAAAAACAAAAAAAATGAATAAAATTAAAAACAAAAATTAAAAAACAAAAAATTAAAACAAATTAAATTTCAAATATAAAATTTAAATTAAAAAATAATAATTTTAAGTTTTTTGAATTTAAAAAAAAAAAAAAATCAAATTAAAAAAAAAAATATATATATATATATATTAAAAATTGAGAAAAAAAAAAGAATTTTTTGATCATGGTGGCACCACCAATCGGCCTCTTGCCCAAGTGGCGATAGAGGCCGATTCCGAGAAACAGCCTCTCGCGGCGGGAGGGCAATTCCCAGAATCGGCCTCCCGTGGCAGGAGGGCGATTCCCGGAATTGGCCTCCCGCGGCAGGAGGGCGATTCGCGGCGCGACCACGATGAAATTTTTTTTTTTTTTTTTATTTTTTTCTTTTTTCTTTTTTGTTTTTATTTATTTATTTTTCTAAGTAAAACTAATTCTATTATGTATAAGGTTACTGGTACAAAACAGGCACAGTGTCAGCTATGAAAGCCTGAACACTGTGTTTGAAAGTCAAACTGTTCACAGAGTACCTTGACTGCCCATATTGGGAAACCAGTCCTATTAAACATCGAGTCTTAACCGCCCTCGTGAGGGAAACCGGTTTGGAAAGCATAGAGACTAAATAAACATAGAAATATAAGCTATATTTCAGAGACCACTTTTCCAGCTGGTCTACCCAGCTGCAAAAACTAGCATTATCTATGAAACTGAAACAGAAAAACCTGGAGAGCATTTTGAGGCTAGCCATGAGTTGGTGACGGTGGTTCCTCAATGATTCTGCAACCAAAAAACTCTCTGTTGTCCTCCTTGCCAGAGTCGCTCGTGTCCATGCCGCCCAGGGGCGCTCCCATGTATCTCTGCTGCTCCTGTGGAGAAAGAGGGGAGATGACCGGTGCAGCATCTGCGTTAAAGGGGCCAGAACTTGAAGAGAGGTGCACGGAGGCTAAACAAGGAGCAGGGTGGTTGGGAATTTCCTCCCGCAGAGTGAGCGTTATGAAGGCCGTGAGAACAGAATTGGAGGCAGTGGGGTGGAATCTGAGTTCCGCACGCTGCGAGGTCTGTCTGATGGTGGGGCGAAGAGGGGCAGGAGGGATAGACTGGGAAGAGCTGCCGCCATAACCGTGAGCGAGGGAAGGAGAAGGCGAGGCGTCAACCATGGGAGCTGAGACCGTGTCTCCAGCACGACCACGTCCACGTCCTCTGCCACCGCGCAGATTCTGAGATGGGTCCAGAGTATCATCAGTAGAAAAAGAGCTGGGAGGAGGACGACAGAGACCTCGGCTGGGGCCTCGTCGAGCTCGCATCCTTTCGCGGAGCCGCGGCATCTCAGAAGGGGAATGACAGAGGTGAGCGGAAGCGAGAGGGGAGACTGTGAGAGCATGGGGAGCAATGGAATTATCAGAGGGATGGGCGAAGCGGAAAATGACAGGAGGAGCGGGGAAACCACCAAGAGGCTCACCACGCAGGTCAGTGTCAACCCTGGAAAGAAGATTATAAAGACAATGCGGACTCTGTGTGAAATGTATACCTGGGAATGGTTCAATGCAGGCCTGCAGAGAGCAGCGCCTCCCTATAGAAGTCTTCACGCTGGCCTCGAGCGAGCCAGGAGTGAAAATACCGAGCAGCGGGGCGGGCGAGCTCACCGAACCAGGGGCGTCGTCTGAGCCATGCGACTGAACCTCCATATCTTGCAGCACCGCCATAATCTCCTCCGGATTGAGCATACCAAGGTTAATGACTGTCGCGTGAGTGATAGCATTAAGAACCGAGTTAATGCGAGTGCCGGGAGCCATGTGGGCTGCCCTGGCCATCTCCATGGGGAAGTGCGCGAGGTGGCACCTCCCGCGGGTGCATTAAACAGCCGGATCCGGCGGTTTTTATTTATTTATTTATTTTTAATATTTTTTTTTTAATTTCAAAAAATTAAAAATTATTATTTTTTTAATTCAAATTTTTTATTTTAAATTTAATTTGTTTTAATTTTTTTTGTTTTTTGTTTTTAAATTTAATATTTTAGATTAATTATTTTTTAAAATTTAAAATTTATTTATCAAATTTTAATTTAATTTAATTTTTTTTTTTAATCTTTTAGTTTATTTAGTTTTTCATTTTTAAAATTTATAAATTGTTTCATTTAAAAAAAACAGTAAATTTATGGATATTTGTTTTTTAATTATTTGCACGTGGTTTTTTTCATTTTTTTTGTTTTTTAATAATAGTTTTTTTTTATTTTAATTTTCTTTTTTAATTTTAAATTTTGTTTTTTTTATTTTAATTTGTTTTTTTTGTTAATTTTAAAATTTGTATTTTTTTTCTTCTTATTATTATTTTTTTAGTTTAAATTTTTAAATTTAATTTTTCTGTTTTGTATTTAATTTTTTTAATCTAAATTTTAATTATTTTTAAATTTTCTATTTTAAATTTTTTTTTTAATTATATTGTTTTTTTTTAATAACTTAGAAAAAAATATTTTCGATGTTTTTTTTTTTTTTTTTGGTTAATTTTTTTCTTTTTCTTTAAATTATGTGTTTTTTTTTTCAAATTTTGTCATTTCTTTAGATATAATTTTCGAATATTTTTGTTTTTATTTATTTATTTTTGTTTAAATTTTTTATTTTTACGAGTTAATTTTGTTTTTTTTTACATTTTTATTGTTTTTACATATTTTTTTTAATCTCAGTTTTGTGTTTTATTACCAACATGAAAATCACCACTCTAAAAAAAAAAGGTTCATGCTGCATCAATACGTTTCAAAATTAGCATGAAAATCACCGCTCTAAAAAAAAAGTTGATTCTGCATCAATACGTTTTAAAATTAGCATGAAAATCACTAACATTTAAAAAAAATATTCATACTTCATAAATAAAAATATTAAAGTGTCAAAAATGTGCAAAAAAAAGGGTGATTCTGCATCACCACTTTTCAAAATCGGGTGCTTTTTATGCTACCAAAAAAAAGTAGGTAACAGTGCAGTTACCTATTTCATCGGTAATAGTGTTTTCACTAGTGAATTATTTTTCATCGATGGATTCTATGTTGGGGAGTGGGAATATTGAGGTCCCTCTCCCTGGTTTGTATATGGTTGCTGGGGGGAAGGTCTTCCACCAGGGTTCCTAGATGCATACTGGGTCCCTTGTGTGGGAGGGTAAGAACCTCCTTGCTGATGATGGTACAACGATGCCCTATTGGTCATGTTTTGTAGAGGTGCATTATGACTCAGATGATATCCTGGTTGTGGGATTTTTTGGTTAGGATCATATGCATAACCGGGGTACGGGACACTGCTGCCTAGGTGATTTTGGGTCAGTGATCCTATCAATCAGTCTGCAGTGTTTGATATGCTTGGAAATTCTTTATAATTTTTCAGGCGTGGGGTGTTAGGTTGGATGTTATAGATGTATCCTAACTAAGTGTATATCAACTTGAGTTGTTGGGATTTTCTAATGGCATCTTCTTTGGAAGTAGGTCCTTGAGTTTCCACATCCTTCAAAATCTCTTCTGTGATATTTTTCAAGAAAATGTCTAGTAAAACTTGATCATCGAGTTTGGATTTAGAAAAAATTAGACGTCCTTGCCATTCATGTAGATGATTCGATATATGGACGAATCACGTTTGTCTAAAATGCGTCAGTAACTCCATTCCTGAATTGTGGTGGATGGGTAATTGGAAATATGTGAAGAATGCAATAGCGAGGGCGTTAAAGGTTCCATGTGAAGAAGAAGGTTGCTCCACATACCATTTCACGGCTGGTCCAATTAAGGTGCACTGAAATAGTCTTAATCAAATAGTATCATCAATAATATTGTTCGAAGAACACCATAGGTGGAAAGTCATTACATGGTTTCCAGGGTCTTTCGTTTGCTTCCCTTCAAACTTTGGAATGTCCGAAGCGACCTTTATGGGCATGGGGGGCCAGATGGGATTGTGTGCAATGGGTTCATTTGTTAAATTTGATAGATTAGGTAAGTTTAAAGATGCTAAGAAAGGTAACTGAGTGTTGAGCGCCATTGTAGACTGTGAAAACACAAGGTTCTGGTTGTGTATGGGGTTTGTCTTTGACGTACCCAGCTCTGTATTATGTTGGCTCCCAAAATGGGTAGCGCTCCTCTGCCCTCTAGGTGTTGTGGGAGGAGTGCTTTGTGGTGACCCTGAGGGGGTTTCCACCAGTGTGGCATTGGGTGACCCTTGGGGGTTCCCAACTAAAGACGCCACGATAAAGGATGAACTGATAAGGGTGACTGTGTTCCATTTTTGACACCTGAATGGAAAAAGACCTAGAACTCATCCCTCTAATGGGGGGAGGTCCAAAAAACATCTAGATCGATAAGATCCCATTAGGCCCATTGTGGTGTCGACTAGGTTTGATTTTAGAAATATTTTTCAGTTTTATGAGAGGAGAGAGATTATATATCAAAGAAAAAAGTGATCGCATACATAAAAAGAAGTAAAAGTAAAAGGTTAATTTCCATTTAGATTAATCCTATGTGATTAGTCAATCAAAAAATGGTTTTTGTTGTTTTTCGTGTGATACTCAAAAATCCTAGATAACCTAACTATCCTCACACTCTTAATTGTAACTAGCCCTTGCGAAGATATCTTTTGGTGGGTAATGGGGCCAATTTCCCAAAGGAACTGGTGACGCTTTCTAGTAGCCAAAGAATCAACCAAGGTAATGGAAAGAGGATATAGTGTTGCCTGCATCATCACCTATAGGGAAGGATGCCCTAGATTTGGCCACTAAGTGCCATCGTCCCACGTGAGTGTTCAATTCTTGAGATTATTGGTATTTAGCTACCATTACCAAGCACTAGATGGGTCAGGTAGCCCCAAATAGTACCGCACGCAGTGGGCCTAAACTTAACCCCCTCTGAATTGGGTCTCTGTGGTGCTTGGGAATTCTTCTATGTGAGAGGATATACAGGTTTAAAGCTCCATATAAAGTCAAATCCTATGTTTCAAGAATGTAAACTAACCATGGCGGCTTATTGGATGCCTACCCCCAATGGTGCTAACTTGAACTACTAATTTTCTTGTGGCCCCTGTGGGGGGATTTAATGAGTTCAATAAATGGTTAGTTTTAAGGTGTCTTACTTTGCTTATGGTGTGGCAATGTGTGTGAGAAATTGTACAATCAAAATATTTGTAGGATGAAGATATGTGATGATTTTACACTTCATCCTAATTAAACTATGTTTTTATTGTTCCTTTCAAAAAATAAATGACGCGCAGATAATGGGCCGCTTACAATTTTTCCTATTTAGACTAAATGTTGCACTAAAAGAAGATGGAAAACTATCAAAATAGAGCGTTCATATTCATGCCCAGGGTCATTAAGAGGTGAAAGGGAAACATATATCACTTGCCTTCTTAGATAATTTATCCTAGTCGCGGATCCGAATGCAAAATTGAAACTAAACTTAATGCAATATTTTGGAAAAAAACTATTGTGAAACCAACTCCAAAAATAGAAGAAAAGAGATATCAACTCCTTAGAAATAAGCCACTTCGAGGGGGAAACCTCCAATACATTACATGAATGAACACTTCTTGGATGATAAAAATGACAAAACCTCCTTTCTATATATAGGAGTCCATGGGGCCATAATGTAATCCTAGTGGGCCACAATGTAATCCTAGCCGACCTAACAATAATAATTTAAGGGCACAATAGTAACAAAATGGGGGTTACAAGGGTACAATAATAATAATAAGGGGGTTACACTAACAACAATGAGGGACTATACTAGTAATATAGGGACCTAACATGCCCCTCTCCTTCAAAAAAGTGTTGTCCCCAACGCTTGAGTAGCTCTGGGTGCTTCTGTATAAAATTCTCATCCTCCCATGTAGAATCTTCAGTGGGTAAGTTCTTCCACTTGATGAGATACTCTGAAATTGATCGATTCCGTAGTTGTCGAGTTCTTGTTTCCATGACCGCTTCTGGTTCCAATATGATTTTTCCTTCCTCATCAAGTTCTGGCAATATTGTTTGAAATGGAAGATTTTCACCTATAACCTTCTTTAAGCATGAAACATGGAAAACTGGATGCACTCGCGAAGAAGTAGGAAGCTCCAATTTGTATGCCATAGTACCAATATTTTGCAACACCTTGTAAGAACCATAGTACTTTGGTGATAATTTATTATCCTTCTTAGCTTGCTTGAGGGAAATTTGTTTGTATGGTTGTAGCCGTAAAAATACCCAGTCTCCTACATCAAAACTTCTTGATTTTCCTGTTGATATGCCTGTTGTTTCATTTCATTTTTTTCCAAATTCAGGTTGTCCTTTAAGAGTTGGAGAACTTCTCATTGATGCTCGATGTGATCTTCCACTGCTTGAACCTTCGAATTTTCTCTTAAATATGATGTGATGGATGGTGGATGATATCCATAAAGTGCCATAAATGGGGTCATTTTTGCTGCAGTATGGAAGGAAGTGTTATACCACCATTCAGCAAGAGGTAACCACTTCACCCATTGTGTTTGTTTATCAGATACAAAACAACGAAGATATCCTTCCAAACATTTATTTACGATCTCAGTTTGACCATCAGATTGAGGATGATAAGATGAGCTATGAGCTAATTGAGTACCCAAACAAGAAAATAACTCGTCCAAAAATTTCCAGTAAAAATGGGATCTCTGTCGCTCACAATAACCCTTGGGCTTCCATGTAGCTTTTGAATTCTATCCATAAATGTAGTAGCAACTGTACTTGCTTTAAATGGATGAGATAATGCACAAAAGTGTGCATACTTGGTAAGTCTATCAACTACCACCATGATGACACTCTTTCCTTCGGACTTAGGTAAACCCGTGATAAAATCCATTGAAATCTCCTCCCAACGTTGACTTGGAATGGATAAAGGTTGTAGAAGTCCCGGGGTCTTAATTGTTTCCACTTTATTCTGCTGGCAAACCAAACATTTCGCCACAAACTTTTGAATATCAGATTTAAGGCCATCCCAAAAAAATTCTTTCTTCACCCTGTGGTAAGTTTTTAAAAATCCTGAGTGTCCTCCTAAAGGAGAAGTGTGCAATTCAAAAAGAATCTTTTGTTTTAGTTGGGAATTCTTACAAAGATATAAGTGATCTTTGTACCATAAGGAATCATTTTTCCAACTAAATGTATCAAATGTACTAGGTTCTTGCTGCAACTTTTGAATGAGTGTCCACACTTATTCATCCTTCTTCCATTCATCTCTTGCTTCGGTTATCCAATCTGGTTGGATAATAGAAATGGCACAAAGCAATGCTTCCACCTCTTCATTCTTTCTTGAGAGTGCATCTGCAACAACATTAAGCTTTCCTTTTTTTATAGATTATTTCAAAGTCATAACCCAACATCTTTGTGACCCATTTTTGCTGCTCTTTTGAAGATAGTCTTTGTTCCAAAAAGTGTTTAAGACTATCATGATCAGTTTTTACCTTGAAGTGTCTTCCCATTAGGTAAGTTCGCCATTTCTTTAGTGCATGCAATATTGCTAACATTTCATTCTCATAAATAGGTTTTTGTAAATACTTTCCTTTGATTGGACGACTTTCAAAAGCAATGGGTCTTCCTTCCTGCATTAAAACTGCACCAATTCCATTTCCTGAGGCATCACATTCCACAATAAATTTTTTTGTGAAGTCTGGCGTAGCTAAGACCAGTGCTAGGCACATTGCCTCTTTAAGATGTTCAAAGGCCTTAGTTGCTTCAGGAGTCCATGAAAATGCATCTTTCTTCAATAATGTTGTTAGAGGTGCTGCTATTCTCTCATAATTCTTAACAAACTTGCGATAATACCCTGTTAACCCGAGAAATCCTCGCAACTGCTTTATGGTTGTGGGGACTTTCCATTCCTTAATGGCTTTAATTTTGTTAGGGTCTACATTAACACCCTCGTGAGATACAATATGACCCAGATATTCCACCTCTTGTACTCCAAAGAAACATTTGGATGTTTTTTCATATAATTGTTTCTCCTGCAATAGTTTGAGCACCCTGTCAACATGTTGAACATGATCCTTCCAAGACCCGTTGTAGATTAGTATATCATCAAAAAATACTAGCACAAATTTTCTAAGGAAGGGTTTGAAAATGGAATTCATCAACCCTTGAAATGTAGAAGGTGCATTGGCAAGGCCAAAAGGCATGACCAAAAATTCATAATGACCCTCATGAGTTCGAAATGCTGTTTTTGGAATATCTTCAGTCTTCATTCTAATTTGATGATATCCTGAACGAAGATCCAACTTGGTAAAATAAATTTATCCATGTAATTCATCCAATAATTCATCAATCACAGGAATGGGAAATTTATCTTTAATGGTGAGCTTATTGAGCTCCCTATAATCCGAACACATGTGCCATGATCCATCCTTCTTGTGTACCAATACTACAGGAGCAGAGAAAGAACTTTGACTAGGTTGAATTATACCCGCCTCTAACATTTCTGCAATCATACGTTCAATTTCGCTCTTTTGGACGTAAGGATATCTATAAGGCCTGATGTTTGGAGGAACACTTCGGAATCAAATGAATAGCATGATCATGATCACGAATAGGTGGGAGTCCTTTGGGAGTTTCAAACACCTTGGAATGATTTTCCAAGACTTGTTTTTCTTTCTTCATAAGCTTTTTCATGACATTAGAGATTATTATCTTTCCCAGCTTCCCTGTAATACCCCATAATTCAAATTTCTTTCCTTCAAAAAAAAATTTCAAGAAAAGTTCTTGAAAATTAAAAGCCACCGTCCCCAAAGATTGTAACCATTCTACTCCTAGTACAACATCGCACTTCCCATAGGAATGGAAAGCATTGAACTATTCACCACATATTCCCCATGGTTAGCTTGATATTATGGCATTTTCCGAAGCAATTTATAGTTCCTCTATTTGCAACCATCACTTGACATTCTGGGTGCTGTCAGAGTAGGAAAAATTCAATTCCTTGGCTATCTTACAATGAATAAAATTATGGGTACTACCTTAATCAATCAAAACTATTACCTTTTCTTCTTGATATGTCCTTCTATCTTGAGAGTTTGAGGAGTGGTAATTCCTGCTAATGCATCACCATATATGGTTGGATTCATTTCTTCTTTCTCTAGGTTTGGTTCCTGGTGTATATCCTCTTCTTTTGAATTTTCTGGTTCATTTTCTTCCTCCTCTTCATAATCTATGTTAAATAATTTCTTCTCGGCACACATATGACCTTTAGTGTATTTGCTATCACAACTCTAGAAAAACCCTTTTTCACTTTTTTTCTTCCAATTTTTGTGGTGTCAACCCTGTAGGTTGTGGAAGTCTATGAGTAGCAACACTTTCATCTTTATAGTTGTGAGTGGCTTCCTTGTCGCCATAATTTTTTCTTGCCAACTTGAATGCCTTCTCTAATGAATCAGGTTCCCAAAGGTGAAGCTCATGTTGGATGTTATCCCTTAAAGTACCTATGAAGAGATCAATCATGTGTTCCTCTAGAATATCACTTACCCTTATATTCAATTTTCAGAAGTCCTCAATGTGCTCCCCCATTAAACGCTTTTCTTTGAGATTTATCAATTGGCTAAAGAAGGTGTTGCTCTTTGTATCCTCATAATGTGCTATCTTTTCCTCCGTAAAAATTGACCAAGTGACAATTTTTTTACAGGATCAAAGCCATCGATACCATAAAAATGTTTTTTTTCTAAATGTAAAGTTGCAATGCGTACCTTTGGTGTGTTTTTCACGTTATTAAGTTCAAAATATTGCTCCATCTGTAGTATCCATGTTACGGGATCCTTGCCATAAAACTTCCTCATATCCATCTTTGGAATATGGTGGTTCTTCCGTCCAACATTAGATTTTATGAAATCATGATTAACATTTATTTTTTTCTCATCATGAGTTTCCTCTATTATATTTTCGCCATTAGGAAAAATTTCTTGTATCAACTTTGCCAAACCTTCGATGTCTACTTTTATGTTTTCCATTTTTTCATCGATCTTAGCTTCCATGCCATCCATCTTAGCTTCCATGCCCACTTCCATGCCTTCCATATTAGTGTCCAAACCATTCATCTTAGCTTCCACACCTTTCTTCAAACCATCCATCTTAGTTTCCATGCCTTTCTTCAAAACTTCCATTTCATTTTTTGTTGCTCTTTGCGATAGCAAAATTTGTTGCACTTGCTCTTGTAATTTTGATATCTCATGTTGTGTTTCTTCGTCTTCATGAGTCATAGTAGAGCCTTCTAAAGGCTTAATGGGCATTGAATTATTTTTAGGGGCCATTTTAGAACCCAATACTGATATCTATTCTTCAATATGCCCTTGGAATAAATTCCAACTAATTTTTTTCAAAACGAGACTTATGTAATTCGAAACAAATACACACCTTTTTCTTGCTTTTGAGGAGTGCAATATTGAAACTGAATTATCTCTATGATTTCAGATCTTTAATATCTGAAATTTGGTACTGAGGTAGCCCTCTGCATCCTCTTTTCAATTGCACAATTCTTACCTGATTTGGATTCTTGAAGACAAAGTTTTGCCCAATCTCCTACGATGACCTAATTATGGACTGGTTCACTAGAGTGAACTTATATGACTTTCCACGTGTCCCTTCTTCTTCCTTTGGCTCTAAAATTGATACATCAGAAACTACACTCTGTGTGATTGCATCCACTTTTTACATAATTCCAATCCGATACTTAGAGAGAGAGTTATGAATATTTTCCCATGATCACCACTTTGAGATGAAATTTGGGAGCCTGAAAAAGTCCTAACTTCCACAGACCATATCTCCGAAAATATTGCAAACCAAGATCTAAAATTTTGAGACGATGTTCCTCAGGAGTTCGGCTTCATGCTATATAAAGTTCAGATTCTAATCCTTCATAGAAAAAAAATTATAGTGAAAATTCCGCGATGACCTGTTTAGGTTAAATTGAGGAGCCTGCAAAAAGACCTAACTTCCACAGATCATATCTCCGAAAATAGTGTGAACCAAGCTCTAAAATTTTGTGATGATATTCCTTAGGATTTCGGCTTCGTACTCTAAAAATTTTAGCTTCTGAACCTTCGTAGAAAAAAATTTATAGCGAAAATTCCACAATAACTTGTTTGGAGCAACGAAACCCTAGAATCCAAATCTCTGATACCAAATGTTGTGAAACCAGCTCCAAAAATAGAAGAAAAGATATATCAACGCCTTGGAAATAAGCCACTTCGAGGGAGAAACCTCCAATACATTACATGAATGAACAATTCTTGGATGATAAAAATGACAAAAAATCCTTAGTATATATAGGAGTCCATGGGGCCACAATGTAATCCTAGCCGACCTAACAATAACAATGTAAGGGCACAATAATAACAATATTGGGGTTAGAGGGGGCTACAATAATAACAATAAGGGGGCTACACTAATAGCAATAAGGAGTTAAACTAGTAATATAGGGACCTAACAAAAAATGTAAACTAGCTAAGCATGCATCGATATGGGCCACTTACTCCTTGCTGACCTATGTTTTTGGTGTCTATTATCGCTAATAATTTCACTTAGATAGCATGGGTGGATTTTAGCCACTTACTTTCTTCCTAATTAAACTATGTGAATTTGTGATAATAAACTAAAAATTAGAACTATGCAATATCTAAGATAAAGTGCAGCTAAAAACAAGTCCTAACACTTAAGGGACACCATAACATATTGCTGGCAAATTTATTCTGGGCTGCTAGTCACTTTACACTTGCAAAAATTGAAGAAAACTGGTGAAAAAATGGTTCACTAGTTTCTGTGTGGAATATCTCTACACAGACGCGCGACTCTGCATGTCTGTTTGAGTTTAACGAGCGCAGACCGATGCATCTGTCTGTGTTGCACGAGCGCGGTTTTCCTACACACAAAAATTCTGCTGCTCCTGAACTGAATCTCTTCACAGAGGGTGAATGAGAGAATATGAGGAGGAGGAGAGTTGGTCCTGCAGCAATCCTGAGTAGAAAAGAGGTTCTGCAAAAACACATCCACTTAGCCTAAGAGGAAAAATAAGTGGAGTCACCAATCCTGTGGAGGTGTGTTTAGTACACAAGTGTACGAAACCACCAGTTCTTGATAGGAGTGATTTCTAACCTTCAAGCAAATGTTTACAGGGCAATAATGGGTTGTTAGATGATTAGTGAATCATCATAACATGTAGAAAAACTAGTTTATGAAACATAGCATACTACAAAAAGAGGAGGAAAAAAGCCACAAAAAATACACATAAACACAAGCTCAATATCAAGTAATCAAAATAATAATACAAACAGAGAATGAATCCCCTTTTATTAGCCGTTGGTGGTAAAAAAGAGGTAGAATGCTAAAACACTCAAAATGAATCCTTAGAGCTATGGAGCTCTATTACTCAAAGCAAGGAAGGATCTCCCCTTAAGCTGTCTGCGGGCCTCTCTCTTCTCCTCGAATGAGTGATCAGATATCGGAAAATTGATGCACTTCTCCTTTGGGATTGAGATTTTGGATGGCCAATAAATGAATCCCTTCACTCTCATGCTACTTGGACAACACACTGTTGGTTTTCTCATGGGAAATTTGGCCAGCATAAAAATGTGTTCTCAATTATTCTTCTCATGGTGGCATTTTATAGGAAAAATTCAAATTTTATTCCCTCTCTTGGTACAATTGTGGATAGTGACCCAAGGGTGGTGGTTGATTATGTTAGTCATCAGTAATTTTTACTATATGAAGATGACTAGATATTAGTCCTAGATTTCTAAAAGCAAAATTCATGAATATTGTGAGTTTTAGAAATCTCACTGCCTTCATTATCCTTAAAACAAAATTTTCACTATTTTACTACTCTATCATTCCCTGTTTAAATTATCACTCCTAAAGGGCCCCTCCTGGGCTTATGCCAATCATCTAGTTTTTTTTTCCCACCTATCACCCCTGCCCTCTGTTTTTCCTCTACCCCACTACTTCACCTTCATCTAGGGTTATCAATCAACCTATCCTTTCCTATGTTCATCAGGTTCCTCAAAACTTGATGGTCTCAAAATACCTTTATGAGCTCTTTAGATCAGTCAAGTACATTAGTTTCTATAGGTTCAAATACACCAATTGGTCAAAAAGCTATGTTTCTACACTATTAAGACCCCAAGCCTAATTTTCAGTCAAGGACCAAGTTAAAACCCTACCACTAGATCATTAGGTTTTCCCTAGGTTATAGGATCTTCATTTTTTTCAAGCTCTGTTCTTCTTATGCTAAGACCTGTTTCAAATGAAAAAGAAGAGCAACACATGATTGCCGAAGAAAAATCAAAGGATCTCCAAAGAAGGCTATTTGGTCAATTTCAAAGTTGTGCAAAAAGTAACTGTGATTGACATTTCGGCAGGAATTTCATGAAGTAAATCAGCAAAGGAAATTGATAGGGTAACTGATGATTCTCTAAAGGAAAGTAGGGAGCACTAAGTCTAAAGGAGAATCAAGGTTTTTAAGCCTAATTGGGTCAACAGTATGCCAAACAAAATCCTAATGCAACAAGACACATAAAATAAGATCAAGCTTTCATCTCAGCCATTTTCATTAAGTGGTTAAAGAATAGAGACATGGTGTGAGCTCCAAGGTAAAAATGAAAAGTTGTAAGGATGCTACCACTGTGTGGATGGATAAAGTTAACAAAGTGATTACAACATTTTTAAGGATCAAAAGGAAAGGTCACTTCAGGGTTTCATAACACCTGCTGAAGTAAAAGTGCTCAAGGACATAGGCCACTCAAAGAAATAAGCCTTTTCATTCAAAACAACATCTATAGAAGAAGAAAGTAAAGAGTATCAGTAGGATGTGGTTCAAGTTCTTATTCAAAGCCAACAGACTTTCAGTGATTAAAAAGGGGTAAAAACACAGTTTTGAGCTCAAAGGTGTAAAAACAAAGGTGACAACAAGGTTGCTGGTTTATGTCATATTGTCAAAACCAAAGGATAAAACTAAGTCAGTGCTTTAGCCACCTACAGAAAAAGGCTAAATTCATCATCTGTTCACCTACAATAAAAAGAGACAAAGAAATGTCAGTGAAAAGTTAAAAAAGGGTAAAAACATTAGCAAAATGTGTTTCCTTATTTAAATTTATTTTCCTCAATTATAAAGACCCTTTTCCACTCTTCAGTAACTCACTTTGTGTTCACAAAATCATTAAAGAAACACTCAGAGTGAAATTTGTAGATTCCTGGAAAGTTCGGGAAAATTTCCCCTGTGCTACATGCTTGGAAACCCTTGCTATGCTCCTGGAGGCTTCCTGCTGTATAAATTCTAACTACGCATTGCGCGCCTATGACTGGGCACTATGCATTCACTCTGTGTAGACCCAACATCCCGACAAAACCAGCATGCAGAACTGGCCCAACAGGCCCATATGCTACGCATTCAACCTGGTAGCAGCGTGTAGAGCTGGCCCAAAAGGCCGATGCGTTACGCGTTCAACTCGGCAGCAACGTGCAGATATCACCCAACAGGCCTGAGTGCTACGTGTTCGACCTGGCAGTGGCATGTAGAGATCGCCCAACAGGCCTAGACGTTATGCTTTTGACCCGGCAACCCATGCCTGGAACTGACGTGCAACCTCACTCGACTGTTTCCTCTATTGCATAAGAACCCGTTCAGAAGACCCGCGTGCTGCATGTTTACATCCTGCATGAGAATTTGGTCAGGCTTTCCTGGCCAGTGACCTAATAGAATTGGCTTGCAGCCCTGCCGATGATGCATTCAACACTGAATGCGTTGCACGTTCAAACGTTCAGCCCTGCCCGTGCGCTGCGTGTTCGGTTTGCGGCCGACTCGATATCTCGTGCAGAGACTCGACTAGCCCCTATGCTACGCATTTGGCCAGGAGGGCCTATGCATCATTCCAAGACCAGAATTTGCTCAAAAACTCCTAAAAATTCAGTTCCAAGGGTTTCCTAGCACCTCTGAGGGGTAAGTACACAAAACACCATTTCATTTTCAAAGTTCTTGTTTACCGATTACGAGGAATAAACCTAGAACTTTCCATCAATTTCACGAAGCAGAATTAGGGTTTTTTCCTTCAAGGCAACATTAAATAAACAAAATGTCAAGGGAAGGTAATAGTGACAGTGGCGAGGGAGGCCAAGGGCCCAGAAGATAGCAATGCAAGGGTGGAAGAGTAAATAGGTTTGAGCCACTGAACACCAAGGAATTGACGGTCTCTCCTATGACAGTTGCATATTTCCAGGAGATGGGTTTTTTTGACTTCTATGAAAGGGTACAGCAGGTCCAGAGTCACCCTGAGTTGACCAGACATTTTATCCTTAACCTCCATGACTATCAAGTAAATTTAGGAGGAGTAAACTTTGATCTATCCACCAATACCATTTCTATGGCCAACGAGATACCTAGAATGGGAGAAAAGTGGTTCAAGCAGGAAAATTTGGACCTAAGCCATTATCAACCTTTCTTGAAACCTAGATACCAAGCTCACTGCAAATCCATTTTTCCATTTTCACATCTACTGGAGAGATATGCGCCCTTGATGAGAGTCATCATGAAATATTTCACATGTGAGGGTGGGTTTTCTAGGCTTTATTCCTACCATATAATACTGCTCATGCACTTCACTAGGGTAAAGCTACTACATTTTCCCTATTATATTTATAGAAGTATTGATAAGATGTATTACATTGTGCAAGAGAGACATCCTTCACA
The DNA here is from genome assembly GCA_034641835.2 of Pinus albicaulis. Lineage (NCBI taxonomy): Eukaryota > Viridiplantae > Streptophyta > Pinopsida > Pinales > Pinaceae > Pinus > Pinus albicaulis. The sequence goes on from CM076583.1 coordinate 850,394,709, forward strand.
ACAAATACAAAGTCTTTTTCACCATTCCCTTATCAAGATGATTGTGTTACATCAATTAGAGCAACAAGGTATTCCATGGGAGGTGTTCATCACCCATGAAGTTTTCACAAACCCACAGCCTCATCATCAACCAAATTTACCCTCATCATCTCATCCACCTCCCTCCACTCCTCCATCAACCCCAACTGACCATGACTCATCATCTGCACATGAATCCTCCCCTCAAGAAAACCTCTCTTCTTCACCTTCTCCTAAGGAATCAGATCAAGAAGAGGTAGAGGATGATGAAGAAGACGCAGAAAATGATGAAGAGGTAGAGGCAGATGATGAAGAAAAGGTAGATGATGAGGAAGAGGAAAATGCTGAGGAAAAGAATAATGACAAAGAGGTCAGCAATGAAGAGAAGGAAGAGGGCAGTGATGAAGAGACAAATAAAGAGGTAGAGGCAGAAAATTATGAAAAAGAGGCAAAGGCAGAAAGTGATGAAGAGACAAATGATGGAGAAGAGGTATAGGTGGAAAATGAAGAAGAGGCAGAGCCAGAAAATGATAAAGAAGAAGGCAGTGAACATGCCAGGGATAAAGATGACAATATAGAGGTAAACTAGGAAGTGGAAAATGATGAAAAAGAAGACAGCACAGAGATCAGTGATAAAGAGGACAGTAAAGAGGTAGATGAGGAAGAGGAAAATGATGAAAAATAAGACAACATAGAGGGAAGTGATAAAGAAGAAAGTACAGAGGTCAAAAATGAAGGAAAGGACAATAAAGAGGCAGAGGACAATGAAAATGAAAATGCAGAAAATAGTGAAGAGGCAAACAGTAATGAAAAAACTTATAAAGATACCTCTAACAGTGACAACACAGAAAATGATAAAGGCCATGATGATGTTGGAAACACAAAGGACAGTGATGAAGAAGAAACCATGATAACTGATAGCCCTAATAACTATGACAGAAGTGACACTATGAACCAAAAAATTAGTGAAGAGGTTGATGACAGTGGTGAAGATCACAACAGTGGTGTTAGCATGGAAGAAAATGAGATTGAGGCTCAAGAAGTTAGTCAAGAACACAGTGCAGAAAACACCAATGTAGAGATCAATGAGGAAAATAAAGGTAGTCCTTAGGTTAGCCATGGTGAGAGCACTCAAGTGGACAATTTTGAGCTTTTCCCTCTGACATATCAAAGAGGAAAGAGGCATGTGTTTGCTACCTCTAAAAGGAAAGGGACCATGCCATCCTCCGCAGCTCAGAAGCTTGACAAAGGAAAACAAAAGATCAAAGAAGAAGAAGGAGAATATCAACATGAGGTTGAAAGAGTGTTTGAAATCATTCATATTGATAGTGATGAGGAAGATGAAGCAAGGATCACAAACTTGCTCCTCCATAACAAAAATGCCCAAATTGAAGACCTCCAAGCAAATCTAGATAGGGCCAAGACTGTGAATAGTGCCCTTGAGATGGAGAACTAGTAGATAGGGGCACAAAATGCTATTAATAAAGCTAGAGCAATTAGAGCCCTGAAAGAGGCTCAAAGGTCACAAATAGAGTTAGAGGAATTTATGGGCACCTATGAAGAAAGTGAAGATGAGGAAGGGCAAACCAGAAGAAGACCAAGGACCATGGTTTTAAATAAGGCCTTGGCAAGACAAAGAGAGTAAGAATCCACCTTGGCAGAGTAGCTCCCTCTGAGTGAGCTGCTTTCCATGAATATGGAATATGGTTGGGAGCCATGGCTTAAAAGAGCAAACACACACTTGGAGGAAAAAATGGAGAAGGAAAATAGAGACCTTGACCTCCAAAAGAAGATGACCAAAAACTATACACTTAGAAACCAAATTGCAAGGGCCAAGCTCAAAAAATCCCTTGCCAAAGTTCAAGCCCTCAAGTAGGAAAAATTTCAAAGAAACTTCAACCTTCTTTCTGATGCTTCCATGCAAGCATCCCAAACATAACAAGGAAGACAAATGTGAATTTTGGGAACTTTTTGGGAGTTTTGGATTTTTGTTGATTTGGAGGGCCAAGGGGGTAGCACCCATGGTGATACGCTTTTTATCATGGCATATTCTGGAGGAAAGGCTTACATTTTTGGAATCCTCAGCTCAAGTATAGCATGCTCACCAAGTTCCAGGTCAATTGGAATTGTTTTGGTCCTCCAAAAGGGTCAAAAACACCCTAATTTTCACCTTTCTACATAGTTTTCAAGACATGTGCTGCGCCTTTATTAGTATTGGGATTTTTTTCTTTTTGAATAGGTTAAAGGGGTCCAATCAGAACACCAAGGGTAGTTCTAGACTATAGGCTCAATCGGCTTTCCAACGATTCATCACAGAGCCCATTCCGACATCGGGAAGGCCTTAAAAACCCTGCTGCAAGTTGACCTAGTTTTCTTGTTGCTGTGCTACGCCCTTGGCATGGAAATTCATCCTAGAACTTAGTGCTACACCCTGACAGATGAAAAGTCAAAAATGTATGTTCGGAAAGTTTTTGGAGGCTTGGCATAGCCCAAATGTCAATTTTTTTTCCAAAAATTCCCGAAAATATATTTTGTATTAGATATTTTGTGCCTTGGGCCTTGCAAGGTCTCAATGGACAAAGTGAAATTTATGATTAAGTAATAGGCTTCTAGAGACTTAATTAGGGTTTAGTCCTCCAATGCATGATAAATAGAGCATGGAGGTTTCATTGTATATGTTGGATATTTGCTGAGCATGCTATGAAATAGACTTGGATTTTATTGGTGAAACTGGTTGTTGGGGCCTTGTGATGGTGTTGGATTGTGCTTCTATGGATCAAGCTCACTCTTAGGATTCATTAAGCTTGTTCAAATGGTGATATATTCCATATTTATGTTTGTTTTCTTTAGTTATTCATTGTATTTATGGTTCATTTAGTCATAGAACAAAAATAGAGAATGGAATTTATCTTCTTCATACCCCACTTCTGCCTACTTTCTTGACTTCTATGTTTTCTTCCCAAAAGTTTTGCTAAAGAAATCCTTAAGTGCTCTTTAATGTTAATGATATGTTATGTTAGAATGCTATTTTTTTCCAAGTAATTTTTTGATAATCCTTCACTTCTCTCTTAGCTTGCTTAACTGTTGTTTTTAAGACTTGGTTAGCCTAGTTGATATTGAGGAATCCTTCATTGCTCTTCAATATTTCATTATGCTATCATATTAGAAATTTTTTCTTGTTTATTTGTTTGTTAAAGGATCCTTTATTTCCCATTTAACTTACTATGTTCAAAACTCCATGTTACTTCACTCTCCCTTGACCTAATTAGATCCATTTGATCTTGCCAACTTGCCCTTTGAGCTATCCTTGACTCATTTTTTACACATTTCAAATACTTTTGCAAACTCCATAGCCCAATGGATTGATATTCCCCACTCTAATAACCTACTTAACAAATTTCCAAACCAACCAAACAAACAAAAAACCCCTAAAATTAACAACTAGCCTAAAATCAAAACCTAAGAAGAAAACAAGTTCATATCCTTTGCACAAAATAGAGAGAGCCCTCTCTGAGTCCGGGAAGGCTAGGTCCTAGGACTCCAAAGACTGGTCTGATGTTACCTCTGTTCATTTTTTCTCACAAATCTAACAAATTACAGGGACCTAACATAATGGCGATCACGATGGGACCTTCTGAGTAAGTAACAAGCTTATACATCCTTAGAAAATTCAAAGGCCCTTGTCTAAAGAATCTAATTGTTTCACCATCCTAGAAAAATGATGAATCAACTAGAGGACACTCATTCAAACCTTAGGGCCACATAAAGGAACTCAGAAAACCCCAAAACATCCCTAGGTTTTTTTTTGTAAATTGTTGGTGGTGGACCACAAATAATTATCTTTAAAACAGTAAAAAACATCCACCTGGCAACTCCACTAGCCTCCAGTAGGTCAATTAACTTTACTAGTTCTCATAAAATTCCCTGGGGTTGTGTCAAATCAGCCCTGAGTAATTTATAAGCCTAGTCACACACTGTGTGAGTTTAATAAACACTTAGAGAGGTTCGCTTTTCGAAAATAGTCATAAAATTTCAACCTCTCTACACTTTGGGTTTGAAATCTTGCTTCACAAAGGATCTGTACTAGATCCCACCCAGACCCAAACCCTCCTACCATAGTTGACGACCCGGAAAGGATTTTGTGGAAAACTCCTAAAACTAAAGATTAAACTACTATTAGGACCATTCATAGAGCAAGTTCTATCCCTGAACATGTTACAGCCTTGCAAGATCCCCAGTTTGACTTACACCATACAAGAAACCTTTTCCGAACTAAGTCACAAAGTGGGATTGACCAGACTGACCTTACACCCATAGATTTGCAGCAGAGTCCTAGCGGAGAAGTCTCTCCTACCACTCCTCCTGATTTTCAACTTCTCCATCACTTTGGCTGTTTTCATTCTAAGTCTGCTCAAAATCAGTTTGCTAGTCCAAGTACTTCCGCCACATCCATTCATACCACCATTGTGCAAAACACACCACTTCATCCTACACCCCTTCTCACAAACACTCCCCTTGCAAATCCTCCTTGGAATCCATTAGCTCCCATCATGGCAGCATGGTACGCCCCTCTAGTACTACCAGGCCCCTGATACCTTTTCCAAATGACTACCAATCCAAAATACCTCACTTCACCAGAGCTCACTCTACAACTGCCCAACAACATGTAGATAGAAACAATGTTACCAATGAAATAGGTAACCGCATTGTTACCTACTTTTTTTTGGTAGCATAAGAAGCACCCGATTTTGAAAAGTGGTGATGCAGAATCATCTCTTCTTTTATTTTTAGCACATTTTTGACACTCTAATATTTTTATTTATGAAGTATAAATATTTGTTTTAAAATGTTAGTGATTTTCATGCTAATTTTGAAACGTATTGATGCAGCATCAACTTTTTTTTTTAGAGCTGTGATTTTCATGCTAATTTTGAAACGTATTGATGCAGCATCAACCTTTTTTTTTTAGAGTGGCGATTTTCATGTTGGTAATAAAACACAAAACTTAGATAAAAATATATATATATATATAAAAACAATATAAAAAACCAATAAAAATGTAAAAAAACAAAATTAACTCGTAAAAACAAAAAATTTAAACAAAAATAAATAAATAAAACAAAAATATTCGAAAATTATATCAAAAGAAATGACAAAATTTGAAAAAAAAAAAACACACAATTTAAAGAAAAAAAACAAAAATTAATAAAAAAAAAAATTTTAAAAAAAACATCAAAAACATTTTTTTCTAAGTTATTAAAAAAATCCATATAGTTAAAAAAATAAAAAATAAATAAAAATAAAAAAAAACTTTAAAAATAATTTAAATTACAAAATTAAAATTTAGATAAAAAAAATAAAATACAAAAAAGAAAAAATTAAATTTAAAAATTTAAATTAAAAAAATAATAATAATAAGAAAACAAAAATACAAATTTTAAAATTAACAAAAAAACAAATTTAAAAAAAAAACAAAATTTAAAATTGAAAAAGAAAATTAAAATAAAAGAATTATAATAAAAAAAACTATCATTAAAAAACAAAAAAAATGAAAAAAACCACGTGCAAATAATTAAAAAACAAATATCCATAAATTTACTGTTTTTTTTTTAAATGAAACAATTTATAAATTTTAAAAATGAAAAACCAAATAAACTAAAAGATTAAAAAAATTAAATTAAATTAAATTAAAATTTAATAAATTTAATGAATAAATTTTAAATTTTAAAAAATAATTAATCTAAAATATTAAATTTAAAAAAAAACAAAAAAACAAAAAAACAAAAAAAAAATTAAAACAAATTAAATTTAAATAAAAAATTTGAATTAAAAAAAAAAATAATTTTAATTTTTTTTAATTTAAAAAAAAAATAAAAAACAAAAATCAAATTAAAAAAAAATATTAAAAATTAAAAAAAATAAAAGAATTTTTTAATCATGGTGGCGCCGCCAGTCGACCTCCCGCCCAGCGGCCGGCCTCCACTGCCACCTGGGTGGGAGGACAATTCCGGGAATCGCCCTCTCGCCACAGGAGGCCGATTCCGGGAATTGGGTCTCTGTGGTGCTTGGGAATTCTTCTATGTGAGAGGATATACAGGTTTAAAGCTCCATATAAAGTCAAATCCTATGTTTCAAGAATGTAAACTAACCATGGCGGCTTATTGGATGCCTACCCCCAATGGTGCTAACTTGAACTACTAATTTTCTTGTGGCCCATGTGGGGGGATTTAATGAGTTCAATAAATGGTTAGTTTTAAGGTGTCTTACTTTGCTTATGGTGTGGAAATGTGTGTGAGAAATTGTACAATCAAAATATTTGTAGGATGAAGATATGTGATGATCCTTTACACTTCATCCTAATTAAACTATGTTTTTATTGTTCCTTTCAAAAAATAAATGACGCGCAGATAATGGGCCGCTTACAATTTTTCCTATTTAGACTAAATGTTGCACTAAAAGAAGATGGAAAACTATCAAAATAGAGCATTCATATTCATGCCCAGGGTCATTAAGAGGTGAAAGGGAAACATATATCACTTGCCTTCTTAGATAATTTATCCTAGTCGCGGATCCGAATGCAAAATTGAAACTAAACTTAATGCAATATTTTGGAAAAAAACTATTGTGAAACCAACTCCAAAAATAGAAGAAAAGAGATATCAACTCCTTAGAAATAAGCCACTTCGAGGGGGAAACCTCCAATACATTACATGAATGAACAATTCTTGGATGATAAAAATGACAAAACCTCCTTTCTATATATAGGAGTCCATGGAGCCACAATGTAATCCTAGTGTGGCCACAATGTAATCCTAACCGACCTAACAATAACAATGTAAGGGCACAATAATAATAATATTGGGGTTAGAGGGGGCTACAATAATAATAATAAGGGGGCTACACTAATAACAATAAGGGGTTAAACTAGTAATATAGGGACCTAACATGCCCCTCTCCTTCAAAAAATTGTTGTCCTCAACGCTTGAGTAGCTATGGGTGCTTCTGTATAAAAGTCTCATCCTCCCATGTAGAATTTTCAGTACGTAAGTTCTTCCACTTGATGAGATACTCTGAAATTGATCGATTTCGTAGTTGTCGAGTTCTTGTTTCCGTGACCACTTCAGGTTCCAATGCAATTTTTCCTTCCTCATCAAGTTCTGGAAATATTGCTTGAAATGGAAGATTTTCACCTATAACCTTCTTTAAGCATGAAACATGGAAAATTGGATGCACTCGCGAAGAAGCAGGAAGCTCCAATTTGTATGCCATAGTACCAATCTTTTGCAACACCTTGTACAAACCATAGTACTTTGGTGATAATTTATTAGCCCTCTTAGCTTGCTTGAGGGACATTTTTTTGTATGGTTGTAGCCGTAAAAATACCCAGTCTCCTACATCAAAACTTCTCTCGCTACAATGTTTATATGCCCGTTGTTTCATTCGATTTTGTGTCAAATTTAGGTTATCCTTTAAGAGTTGGAGAACTTCTTGCTGATGCTCAATGTGATATTCCACTGCTTGAACCTTAGAATTTTCTCTTAAAAATGATGTGATGGACGGTGGATGATATCCATAAAGTTCCATAAATGGGGTCATTTTTGTTGCAGTATGGAAGGAAGTGTTATACCACCAATCAGCAAGAGGTAATCACTTCACCCATTGTGTTTGTTTATCAGATACAAAACAATGAAGATATCCTTCCAAACATTTATTCACTATCTCAGTTTGACCATCGGATTGAGGATGATAAGATGAGCTATGAGCTAATTGAGTACCCAAACAAGAAAATAACTCGGTCCAAAAATTTCCAGTAAAAATGGGATCTCTGTCGCTCACAATAACCCTTGGGCTTCCATGTAGCTTTTGAATTCTGTCCATAAATGTAGTAGCAACTGTACTTGCTTTAAATGGATGAGATAATGCACAAAGTGTGCATACTTGGTAAGTCTATCAACTACCACCATGATGACATTCTTTCCTTCGGACTTAGGTAAACCTGTGATAAAATCCATTGAAATCTCCTCCCAACGTTGACTTGGAATGGATAAAGGTTGTAGAAGTCCCGGGGTCTTAATTGTCTCCACTTTATTTTGTTGGCAAACCAAAAATTCCGCCACAAACTTTTGAATATCATATTTAAGGCCATCCCAAAAAATTCTTTCTTCACCCTGTGGTAAGTTTTTAAAAATCTTGAGTGTCCTCCTAAAGGAGAAGTGTGCAATTCAAAAAGAATCTTTTGTTTTAGTTGGGAATTCTTACAAATATATAAGCGATCTTTGTACCATAAGGAACCATTTTTCCAAATAAATGTATCAGGTGTACTAGGATCCTGTTGCAACTTTTGAATGAGTGTCCACACTTCTTCCTCCCTCTTCCATTCATCCTTTGCTTCAGTTATCCAATCTAGTTGGATAATAGAATTGGCACAAAGCAATGCTTGCACCTCTTCATTTTTTATTGAGAGTGCATCTGCAACAACATTTAGCTTCCCTTTTTTATAGATTATTTCAAAGTCATAACCCAACATCTTTGTGACCCATTTTTTCTACTCTTCTGGAGATAGTCTTTGTTCCAAAAAGAGTTTAAGACTATCATGATCAACTTTTACCTTGAAGTGTCTTCCCATTAGGTAAGGTCGCCATTCTTCAGTGCATGTAGTGTTGCTAACATTTCCTTCTCATAAATAGCTTTATGTAAATACTTTTCGTTGATTGGACGACTTTCAAAAGAAATGGGTCTTCCTTCTTGCATTAAAATAGCACCAATTCCATTTCCTGAGGCATCACATTCCACAATAAAGGTTTTTGTGAAGTCTAGCGTAGCTAAGACCGGTGCTAGGCACATTGCCTCTTTAAGATGTTCAAAGGCCTTAGTTGCTTCAGGAGTCCATGAAAATGCATCTTTCTTCAATACTGTTGTTAGAGGTGCTGCTATTCTCCCATAATTCTTAACAAACTTGCGATAATACCCTGTTAACCCGAGAAATCCTCGCAACTGCTTTATGGTTGTGGGGACTTTCCATTCCTTAATGGCTTTAATTTTGTTAGGGTCTACATTAACACCCTCGTGAGATACAATATGACCCAGATACTCTACCTCTTGTACTCCAAACAAACATTTGGATGATTTTTCATATAATTGTTTCTCCTGCAATAGTTTGAGCACCCTGTCAACATGTTGAACATGATCCTTCCATGACCTGTTGTAGATTAGTATATCATCAAAAAATACTAGCACAATTTTTCTAAGGAAGGGTTTGAAAATGGAATTCATCAACTCTTGAAATGTAGAAGGTGCATCGGTAAGGCCAAAAGGCATGACCAAAAATTCATAATGACCCTCATGAGTTCGAAATGTTGTTTTCATAATATCTTTAGTCTTCATTATAAGATGATATCCTGAATGAAGATCCAACTTGGTAAAATAAATTGCACCATGTAATTCATCCAATAATTAATCAATCACAGGAATGGGAAATTTATCTTTAATGGTGAGCTTATTGAGCTCCCTATAATCCGAACACATGTGCCATGATCCATCCTTCTTGTGCACCAATACTACTGGAGCAGAGAAGGAACTTTGACTAGGTTGAATTATACCAACCTCTAACATTTCTACAATCATACGTTCATTTTTTCTCTTTTGGACATAAGGATATCTATAAGGCCTGATGTTTGGAGGAACACTTCCTGGAATCAAATGAATAGCATGATCATGATCACGAATAGGTGGGAGTCCTTTGGGAGTTTCAAACACCTTGGAATGATTGTCCAACACCTTGTTTTTCTTTCTTCAGAAGCTTTTTCATGACATTAGAGCTTATTATCTTTCCCGACTTCCCTGCGATACCCCGTAAATCGACGTCCTTTCCTTTTGAAAATAATTTCAAGAAAATTTCTTGAAAATTAAAAGCTACCGTCCCCAGAGATTGTAACCATTGTACTCCTAGAACCACATCAGCACCTCCCATAGGAATGGAAAGCATTGAACTATTCAATACATATTCCCCCATGGTTAGCTTGATATTATGGCATTTTCTGAAGCAATTTATAGTTCCTCTATTTGCAACCATCACTTGACATTCTGGTGCTGTGTATAGGAAAAAATTCAATTCCTTGGCTATCTTACAATGAATAAAATTATGGGTACTACCTGAATCAATCAAAACTATTACCTTTTTCTTCTTGATATGTCCTTCTATCTTGAGAGTTTGAGGAGTGGTAATTCTTGCCATTGCATTACACAATATGGTCAAACTCATTTCTTCCTCTTCTATGGTTGGTTCCTGGTGTATATCCTCTTCCTGTTCATTTTCTTCTTCCTCTTCACAATCTATGTAAAATAATTTCTTCTCAGCACACTTATGACCTTTAGTGTATTTGCTATCACAACTCTAGCAAAGCCCTTTTGCTCCTTTTTCTTCCAATTGTTGTGGTGTCAACCCTGTAGGTTGTGGAAATCTAGGAGTAGCAACACTTCCCTCTTTATAGAAGTGAGTGGTAGGCTTCCTTGTCGCCATAATTTTACATTCAATTTTTCTTGCCAACCTGAATGCCTCCTCCAATGAATCAGGTTCCAAAATGCGAACTTCATGTTGGATGTTATCCTTTAAAGTACCTATGAAGAGATCAATCATGTGTTCCTCTAGAATATCAGTTACCCTTATATTCAATTTTCAGAAGTCCTCAATGTGCTCCCCCATTAAACGCTTTTCTTTGAGATTTATCAATTGGCTAAAGAAGGTGTTGCTCTTTGTATCCTCATAATGTGCTATCTTTTCCTCCGTAAAAATTGACCAAGTGACAATTTTTTTACAGGATCAAAACCATCGATACCATAAAAATGTTTTTTTCTAAATGTAAAGTTGCAATGCGTACCTTTGGTGTGTTTTTCATGTTATTAAGTTCAAAATATTGCTCCATCTGTAGTATCCATGTTACGGGATCCTTGCCATAAAACTTCCTCATATCCATCTTTGGAATATGGTGGTTCTTCAGTCCAACATTAGAGTTTATGAAATCATGATTAACATTTATTTTTTTCTCATCATGAGTTTCCTCTATTATATTTTCGCCATTAGGAAAAATTTCTTGTATCAACTTTGCCAAACCTTCGATGTCTACTTTTATGTTTTCCATTTTTTCATCGATCTTAGCTTCCATGCCATCCATCTTAGCTTCCATGCCCACTTCCATGCCTTCCATATTAGCGTCCAAACCATTCATCTTAGCTTCCACACCTTTCTTCAAACCATCCATCTTAGTTTCCATGCCTTTCTTCAAAACTTCCATTTCATTTTTTGTTGCTCTTTGCGATAGCAAAATTTGTTGCACTTGCTCTTGTAATTTTGATATCTCATGTTGTGTTTCTTCGTCTTCATGAGTCATAGTAGAGCCTTCTAAAGGCTTAATGGGCATTGAACTATTTTTAGGGGCCATTTTAGAACCCAATACTGATATCTATTCTTCAATATGCCCTTGGAATAAATTCCAACTAATTTTTTTCAAAACGAGACTTATGTAATTCGAAACAAATACACACCTTTTTCTTGCTTTTGAGGAGTGAAATATTGAAACTGAATTATCTCTATGATTTCAGATCTTTAATATCTGAAATTTGGTACTGAGGTAGCCCTCTGCATCCTCTTTTCAATTGCACAAGTCTTACCTGATTTGGATTCTTGAAGACAAAGTTTTGCCCAATCTCCTACGATGACCTAATTATGGACTGGTTCACTAGAGTGAACTTATATGAATTTCCACGTGTCCCTTCTTCTTCCTTTGGCTCTAAAATTGATACATTAGAAACTACACTCTGTGTGATTGCATCCACTTTTTACAGCATTCCAATCCGATACTTAGAGAGAGAGTTATGAATATTTTCCCATGATCACCACTTTGAGATGAAATTTGGGAGCCTGAAAAAGTCCTAACTTCCACAGACCATATCTCCGAAAATATTGCAAACCAAGATCTAAAATTTTGAGACGATGTTCCTCAGGAGTTCGGCTTCATGCTATATAAAGTTCAGATTCTAATCCTTCATAGAAAAAAAATTATAGTGAAAATTCCGCGATGACCTGTTTAGGTTAAATTGAGGAGCCTGCAAAAAGACCTAACTTCCACAGATCATATCTCCGAAAATATTGTGAACCAAGCTCTAAAATTTTGTGATGATATTCCTTAGGATTTCGGCTTCGTACTCTAAAATTTTTAGCTTCTGAACCTTCGTAGAAAAAAATTTATAGCGAAAATTCCACAATAACTTGTTTGGAGCAGCGAAACCCTAGAATCCAAATCTCTGATACCAAATGTTGTGAAACCAGCTCCAAAAATAGAAGAAAAGATATATCAACGCCTTGGAAATAAGCCACTTCGAGGGAGAAACCTCCAATACATTACACGAATGAACAATTCTTGGATGATAAAAATGACAAAAAATCCTTAGTATATATAGGAGTCCATGGGGCCACAATGTAATCCTAGCCGACCTAACAATAACAATGTAAGGGCACAATAATAACAATATTGGGGTTAGAGGGGGCTACAATAATAACAATAAGGGGGCTACACTAATAGCAATAAGGAGTTAAACTAGTAATATAGGGACCTAACAAAAAATGTAAACTAGCTAAGCATGCATCGATATGGGCCACTTACTCCTTGCTGACCTATGTTTTTGGTGTCTATTATCGCTAATAATTTCACTTAGATAGCATGGGTGGATTTTAGCCACTTACTTTCTTCCTAATTAAACTATGTGAATTTGTGATAATAAACTAAAAATTAGAACTATGCAATATCTAAGATAAAGTGCAGCTAAAAACAAGTCCTAACACTTAAGGGACACCATAACATATTGCTGGCAAATTTATTCTGGGCTGCTAGTCACTTTACACTTGCAAAAATTGAAGAAAACTGGTGAAAAAATGGTTCACTAGTTTCTGTGTGGAATATCTCTACACAGACGCGCGACTCTGCATGTCTGTTTGAGTTTAACGAGCGCAGACCGATGCATCTGTCTGTGTTGCACGAGCGCGGTTTTCCTACACACAAAAATTCTGCTGCTCCTGAACTGAATCTCTTCACAGAGGGTGAATGAGAGAATATGAGGAGGAGGAGAGTTGGTCCTGCAGCAATCCTGAGTAGAAAAGAGGTTCTGCAAAAACACATCCACTTAGCCTAAGAGGAAAAATAAGTGGAGTCACCAATCCTGTGGAGGTGTGTTTAGTACACAAGTGTACGAAAAACACCAGTTCTTGATAGGAGTGATTTCTAACCTTCAAGCAAATGTTTACAGGGCAATAATGGGTTGTTAGATGATTAGTGAATCATCATAACATGTAGAAAAACTAGTTTATGGAACATAGCATACTACAAAAAGAGGAGGAAAAAAGCCACAAAAAATACACATAAACACAAGCTCAATATCAAGTAATCAAAATAATAATACAAACAGAGAATGAATCCCCTTTTATTAGCCGTTGGTGGTAAAAAAGAGGTAGAATGCTAAAACACTCAAAATGAATCCTTAGAGCTATGGAGCTCTATTACTCAAAGCAAGGAAGGATCTCCCCTTAAGCTGTCTGCGGGCCTCTCTCTTCTCCTCGAATGAGTGATCAGATATCGGAAAATTGATGCACTTCTCCTTTGGGATTGAGATTTTGGATGGCCAATAAATGAATCCCTTCACTCTCATGCTACTTGGACAACACACTGTTGGTTTTCTCATGGGAAATTTGGCCAGCATAAAAATGTGTTCTCAATTATTCTTCTCATGGTGGCATTTTATAGGAAAAATTCAAATTTTATTCCCTCTCTTGGTACAATTGTGGATAGTGACCCAAGGGTGGTGGTTGATTATGTTAGTCATCAGTAATTTTTACTATATGAAGATGACTAGATATTAGTCCTAGATTTCTAAAAGCAAAATTCATGAATATTGTGAGTTTTAGAAATCTCACTGCCTTCATTATCCTTAAAACAAAATTTTCACTATTTTACTACTCTATCATTCCCTGTTTAAATTATCACTCCTAAAGGGCCCCTCCTGGGCTTATGCCAATCATCTAGTTTTTTTTTCCCACCTATCACCCCTGCCCTCTGTTTTTCCTCTACCCCACTACTTCACCTTCATCTAGGGTTATCAATCAACCTATCCTTTCCTATGTTCATCAGGTTCCTCAAAACTTGATGGTCTCAAAATACCTTTATGAGCTCTTTAGATCAGTCAAGTACATTAGTTTCTATAGGTTCAAATACACCAATTGGTCAAAAAGCTATGTTTCTACACTATTAAGACCCCAAGCCTAATTTTCAGTCAAGGACCAAGTTAAAACCCTACCACTAGATCATTAGGTTTTCCCTAGGTTATAGGATCTTCATTTTTTTCAAGCTCTGTTCTTCTTATGCTAAGACCTGTTTCAAATGAAAAAGAAGAGCAACACATGATTGCCGAAGAAAAATCAAAGGATCTCCAAAGAAGGCTATTTGGTCAATTTCAAAGTTGTGCAAAAAGTAACTGTGATTGACATTTCGGCAGGAATTTCATGAAGTAAATCAGCAAAGGAAATTGATAGGGTAACTGATGATTCTCTAAAGGAAAGTAGGGAGCACTAAGTCTAAAGGAGAATCAAGGTTTTTAAGCCTAATTGGGTCAACAGTATGCCAAACAAAATCCTAATGCAACAAGACACATAAAATAAGATCAAGCTTTCATCTCAGCCATTTTCATTAAGTGGTTAAAGAATAGAGACATGGTGTGAGCTCCAAGGTAAAAATGAAAAGTTGTAAGGATGCTACCACTATGTGGATGGCTAAAGTTAACAAAGTGATTACAACATTTTCAAGGATCAAAAGGAAAGGTCACTTCAGGGTTTCATAACACCTGCTGAAGTAAAAGTGCTCAAGGACATAGGCCACTCAAAGAAATAAGCCTTGTCATTCAAAACAACATATATAGAAGAAGAAAGTAAAGAGTATCAGTAGGATGTGGTTCAAGTTCTTATTCAAAGCCAACAGACTTTCAGTGATTAAAAAGGGGTAAAAACACAGTTTTGAGCTCAAAGGTGTAAAAACAAAGGTGACAACAAGGTTGCTGGTTTATGTCATATTGTCAAAACCAAAGGATAAAACTAAGTCCGTGCTTTAGCCACCTACAGAAAAAGGCTAAATTCATCATATGTTCACCTACAATAAAAAGAGACAAAGAAATGTCAGTGAAAAGTTAAAAAAGGGTAAAAACATTAGCAAAATGTGTTTCCTTATTTAAATTTATTTTCCTCAATTATAAAGACCCTTTTCCACTCTTCAGTAACTCACTTTGTGTTCACAAAATCATTAAAGAAACACTCAGAGTGAAATTTGTAGATTCTTGGAAAGTTCGGGAAAATTTCCCCTGTGCTACATGCTTGGAAACCCTTGCTATGCTCCTGGAGGCTTCCTGCTGTATAAATTCTAACTACGCATTGCGCGCCTATGACTGGGCACTATGCATTCACTCTGTGTAGACCCAACATCCCGACAAAAACAGCATGCAGAACTGGCCCAACAGGCCCATATGCTACGCATTCAACCTGGTAGCAGCGTGTAGAGCTGGCCCAAAAGGCCGATGCGTTACGCGTTCAAATCGGCAGCAGCGTGCAGATATCACCCAACAGGCCTGAGTGCTACGTGTTCGACCTGGCAGTGGCATGCAGAGATCGCCCAACAGGCCTAGACGTTATGCTTTTGACCCGAAAACCCATGCCTGGAACTGACGTGCAACCTCACTCGACTGTTTCCTCTATTGCATAAGAACCCGTTCAGAAGACCCGCGTGCTGCATGTTTACATCCTGCATGAGAATTTGGTCAGGCTTTCCTGGCCAGTGACCCAATAGAATTGGCTTGCAGCCCTGCCGATGATGCGTTCAGCACTGAATGCGCTGCACGTTCAAACGTTCAGCCCTGCCCGTGCGCTGCGTGTTCGGTTTGCGGCCGACTCGATATCTCGTGCAGAGACTCGACTAGCCCCTATGCTACGCATTTGGCCAGGAGGGCCTATGCATCATTCCAAGACCAGAATTTGCTCAAAAACTCCTAAAAATTCAGTTCCAAGGGTTTCCTAGCACCTCTGAGGGGTAAGTACACAAAACACCATTTCATTTTCAAAGTTCTTGTCATTGAATAACAGGAATCAAACCTAGAACTTTCCATCA
This sequence comes from Pinus albicaulis, assembly GCA_034641835.2. Classification (NCBI taxonomy): domain Eukaryota; kingdom Viridiplantae; phylum Streptophyta; class Pinopsida; order Pinales; family Pinaceae; genus Pinus; species Pinus albicaulis. The sequence continues at coordinate 850,410,923 of CM076583.1, forward strand.
ATTTCACGAAGCAGAATTAGGGTTTTTTCCTTCAAGGCAACATTAAATAAACAAAATGTCAAGGGAAGGTAATAGTGACAGTGGCGAGGGAGGCCAAGGGCCCAGAAGATAGCAATGCAAGGGTGGAAGAGTAAATAGGTTTGAGCCACTGAACACCAAGGAATTGACGGTCTCTCCTATGACAGTTGCATATTTCCAGGAGATGGGTTTTTTTGACTTCTATGAAAGGGTACAGCAGGTCCAGAGTCACCCTGAGTTGACCAGACATTTTATCCTTAACCTCCATGACTATCAAGTAAATTTAGGAGGAGTAAACTTTGATCTATCCACCAATACCATTTCTATGGCCAACGAGATACCTAGAATGGGAGAAAAGTGGTTCAAGCAGGAAAATTTGGACCTAAGCCATTATCAACCTTTCTTGAAACCTAGATACCAAGCTCACTGCAAATCCATTTTTCCATTTTCACATCTACTGGAGAGATATGCGCCCTTGATGAGAGTCATCATGAAATATTTCACATGTGAGGGTGGGTTTTCTAGGCTTTATTCCTACCATATAATACTGCTCATGCACTTCACTAGGGTAAAGCTACTACATTTTCCCTATTATCTTTATAGAAGTATTGATAAGATGTATTACATTGTGCAAGAGAGACATCCTTCACAACAAATACAAAGTCTTTTTCACCATTCCCTTATCAAGATGATTGTGTTACATCAATTAGAGCAACAAGGTATTCCATGGGAGGTGTTCATCACCCATGAAGTTTTCACAAACCCACAGCCTCATCATCAACCAAATTTACCCTCATCATCTCATCCACCTCCCTCCACTCCTCCATCAACCCCAACTGACCATGACTCATCATCTGCACATGAATCCTCCCCTCAAGAAAACCTCTCTTCTTCACCTTCTCCTAAGGAATCAGATCAAGAAGAGGTAGAGGATGATGAAGAAGACGCAGAAAATGATGAAGAGGCAGAGGCAGATGATGAAGAAAAGGTAGATGATGAGGAAGAGGAAAATGCTGAGGAAAAGAATAATGACAAAGAGGTCAGCAATGAAGAGAAGGAAGAGGGCAGTGATGAAGAGACAAATAAAGAGGTAGAGGCAGACAATTATGAAAAAGAGGCAGAGGCAGAAAGTGATGAAGAGACAAATGATGGAGAAGAGGTATAGGTGGAAAATGAAGAAGAGGCAGAGCCAGAAAATGATAAAGAAGAAGGCAGTGAACATGCCAGGGATAAAGATGACAATATAGAGGTAAACTAGGAAGTGGAAAATGATGAAAAAGAAGACAGCACAGAGATCAGTGATAAAGAGGACAGTAAAGAGGTAGATGAGGAAGAGGAAAATGATGAAAAATAAGACAACATAGAGGGAAGTGATAAAGAAGAAAGTACAGAGGTCAAAAATGAAGGAAAGGACAATAAAGAGGCAGAGGACAATGAAAATGAAAATGCAGAAAATAGTGAAGAGGCAAACAGTAATGAAAAAACTTATAAAGATACCTCTAACAGTGACAACACAGAAAATGATAAAGGCCATGATGATGTTGGAAACACAAAGGACAGTGATGAAGAAGAAACCATGATAACTGATAGCCCTAATAACTATGACAGAAGTGACACTATGAACCAAAAAATTAGTGAAGAGGTTGATGACAGTGGTGAAGATCACAACAGTGGTGTTAGCATGGAAGAAAATGAGATTGAGGCTCAAGAAGTTAGTCAAGAACACAGTGCAGAAAACACCAATGTAGATATCAATGAAGGAAAATAAAGGTAGTCCTTAGGTTAGCCATGGTGAGAGCACTCAAGTGGACACTTGAGCTTTTCCCTCCGACATATCAAAGATGAAAAAGGCTTGTGTTTTCTACCTGTAAAAGGAAAGGGACCATGTCATCCACCTCAGCTCAGAAGATTGACAAAGGCAAACAAAAGGTAAAGGAAGAAGAAGAAGATCATGAGGTTAAGAGGGACTTTGAAATCATTCAGGTGGACAGTGATGGGGAGAATGAAGCAAGGATCTCAAACTTGCTCATCCAGAACAAAAATGGCCTCATTGAAGACCTCTAAGAAAATCTAGATAGGGCCAAGACTGTGAATGATGCCCTTGAGATGGAAAACATGCAAATAGGAGCACAAATTTCCATTTATGAGGCTAGGGAAATCAGGGCCCGGAAAGAAGCTCAAAGGGAAAAGGTAAAGCTAGAAGAGTTCATGGGCACCTATGAAGAAAGTGAGGATGAAGAAGGGAAATCTAAGAAGAGACCAAGAACCATGGGGTTGAAGAACACATTGGCAAGACAAAGAGAACAAGAATCAGCCCTGGTAGAGCAACTCCCTCTAGATGAGTTGTTGGCCATGGAGATAGCACATGATCAGGAGCCTTGGTTGGAAAGAGCAAACACACACTTGGAGGTAAAATTGGAGAAGGAAAATAGAGACCTTGACCTCCAAAGGAAGATGACCGATCACTATGCACTTAGAAACCAAATTGCAAGGGCTAAGCTTAAAAAATCCCTTGCCAAAATTCAAGCCCTCAGGGAGGAAAAAGGTCAAATAAAGCTCAACCTTCTTGCTGATGCTTCCATGCAAGCATCCCAAACATAATAAGGAAGACAAATGTGAATTTTGGGAACTTTTTGGGAATTTTGGATTTTTGTTGATTTGGAGGGCCAAGGGGGTAGCACCCATGGTGCTACGCTTTTTCTTAGGGCATCTTCAGGAGGAAAGGCTTACATTTTTGGAATCCTCAGCTCACGTACAACATGGTCACCAGGTTTCAGGTCAATTGGAGTTGTTTTGGTCCTCCAAAAGGGTCAAAAACACCCTAATTTTCACCTTTCTGCCTAGTTTTCAAGACATGTGTTGCGCCTTTACCAGTCTTGGGAATTTTTCTTTTTTACCAGGTTACAGGGGTCCAATCAGAAAACAAAGGGTAGTTCTAGAAATTATACTCAACATGCTTTCCAACGATCCATCATAGAACCCATTCCGACATCGGGAAGGCCTTCAAAACCTTGCTGCAAGTTGACCCAATTTTCTTGCTCCTGTGTTACGCCCTTGGCATGGAAATTCATCCTAAAACTCAATGTTGTGCCCTAACAAAGGAAAAGTCAACAATGTACACTTGGAAATTTTTTGGAGGCTTGGCAGAGCCCAAATGTCAATCTCTTTGCCAAAAATTCCCGAAAATATATTTTGTATTAGATATTTTGTGCCTTGGGCTTTGCAAAATATCAAGGACAAAAGTGACATTTATGATTAAGTAATAGGCTTCTAGAGACTTAATTAGGGTTTAGTCCTCCAATTCATGATAAATAGAGCATGGAGGTTTCATTGTATATGTTGGATGTTTGTTGAGCATGCTATGAAATAGACTTGGAGCTTATTGGTGAAACTGGTTGTTGGTGCCTTGTGATGGTGTTGGATTGTGCTTATATGGATCAAGCTCACTCTTAGGATTCATTAAGCTTGTTCAAATGGTGATGTATTCCATATTTATGTTTGTTTATTTCATTTATTCATTGTTTTTATGGTTAATTTAGTCATAGAACATAAATAGAGAATGAGATTTATCTTCTTGATACCCTACTTCTACCTACTTTCTTGACTTCTATATTTTCTTCCTCAAAGTTTTGCTAAAGAAATCCTTAACTGATATTTAGTGTTACGGATATGTTATGTTAGAATGCTATTTGTTTCCAAGTAAGTTTTTTAGAACCCTTTAGTGCTCTCTTAGCTTTCTTAACTGTTGTTTTTAAGACTTGGTTAGCCTAGTTGATATTGAGGAATCCTTCATTACTCTTCAAGATTTCATTATGCTATCATATTAGAAGCTTTTTCTTGTTTATTGGTTTGTTAAAGGATCCTTTATTTCCCATTTAACTCACTATGTTCACAACTCCATGTTACTTCACTCTCCCTTGACCTAATTAGTTCCATTTGATCTTGCAGCTTGCCCTTTGAGCTATCCTTGACTCATTTTTACACATTTTAAAGAATTTTGCAGAATCCATAGCCTAATGGATTGATATTCCCCACTCTATAACCTACTTAACAACTTTCCCAACCAACCAAACAAACAAAAAAAACCCTAGACTTAACAACTAGCCTAAAATCAAAACCTAAAAAGCAAACAAGTTCATATCCTTTACACAGAATAGAGAGAGCCCTCTCTGAGTCCAGGAAGGCTAGGTCCTAGGACTCCAAATATTGGTCTGATGTTACCCTTTTCATTTGTTCTCACTTGTCTAACAAATTATTAGTGGACCTAACATGATGATGACTACGATGGGACCTTCTCGAGTAAGTAACAAGCTTATACATCCTTAGAAAAATTCAAAGGCCCTTGGTTCAAGCAAACTCAATTGTTTCACCATCCTAGCAAAATGATGACTCAACTGGAGGAAACTCATAGAAACCTTAGGGCTTCATAAAGGAACTCAGAAAACCCAAAAACATACCTAGATTTGTTTTTATAAGTTGTTGGTGGTGGACCACAAATACTTATCTTCAAAGCAGTAAAAAGCATCCACCTGATGACTCCACTAGCCTCTAGTAGGCCTAATAACTTCACTAGTTCTCGTAGAATTCCCTAGGATTGTGTCAAATAAACCCTGAGAAGTTTAGAAACCTAGTCTCACACTGTATGAGTTTAGAAAACACTAAGAGAGTTCACCTTCCGAAAGCAATCATAAATTTTCAGCCTCTCTACACTTTGGGTTTGAAATCTAGATTCACAAAGGATCAGTACTAGATCTCACCCAGACCCAAACCCTCCTACCATAGTTGACGACCCAGAAAGGATTTTGTGGAAAAATCCTAAAACTAAATTTTCAATTGCTGTTAGGACCATTCATAGTGCAAGTTCTGTCCCTGAACATCTCACATCCTTGCAAGATACCTAGTTTGACTTACACCATACAAGAAACCTTTTAAGGACTAAGTCACAAAGTGGGATTGACCAGACTAACCTTGAGCCCATAGATTTGCAACAGAGTCCTAGCGAAGAAGCCTCTCCTTCCACTCCTCCTGATTTTCAACTTCTCCATCACGTTGGCTCTTTTCATTCCAAGTCTTCTCAAAATCAGTTTGCTGGTCCAAGTACTTCCACCACACCCATTCATACCACCATTGTGAAAAAAACACTGCTTCATCCTACACCCACTCTCACAAACACTCCCCTTGTAAATCCTCCTTGGATTCCATTAGCTCCCATCATGGCAGCATGGTATGCCCCTCTAGTACTACCACAACCTCTGATACCTTTTCCAAATGACTACCAATCCAAAATCCCTCACTTCACCGGAGCTGACTCTACAACTGCCCAACAGCATGTAGATAGAAACACTATTACCGATGAAATAGGTAACCACATTGTTACCTACTTTTTTTTGGTAGCATAAAAAGCACCCGATTTTGAAAAGTGGTGATGCAAAATCACCCCTTTTTTTGTGCACATTTTTGACACTAATATTTTTATTTATGAAGTATAAATATTTGTTTTAAAATGTTAGTGATTTTCATGCTAATTTTGAAACGTATTGATGCACCATCAACTTTTTTTTTTAGAGCGGTGATTTTCATGCTAATTTTGAAACATATTGATGCAGCATCAACCTTTTTTTTTTTCAGAGTGGTGATTTTCATGTTGGTAATAAAACAAAAAACTTAGATAAAAAAAATATATATAAAAACAATAAAAAAAAACCAATAAAAATGTAAAAAAAAAAAAAATTAACTCGTAAAAATAAAAAATTTAAACAAAATAAATAAATAAAACAAAAAAAAAACAAAAAATTTAAAAATTATATCAAAAGAAATGACAAAATTTGAAAAAAAAAAACACATAATTTAAAGAAAAAACAAAATTAACAAAATAAAAAAAAAAAAAAACATCAAAAAAATATTTTTTCTAAGTTATTAAAAAAATCCATATAATTAAAAAAAAATTAAAATAGAAAATTTAAAAATAATTTAAATTACAAAATTAAAATTTAGATAAAAAAATAAAATACAAAAAAAGAAAAAATTAAATTTAAAAATTTAAATTAAAAAAATAATAATAAGAAGAAAAACAAATACAAATTTTAAAATTAACAAAAAAACAAATTAAAAAAAAAAAAAAAAAATTAAAATTGAAAAAGAAAATTAAAATAAAAAAAACTATCATTAAAAAACAAAAAAAATGAAAAAAACCACGTGCAAATAATTAAAAAACAAATATCCATAAATTTGTTGTTGTTTTTTTTTAAATGAAACAATTTATAAATTTTAAAAATGAAAAACCAAATAAACTAAAAGATTTAAAATTAAATTAAATTAAATTAAAATTTAATAAATTTAATGAATAAATTTTAAATTTTAAAAAATAATTAATCTAAAATATTAAATTTAAAAAAAAACAAAAAAACAAAAAAACAAAAAAAAAATTAAAACAAATTAAATTTAAATAAAAAATTTGAATTAAAAAAAATAATAATTATAATTTTTTTTAATTTAAAAAAAAAATAAAAAACAAAAATCAAATTAAAAAAAAATATTAAAAATTAAAAAAAATAAAAGAATTTTTTAATCGTGGTGGCGCCGCCAGTCGGCATCCCGCCCAGCGACCGGCCTCCACTGCCACCTGGGTGGGAGGACAATTCCGGGAATCGCCCTCTCGCCACAGGAGGCCGATTCCGGGAATTGCCCTCCCGCCGCGGGAGGCCAATTCTGAGAATCGCTCTCCTACCACGAGAGGCTAATTCTGGGAATCGCCCTTAGGTCGATTCCGGGAATCACACTCCCACGGCGAGAGGCCGATTCTGGGAATCGCCCTTAGGCGGATTTCGGGAATCGTCCTCCCGCGTCGGGAGGCCGATTTCGGGAATCGTCCTCCAGCGGCGGGAGGCCGATTCCGAGAATTGCCCTCAAGCCGATTCCGGGAATTGCCCTGCCGCCGCAGGAGGCCGATTTCAAGAATCGCCCTCCCGCGTCTTCAGGTCGATTCCGAGAATTGCCCTCCCACGGTGGGAGGCCGATTCTAGGAATCGCCCTCCCGCTGCGGGAGGCCGATTCCAGGAATCGCCCTCCTGTCGCGGGAGGCCAATTCCGGGAATGGCCCTCCTACGTCGCAGGAGGGCGATTCCCGGAATCAGCCTCCCGCCGCGGCAGGGCGATTCCTGGAATCTGCCTCCTACTGCGGGAGAGCGATTCTCGGAATCGGCCTCCCGCCTAGAGGCCGGTCTCCGTTGTCACCTGGGTGGGAGGCCGATTGGCGGCGCCACCACAATCAAAAAATTCTTTTTTATTTTTAATGTTTTTTTATTTTTAATTTAATTTTTTTTAATATTTTTTTTTTAATTGAAAATATTTAAAATTATTATTTTTTAATGTAATTTTTATATTTGAAATTTAATTTGTTTTAATTTTTTTTTTCTAAATTTTGTTAATAATTTTTATTAAATTTTGTATTTTTTATTTATTTAATTGATTCTTTTTTTTTATTTTTTCATTTTTTATTATTATTAAATTTTATGTTTAGTTTTTTCATTTAATTTTTTAAAATTTAGTAAATTTTGTATTTTTATTTATTTATTTATTTGAATTCAATACTTTTTTATTTATTTTTTATTATTTTCTTAATTACATAAATTTTTTTTTTTTTTTTTTTTTTTTATTTCAATTAAAATTGTGTATTTAAAATTAGATTTTTTTTAAAGTTAAACTTAATATTTTCAAATTAATTTGTTTTTTATTTTATTTTTTATTTAATATATATTTTTTTTAATTTTTTAATTTTAATTAATTTTTAAAGTTTTTTAACTTTTTATTTTAACAATGTTTTTTTTTTTTTAAATTTTTATTTCAAAATTTATTTGTTTATCCATTTATTTATTAAAATTTAATATTTTTTTCTAAATTTAATTTGTTATTTTAATATTAACATTTTTTTTTAATTTAATAAAATCTAATATATATATATTTAATTTACGTTCATATATATATATATATATATATATATATATATATATATATATATATAATCTTTTATAATTTAAATTTAATATATTTTTTAAAATCTATTTGTTTTCTTAATATATATTTCCTTAAATTTAATATTTTTATTGTATTTTTCTTTTAAAATTAATTTTCCATTTTTTTACTTTTAATTTCAATAATGATTTTTTTTTTTTTTTTAAGTTTTAAATTTATTAAAATTTAATATATTTCTTTAAATTTAATTTTTTATATTAATTTTTTTTTTTTAAATTTAATAAACATTTTCTTTTTCTTTTTTAAATTTAATTTCTATATTTTATTTTTTATAATTTTTTTCTTTTTTTAACTTGTTTTTCTTTTTAATTTAATATTTTTTTGTTTTTTTTTTTATTTTTTTATTTCTATATATTTTGAAATTTTAATCTTTAATTTTTTTTATTTTTAATTTTTAATTTTTTTCTTAAATTTTAGGTTTTTTTTAATGTTTGAATTAAAATTTTTATTTTGTTTTTATTTTTATTTTTTTATTCCTATATATTTTTAAATTTTAAGCTTTAAAATGTTTTTATTTTTTAAATTTATTTTTTTTCTTAAATTTTAGGTTTTTTTTAATATTTGAATTTTAAAAATTAAAAAATGTTATTTCTATTTTTAAAAATGTCAAAAATATGACAATTTTTTTTTTTTGGTTATTCCAGCATCAACTAGTTTTGTTTTGAGGGTGTTTTTTCAATCCTTTTTTCAAGAAACAATTTTGTTTTTAGCATAATTTTATAAAATGTTGAAATTTGACCTTAAAAAAAAACCAAGTGCGTTCTGGAATACACTTTTTTTTTGTTTTTGTGGTGTTTTTTCATGTTTTTTGAGTCTTTTTGGGCTAGAGTTCCCGTTTTGAGGTCAGGTTACCTATTTCATCGGTAACAGTGTTTAGAATAAATGATGCTTTTGATTACATGGAATTAGAAGAGGAAACCGTGAAGATGAGGATGTTTTCCCAAAGCTTAGGAGGAGAAGCTAAAAAATGGTTCAAAACCTTAACTCCTAATAGCATACATGATCTCCCTTCCCTTTACCAAACATTCATAAACAAATGGGAGATTAAGAAAAAACCTCTCCAAATTCTCTTAGAATATAAAAACCTTAAGAGAAATGTTGGGGAAAGCATCTAAGACTATTGCACTAGGTTCAATAGTGTGTACAATGCCCTCCTGCCTCACATGAAACCCCCACAAGGCTTATCACTAGTGAAGTTTCCAGAAGGCTTTGATCTAGACATGACCTACCAATTAAGAGAGAGGGATCCCCAAACTTTAGAAGACATGCAAAGGGGAGCTGTGAGTGCAGAGGCCAACCTAATTTAAAATAGGGTTAGGATGAGGTCAGAAAAGAGAGTCACATACAAATATGAAACTATGGCCTCAACCTCTTCAACCGATGCCAAAATTGACAGCCTAGTTAGAATAATGGAGAGAATGATGGAGAGGATAAACTTGAATGAAAGAGCACCTCCTAAGGAAAATCAACCAAATCCCCAAAATAGAAATAGGAATCCAAACTTCAGAAGTGACCCACCCCAAATCAGACAAAGAGACAATGACCAACAAATGAGGCTTCCTTTCCAAGACAATTATGTGGATGAGGAAGAAAGAGAAATAAAACAACCAGAAGAAAACCATGTAAACTTGATAGGCTCTGACAATGAGGGTGATGTTTTTCTCACAGAAGAAGAACAAGGGTTCTTTTCCTTAAATCAAAATGATAGAAAAAACTATGAGGAGTCTGAAGAGTATAAGTTGGGATTTGAGAATGCCATAATGGAGGTCCATAGACAATATGATCTTACGAGTAAGAAAAACCAAGAGGCCTCCAAAACAAACAAACAAGAAACTGCTGTTAAAAAGACCCCTGTAAATATAATGAAAAAGATAGCAGAGAACACAATCACCATGGCTAAGAAACCTCATCAAAACAAAGATAAAACTAGCCAAAAAAATGATGACCCAAGCTGCCCTAGTACCTCCACTAGTGGCCCTGGAAAAAATGCTCAAAGTGACAGTTCTAATAAAACTCAACAAACCAAAATTGTTGAAAGAGCTATGTGCGACAAAAAAGATGTAAATATGCCAAAAACACTAACACCTTTCAGCTTTGAGGGAGAGATTGCCAAGATCAAAATAAGCATTCCCCTTGTTGAACTAGTAACTCAGGATTTATATAGGAATCAAGTCTTGAAAGCCTTGAATATAGGAAATGATACCGACTCCTTGAACTTAACTGATGATAAACCAAAGTTGTTGTTTGGACCTAAAGTAGAGGGAAAATATCAAGAAGGAGTTGTCCCTCCATTTTATGTCAGCTTAAACATTCATGAAAAAATCTTTTATAAAGCTATGCTAGACTCCGGAGCCTCACAAAATATCATGCCTAAGGTAGTAGTGGATAGATTAGGCTTACAAATAACCAAACCTTACAAGGACTTATACTCATTCGATTCAAGTAGAGTCAAGTGTTTGGGTCTAATCAAGGATTTGTGTGTCAATCTGGCACAAATACTTGCTAAGAGTCTAGTCATGGAAATAGTGGTTTCTGACATTCCCCCAAAGTATGGCATGCTTTTATCTAGATCAGGGGGGGCCAAACTTCAAGGGAATCTCCAAATGGACATGTATTATGCTACCATCGCGGTTTTTAACCAAACAAGGAGGTTGTACCGATAATCACACATGAAATATATGGTTCGCAGCCAAGATAGGCCAAACAACACCCCTCTTTATTTCATTCATTTAGATCTTGACTCATTTATCTTGTATAATGATGATAACATTGACGAACAAGTAAGTGAAATTGAGAAATATATAGGCCTCCCACAACAGTCAAATCAAACATTGAATGATGAACTTGATAGCCAAAACTCTAGCATCCCCAAACAACAACATAATGGCGTAGTTGAACTTGAAATTCTTTGGAACATGAGCTTTGATGGCTCTTGTGGCAAAGCTGGTTCAGGAGTTGGTGTCTAGATTCATAACACCAATGAAGGCCACTCTTACAAACTAAACTTTCAATGCACTAACAATATTGTTGAGTATGAGGCCCTTCTCCCTGGTTTATGTTTGCTAAAAGATATAGGAGCCAAGAAAATTCATGTTCAAGGAGACTCTGAACTGATCATTAGACAAATCAAGGGAGAATATTCTGCCAAGAATCCTAGACTAAGAGAATACCAAAATGTTGCCTTGGATCTCTTGAAATTTTTTGAGAAGTATGAACTTATCTCCATCCCTAGAGCTCAAAACAACTTGGCCAATGAACTTGCCTTTGCTACCAGCACATGCCAAATGCCTCATGCTAATGAACAATACACTGTAAAAGTCAAGTGTAGACCAGCAGTCCCAGATAACATAGATCACTGGCAAGTATTTGAAAATGACAAGAAGATTGAAAATTTCTTGCAACCTAAACCCAAGTTCAAAATGTTAAAATTAGACTTAATGCATCAATAAGCTTTCTTTGACAGAGAACAAACCCTCAAAACAAAGTTGCCTTGTAAAACTGACATAAATATACTAGAATGTCCTCTTAAGGTAGAATCATTGGCATATTTAGATCAAAATACCTTGAGGATCTGCAATGCAAAGATAACTCATTACCAAGGGGTATTTCCCCTTTAGAAGAGTTGTTTGACTTTAATGATTTAGCAAGAAAGCCTAAAATGGAAACCACCGAAACTGATGTGGAACAATGTAACTTAAGCAGCATAAAAGAACCCAAAATGATCAAGCCATCCATAACTCTCCCTCCTCACATAAAATAGAAATATATAGAGATGTTCAGAGAGTTTCAAGGTATTTTTGCATGAGGGTATGAGGATTTAAAGTCCTACAACACAAGCATTATCCAACATAAAATTCCTCTCAAGGAAAATTAGAAACCATTCAAACAAAAATTGAGAAGAATAAACCCTGCTCTAGTACCTCTAGTTGAAAAGGAAATAAAGAAGATGTATGATGTTGGTATCATAGTTCCACTCAGGTACTTAGAATGGGTTTCCAACCTCATGTTAGTTAGGATGAAAACTGGGGAGATTAGTCTGTGCATTAACTTTAGAAACTTTAACAAAGCCTCCCTAAAGGACAACTACCCTCTACCCAAAATGGATCATATACTGCAAAGGGTGGTATGTTCTAAGAGAATATCATTGCTTGATGGATTTTTGGGTTACAATCAGGCATTGGTATTGCCAAGTGATCAACACAAAACCAATTTCAAAACACCTTGGGGTACATTCATGTATGTAAAAATGCAATTTGGGTTGATGAATGTGGGGACTACTTTTCAAAGGGCCATCGATATAGATTTTTCTGAAGACATAGGCTACTTCATAGTAATTTACTTTGATGACATCATTGTTTATTCTAAATCTGATGAAGAGCATATAGTTCATTTGTGGAAGGTCTTTTAAAAGTGTAGGAAGTATGGCTTATCTCTGAATCCTAAGAAAACATTGTTTGGTCTCTAAGAAGAAAAACTCTTAGGCCACATCATTTCTGAAGAAGGGATCAAGATAGGCCCCAAACGGATTGAAGGAATACTACAAATCAACCATCCTTGGAATATTAAAGAGCTGCAATCTTTCATTGTAAAGATAAACTTTCTGAGAATATTCATTCCTAACCTTGTTGAACTCCTAAGAAATATAACAAACATGCTGAAAAGAGAAGTAGGATTCAAGTGGACCATGGAAGCCAAATAATCCTTTGAATTGGTGAAACAAGCCCTTACCCAAACACTGCTTCTAATCAGCCCTGAATTTACCAAGGATTTCTTCATATTCTCCTTTGCATCTGAACACAATTTTGTTGTTGTATTGCTTCAAAAGAACATGATGGGACAAGAACAACCCATAGCCTTATTCAAAAAAGCATTGAGAGATGCTCCTCTAAAATATAACAGCATGGAGAAACAAGCCTCTGTCTTGATCAAAGCATTGAAGGACTTCAGATTTTACATTTTTCACTCCCATGTTATTGCTTTTGTTCCACACACAGTTGTTAAAGATATTTTGAATCAAGACCCTGATGGTAAAAGGGGTAAATGGATTGCTATTATCTTAGAATATGATTTAGAAATCAGACCCACTAAACTGATTAAAGGACAAGGACTTACAAAACTCATGGCTGAATCAAATTTTCAAGCATTAGACATGAATATGGTTGATGCATTAGAGGAACATGAGGAGTGCACATCTCTTCACATTGAAGAAGTATTTCTGAATTCACCTTGGTATGTTGATATTCTATATGTACTTTTCTGTCTCAATGCTCCTCCAACTTTATCCAAAACAAAAGCTAGATTCTTGAAACAAAAAGCTTTAAATTTCTACATTTTTGATGGAGCTTTATATTGGAAAAATTCTGTTGGCATATTGCTTAAATGTTTTCTTGAAGATGATGCAGATATAATTATGCATGAGTTCCATGAAGGAGAGTGTGGAGGTCACCTCTATTGGAAAACCACAGCTAATAAAATCCTTAGAGTTGGTTACTATTGGCCCACTCTTTTCCCCGATACTCACAAGCTAGTTGCAACTTGCCATAAATGCCAAATCTTTGATGGCAAGAAGATGTTGTTGCCTTTGCCCTTGCATCTTATTACTGTTGAAACTCCATTTCAGTAGTGGGGTTTAGATTTCATTGGAAAAATCCACCCTCCCTCATCTACCCAACACAAGTGGATTCTCACTGCTACCGATTATTTCACCAAATGGATAGAAGCCATCCCTTCAAGGAATTCTACCGACTCAGTCATCCTAAAATTCCTTGAAACCAACATCTTGTCCAGATTTGGCTGTCCCAAGAAGATCATCACCGATAATGCTACAGCATTTAATTCCAAAAGAATGGTGGACTTCTGCTTGAAGTATCACATCACACTAGGACATTCTACAACTTATTACCCTCAAGGTAATGAACTGGCCGAGTCTTCTAATAAGAGTTTGGTGAACATCATCAAGAAACTATTGGAAGAGAACAAAAAATCATGGCATGGCAAACTGGTGCATGCACTATGGGCTGATATACTAACAACTAAGAAATATATCAATATGTCTCCCTATCAACTAGTTTATGGCATGGATGTTGTTTTCCCAACATCCTTTGGAGTTCTGATTATGAAGCTTCTTCAAGAGGTTCAATCAGAATAAAATGACATGCAAAGGAGGTTGAACAAAACCATTCATTTGCAACAGTCAAGGGAAGAAGTTTACAAAAGAACACAAGCAGTGCAAGAAAACATAAAGAATATTTTTGACAGAAGAACCAAAGCCAATAATTTCCACATTGGAGACACAGTGCTGAAATGGGATTCCAGGAGGGAGGAAAAAGGAAAATATGGAAAGTTTGAAAATTTGTGGAAGGGTTCTTACATCATTCATTCAACTAGAGGTAACAATACTTTCTTTTTACAAGAGCTGGATGGATTAGAGGTGTTCGGAGGTCCTGTCAATAGTAGGATGCTCAAACACTATTTTTGTCAAAGTTCCTAGTTTGAAGCTCTCATTCATTGTACATAACATTGATTGATGAAAAATCAGAAAAAATAAAAAATAAATAAATAAATAAAAATAAAAATAAATAAAAAATAAAAAATAAGAAGAAAAAATAGAAAAGAAGAAAAATATGGTAGATTTAAAGAAGAGGTACAACCCCATACCCAAAAAAGCGTTTTTCTGAAAGTGAGCACATCTAAATGGCACTACTTGTCTTGAAAGAAGAGTCTTGTTCAGTCATCTAGCCTAATCATGGTTGAACTTGTTTTGAATGTATGCTAATACGTTAGTGAAAGATGGCTAGTCAAACCATTTAAGCTTGAATTGTTAGTAGGAATATATTAGGAAGAAAAGACACTGGTTCTAAATGCTCAAATCTGAACCAAAGAGAAAGAGAGGAATGCCTGACAATTTCTAAATAACAGCCCTCATGCTTTCTAGTTTTTTATTATGCAAAATAATGTATGTGTGCAGCTTGTCTGAATTCCATAACCCATGGAAAATCATATTGCTCAATCCTGGTTTAGTCATGTTTTCAATTTCATGTCAGTAGATTAGAGAACAAAAGTTTGTCAAACAGCTTAATCTTGACAAATAAGTATACTGTTAGAAATAATAAGAGGGGGAGTGAATCATTATTCCTTTCAATTAGAGAATTAGTTAATCTTCAATTATTATTAGTGTTTGTACAATGATATCAGCAAACAAAAGTAACACAAATCCACACAATTTTTAAGGAGGAAACCCACTCTGGGACAAAAACCACCTAATGCTTTTCTAATATTTCTTTAATATTCAATTCCAATTGAAAATAAAGCTCCAACTTCCTAGAATCTATAAAATCATTCTTCTCCAGCTCCCACTGGATGGACGCTCCAACGCCTGAGATTCTTCAGTAGTCAACTGAATGGATGCCCCAACACCCAATGAGCTACAACTCACCCTAGCACCACCCTACCACCCTATAGAAGAATAAAAGAAGAATGGACTCCCATAACAGGGAAAATGGTACACTTTACAATGATATAAAATGATGTAGAAGAAGAAGACACACTAGACCATAACCCCAACCACGACACAACCACATAATGATGATCCTATACCTCCCGACACTGCCTCTTCAACTCTTGGCAGATAGACACTAGAACAATTTTTACAATAATGTATTTATAATGACTTGGTACAATGATACCTTTACAGTGACTGTATGCAGTGCTACCCACTTGAAGACTTCATGTGATGAACTTCTTGTTGTTGTTCTACACCTTGGTTGCTGCTCTTGTCATGCTACCCTCTGCTACACCTGGATTTGCTTTGCTGCCCTAGAAATTCTGGTCCTTTGTAGCCTTTGACAACACATGATCTAGCTTTTTCTTGCCTTCTAGGTGCTCGATATTGAATCTGGTGTATCTATGTTATTTCATATCCCCAATATCTGATTTTCGGTCTTGTAGTATTCCTCTTAGTCATCTTTCCAATGCCATAGGTCTGACCCAATTTGAATTCTTCAAGAGAGAGTTATTCCCAATCTCCCACAATTCCCTAATTATGGATTGTTTTAGTAGAGCAAACTTGTACAACGTGCCATGTGTCATTATTTATTCATTTGGCTCTAAAATTGATAGAGAGAAAACCAAATTTTGTGCACTATCTACCAGTTTTTATAGAATTCCAATCTGATACTCAGAGAGAGATTTATGACGATTTTCCCAATGTCACTTATTTGAGATGAATTTCAAGAACCTGGACAAACACTGACTTCCACAGATCATATCTCCGAACATATTGCGCACCTTGATCTGAAATTTTCACAGGAGCTTCCTCAGGTTTTTGGCTTCGCCTTATAAAAATTTCAGGTTTTGAACCTTTAAATAAAAAATGTTAGAGAAAAAATTCTATGATGACCTGCTTCAGATGGCGAAATCCCTTGCATAAGTAGGATATGAGTATCACAATTTATATAAATGCTTAGGTTGAGAGGGGCTTCAACAAGTGAAAGTGGGAGGGATTTTAGGAGCTTAAAAAATATTAATTATGAATTTTCAATGACCCATGCCACAACCCCATGAGGTTTTAGCCCACTAACTGGGGTTACAAACTATTAAACACCATGTTGAAGCACACACATGGTGTATGAGAAGAATAAACACACACACAAGAGACTCAACACACAATGAAAGATAAGCGTGAGGATTTCTTATTTTTCATTATACAAAGATGTACATTTATAGTACAATGGTGTGACTCTTGGTTTCATATTCCAAGGTCACTTGGACTCCATTGTGACTTTTCGCATTCCACACATACCCATGTAGGATTTGGTGTTCCAACATCCCCCCTTAATCCGAAGGGGTATGTGTGAGTCCAAGAAAAGAGTTGTAATACAAATCTGCAAAGTATACATGGCAGCGCTTGGGCTGAATCAACTCTCTGAAATGTTGGAAAAAATAGATGGTTTAAGGATGACCACCAACACTGGAACGCAATACTTGTTGCAGTTCCCGGAACTCTTCCAAAACTGGCAAGAAGCTAAAAGCTTCTGCTAGAGGAATTGTCCCTCATAAAAAAGGGAGACCTTCAACCTCAAAGAAGGGAGGTCTACTACCTGTGATGGTTTTAGGATTACCAACAACTCTGGAATGCTTGAAGCATTTCCTGGAACTCAACCAAAGCTGGCAAGAAGCTGAAGGCTTCTGCTAGAGGAAGTGTTCCTCATATGAAAGGGAGACCTTCGACCTAAAAGAAGGGAGGTCTACTACCTATGATGGTTTTAGGTTATCCACCAACCAAAGATGATGGTTTAAGGTTGTCCACCAACTGAAGGTATGCTCATGGGCATCCGTGTCTCTGGCTACATCTCTGAATCTGGAATGATGAATTGTGGCTCAGGCTCGCTTGAACTGCTGGCTACAACTCTGAACATGGAATGAGAGATTGTGGCTTAGGCTCGCTTGATCTGTCATCGAAGCTTGTACATGACCACCATTTTCCCCCCTGTCAGGGACAAGGTGAGATGATGGAAAAAACTCAACTGCAAGTTTGTTCAATATCCGTGAACAAGTTCTAACATGTGTCGTAAACATCTTCTTGGCTGCTGATGCCCATTGCCAAGAAGCGATCCATCCAAGATGAATCTTGGTTCTTGCAGGAGGCTTGTGTCTGAAGCATCTGTCTAAAGAATGGGTGTGCCGACCACAGTGCTTGCATGGATGAAGATCAAAACAGTGATATTTCATGTGGCCAACTCGATCACAGTGTTGGCATTTCTCAATCTGTTGTGGAAGTGGAACAGGATCTGGAATAGCTGCAGGTGAATTTTCATATAGGAATACGACACTCTGAAATATGATGGGCTTGGTGTAGTCTGGAATATGAAAGGACACATCCTTGTCATATCGAAGACCAGTTCGGTGCTTGTTGTGGACAAGCTCTTCCCAAGGTCTGATGATGGGCTTGAGAAGTGCAGGCCGAGCTGTTGCATCTGCATGTACATCTGCTCTAGTGCAATGAACTGAATGGGAATCGACTTCAACTTTACTGACTTGCTGCTGATGGGAGTCTTTCACAATGTTCTGAACAGAAACAGGTTCAGAATGGTGACTCTTTTGCTCAAGTTCTTATTGTTGAAGCTGAGATTCCAACTGCAAAAACTCAATCTTTTCATGTGCATCTTGCAAACAATTTTGAATGTTACAAAGAGCATCCTTGCTCATTTTTATCATGTCATCAACATTGGAATGAATGAGGTTATTCAACAACACTAATACCTCATTGATTTTAGCCATTTTCAACAATTTAGGCTCAAAAAATGAAAGGGTGTCGGCTACAACCGAAAATGCACCCGTTTACAATGTGATGCAACAAGAAATACAAATGACTCAAGAGAACTTCCAACTATGGAAATCTCAAAGTACAAAATCTGCTCCTCAAATGATGGAGGGCAATCAACAATGACTTACATCAACAACTCAAATTCACTGATTCCAACTATGAATGAAGAGGCAAATTCCACTCAAAATACAATGTTAGCTCAATACATATCTCTGCAAAATATGTGCAGCTGAAACACTAGTGTAAGAGGCCTTTAAGGCAGCTGAAATTTCTTCAAATAACTGGTTTGCAATGATGGAAAACTTGTCTTCTCATGTAAAATCTTCAAAAAATAAACCTTATGCCACAAATCACACAATGTCAAATCTGCAATTTTCTTGTCATTTCGTCATTTTCTCATTATGCCATTTCTTCTTCCTTTCTGCTGTTCAAGTCTTCTTCCTCTCTCTCTCCTCTCTCTGCTGGTTTTTTTTTTTTTTAATTAATTAAAAAATGGGAATAATTAAAAAATTAGGGAGATAGGGAGCTGATTGTAATAATGGAGAGGAATTGTGATAATGGAAATTAGTTAAAAGAGAAGGGAGGGTGGGTATTATATAGGAAGGGTGGGTATATTAAAATAAATTTAAAAAAGGAGAAAAGGGAATTAATAATTTAGAAAGGAGGGATTTTTAATAATAAAAAATTAAAATGAAAATGGAGGGGAAAGTAATTTAAAAGGGAAGGGGCGGTAATATTAATGGAAGGGGTATTTATGTGGGAAAATTTATTAAATGGAGGGGCGGTGTTACGTATGGTGGGGAGTGAATTTTTTTTTTAAATTTAAAACGCTGACTTAAAAAGAATTTGAAACGCTGGAATGGCTGTGGGTAGGGAGATGGGGAGACCGGGTAAGGGCGAGGCGAGGGTTAGTGGGGTGCGTAAATTGCAGAGAGGGGCGCGGTAGCTCGTAGGAAGGGGAGCGGCCAGAGGCGCGTGGGAGGAGTGTCTAGTGGATAGTGGGAGTGATAAGGAGGGCGGGGTGCGTAGAAGGGGCCGCAGTTTGTGAGGACAGGCGGGTTTAGGGTAGAGCGTGTAGAATTGTTAAGCCGGAGGGCGTATGTTGAGAGAGGGCGTACGTGTTAAGAGGAGGAGAAAATGTTCATTTGCAGGTGCGGCAGAGGCGGTGTTAGGGGGTATGCCGAGTGTGGAAGGGTAAAGGGAACGAGAGCGTAGTAGCCGGGGGTTGAGTGCATGGCCGCCGGGGTTAGATATGGCATGGGGAGAGCTCGACGCAAGAGAGCTGGGCGGAGTGAGGTAGGGTGTTGGGCGGAGTGTTGTCAGGTGAGGCAAGGGTTATGGTAGGATAGATGCAGGTCGAAAGGGGGGCCGAAAGGCCAAAAATTCAGAATTTTTTTATTTATTTATTTTTATTTTTAATTTTTAATTTTTTTTTTATAATATAACACCAGAGAGTAGAGAAATTATCTTTAAAACAATAGTAGAACTTCTTCTAAATACACCGCAGAATGGACAAAATGCAGAGATGAGAGCAACAGTAGAATTTTTCCAGCAGCAGAGAATGAAAATGCAGAATTTTCCAGAAGATTTCAGCAGTAAAACCCATAAATTTTTCCAATAGCCCAGCAGCAGAAGAACCCAGAATTTAGAGAACTCAGAAATCTCAGAAATTTCTTCAAAAACCCTCTTTAAACTATTTTCCAGCAGCTTAAAAATGCAGAATTTAAAATGCAGAGATAAAATTAGAATTTAGAAAACCTTAAGATGTGCTTCTTCAATACCACTGTTTCTCTTCTTCAAAGTCAATTTCTGAATGCTGCCACGGATTTTGAATGCTGCTCCTCTTCAAAATACTTCTGAATGGTAGCAAAAACACTGCTGCAGAAAGTCTCTAAATGCTGCAAAATTGTCAAGAATTTTGCAGATATGCACCTGCCATAAACACAAATGGCTCACTCAATGTGGAGCAAGGCCAACAATCGCCCGCTCTGATACCATGTTAAACACCATGTTGAAACACACACACACAAGAGACTCAACACACAATGAAAGATAAGCGCGAGGTTTTCTTATTTTCCATTATACAAAGATGTACATTTATAGTACAATGGTGTGACTCTTGGTTTCATATTCCAAGGTCACTTGGACTCCATTGTGACTTTTCGCATTCCACACCTACCCATGTAGGATTAGGTGTTCCAACACAAACTTCAAACATAAATATCTCTCAAACCGCGAAGAATTACGTGGTCTGCCACATCTCAACAGAAACATATCGATAAGAAGAAACCATCAAAAGAATTATTGACCTGGAATATAGTAATTTGGTAGGTCAAAATTCCCATGCAATATTGGGGTAGCCCCTGGTGCTGCTTGGGTTGACATCAATGACAACTGCTAATCAACATAGACTAGGTAGAGAATAAGAGAGTTCATTTGCCTAATATGAACTCTTGGGAGTGATAAGGGTACAAGTAGATATTTTTTGTTTTATGTTTTCAAAGAAAATGAATGTCAAGGGTTTTCCAGTCCAAGTGCACCAAAAGGAAGAAATTTTTTTAGGCAAGGTATGATGGGTAGGTAGAGATAAGGTTGAAGCAAGCATGTCTTTAAGATTCTTAAGATCATAGATTAAATGAAACAACGGCCAATGAAAGAAGCGAAATTTGCCAAATGGATGAGGCATTGGTCTTCAAAACTCAAAGATTTGAGCTCTGAGGTCCTAGAAACCTCCTAAAAAGGAGTTTCCCTCCCCAAGTGGTGCCATTGTTAGTCATCAGTAATTTTTACTATCTAAATATGACTAAATATCAGTCCTAGATTTCTAAAAACAAAATTCATGAATATTGTGAGTTTTAGAAATATCACTGCCTTCATTATCCTTAGAAAAAAATTTCACTATTTTACTACTCTGTCATTCCCTATTTAAACTATCACTCCTAAAGTGCCCATCCTGGGCTTATGCCACTCATCTAGTTTTTTTTTTACACCTATCACCCTAGCCCTCTATTTTGCCTTTACCCCACTACTTCACCTTCATCTAGGGTTATAAATCAACCTATCATTTCCCATGTTCATCAGGCTCCTCAAAAATTGATGGTCTCACCGTAATACCTCTATGAGCTCTTTAGATCAGTCAAGTACATTAGTTTCTATAGGTTCAAATACAGCAATTGGTCAAAAAGCTCTATTTATACACTGTTAAGATCCCAAGCCTAATTTTCAGTCAAGGGCCAAGTTAAAACCCTACCACTAGATCATTAGGTTTTACCTAGGTTGTAGGATCTTCATTTTTTTTCAAGCTTTTTTCTCCTTATAGTAAGACATGTTTCAAATGAAAAAGAAGGGCAACACATGATTGCCCAAGAAAAAGTAGAGGATCTCCAAAGAAGGCTATTTGGTAAATTTCAAAGTTGTGCAAAAAGTAACTATGATTGACATTTCTACAAGAATGTCATGAAGTAAAACAACCCAGGAAATTGACAGGGTAACTGATGACTCTGTAAAGGAAAGCAGGGAGCACTAATTCTAAAGGAGAATCAAGGTTTTTAAGCCTAATTGGGTCAACAGTATGCCAAATAAAAGCCCAATGAAGCAAGACACATAAAAGAAGATCAAGCTCTCATCTTAGCCATTTTAATTTAGTGGTTAAAGAATAGAAAACATGGTATGAGCTCCAAGGTAAAAATTAAAAGTCGTGAGGATGTTACCACTGTGTGGATTGCTAAAGTTAACAAAGTGATTATGACATTTTCAAGGATCAGAAGGAAAGGTCACTTCAGGGTTTCATAACACCTACTGAAGTAAAAGTGCTCAAGTTCATAGGCCACTCAAAGGAAGTAAGCCTTGACATTCAAAACAACATCTGTAGAAGAATAAAGTCTGAGAGTATCAGTAGGATGTGGGTCAAGTTCTTTTTCAGAGCAAACTGACTTTCAGTGATTAAAAAGGGGTAAAAACACAATTTTGAGCTCAAAGGTGAAAAAACAAAGGTGACTAAAAGGTTGTTGGTTTATATCATATTGTCAAGACCAAAGGAGAAAACTAAATAAGTGCTTTAGCCACCTGCAACAAAAGGCTAAATTCATCATATGTTCACCTACAACAAAAAGAGACAAAGAAATGTCAGTGAAAAGTTAAAAAAGGGTAAAAACATTAGCAAAGTGGGTTTCCTTGTTTAAATTTATTTTCCTCAGTTATAAAGACCCTTTTCCACTCTTCAACAACTCACTTTGTGTTCACAAAATCATCAAAGAAACATTGAGAGTGAAAATTGTGGATTCCTGGCAAGTTCTTGCAAATTTCCCTTATGCTACGCACCTGGAAACCCCTGCTACGCTCCTGGGGTCTTCCCGCTGTATAAATTCTAACTACGCGTTACACACCTATGACCAGGCGCTACATGTTCACTCTGTGTAGACCCAACAGCCCGACAAATCCGGCATGCAAAGCTGGCCCGACAGGGCCATACGCTACGTGTTCGACCTAGTAGCGATGTGCAGAGCTGGCTTGACAGGACCATACGCTATGAATTCAACCCGACAACAGTGTGAAGATATCACTCTACAGGCCTGGACGCTATGCAGTCAACCCGATAGCAGCATGCAGAGTTCACCCGATAGGCCTGGGCAGTATGCTTTTAACCCGACAGCCCGTGCCCAGAACCGACGTGCAACCTCACCCGACGATTTCCTCTGTTGCACAAGAATCCATTTAGAATACTCGTGTGTTGCGTGTTTATATCTTGCATGAGAATTCGTTCAGGTGTGTCCGGCCAGTGACCCGACAGAATCAGTGTGTAGCCCTGCTGATGATGCGTTCAGAACTAAACACGTTGCGCGTTTAAACGTTCAGCCCTACCTGTGCATTACGCGTTTGGTCCTCAGCCGACCCGACAGCTCATGTAGAGACCTAAATTTTCATTATACTACATGTTTGGCCAGGAGGGCCTATGCATCAGTCCAAGACTGGAATTTTCTCAAAAAATCCTAAAAAATCACTTCCATGGGTTTCCTAGCACCTCTGAGGAGTAAGTAAAAATAACACAAAGTTCTTGTTATTGAATTATAGGAATAAACCCTAGAAATTTTCATCAATTTCACAAAGAAAAATTAGGGTTTTTTCCTTCAAGGCAACAGTAAATAAAAAAAATGTCAAGGGAAGGTAATAGTGATAGTGGTGAGGGAGGCCAAGGGCCTAGACAACAGTGCAAGGGTGTAAGAGTAAATAGGTTTGAGCCAATGAACACCAAGGAAATCATGGCCTCTCCCATGATAGTTGCATATTTCCAGGAGGTGGGCTGTTTTGACTTTTGTGAAAAGGTACAATAGGTCCAAAGTCACCCTGAGTTGACCAGGCATTTTATCCTTAACCTCCATGACCATCAAGTAAATTTGGCAGGAGTAAACTTTGAGCTATCCACCAATACCATTTCTATGGCCACCGGGATACCTAGTATGAGAGAAAAGTGGTTCAAGCAAGAAAATTTGGACCTAATCCATTATCAACCTTCCTTGAAACCTAGATACCAAGCTGAATGCAAATCCATTTTCCATTTCACATCTACTGAAGAGATATGTGCCCTTGATGAGAGTCATCATGAAATATTTCACATGTGAGGGTAGGTTTTCTAGGCTTTATTCCTACCATATAAGACTACTCATGCACTTCACTAGGGTAAAGCTGCTACATTTTCCCTATTACATTTATAGAAGTATTGATAAGATGTCTTACATTGTGTAAAAGAGACATCCTTCACAACAAATGAAAAGTATTTTTCACCATTCTCTTATCAAGATGATTGTGTTACATCAATTAGAGCAACATGGTATTCCATAAGGTGTTCATTGCCCATGAAGTTTTCACAAAACCACAACCTCATCATCAACCAAATTTACCCTCATAATCTCATCCACCTCCCTCCACTCCTCCATCACCCCCCACTGACCATGACTCATCATCTGCACATGAATCCTCCCCTCAAGAAAACCTCCCTTCTTCACCTTCTTCTAAAGCATCAGATCAAGAAGAGGACAGTGACAAAGCGGTCAGCAATGAAGAAGAGGCAGAGGATGATGAAGAAGATGCAGAAAACGATGAAGAGGCAGATGATGAGGAAGAGGAAAATGATGAGGAAGAGAACAGTGACAAAGAGGTCAGCAATGAAGAGAATGAAGAGGGCAGTGATGAAGGGAAAAATAAAGAGGCAGAGACAAAAAATGATGAAGAAGAGGCAGAGGTAGAAAGTGATGAAGATACAAATGATGGAGAAGAGGCAGAGGCAGAAAATGAAGAAGAGGTAGAGGTAGAAAATGAAGAAGAGGCAGAGGCAGAAAATGATAAAGAATAAGGCAGTGAACAAGCCAGTGATAAAGAGGACAGTATAGAGGCAGATGAGGAAGAGGAAAATGATGAAAAAGAAGACAGAACAGAGGGAAATGATAAAAAGGACAGTACAGAGGCAGATGATGAAGAGGAAAATGATGAAAAAGAAGACACCATAGAGGGTAATGATAGAGAAGACAGTACAGAGGTCAGCAATTAAGGAGAGGACAGTAAATAGGTAGAGGACAATGAAGATGAAAATGGAGAAAACATCGAAGCGGCAAACAATAATGAAAAAACTAATAAAGATACCTCTAACAGTGACAACAACGAAAATGATAAAGGCCATGATGATTTTGGAAACATAAAGGACAGTGATGAAGAAGAAACCATGATAACTGATAGCCCTAATAATGATGACAACAGTGACACTATGAACCAAAAAATCAGTGAAGAGGTTGATGACAGTGCTGAAGATCACAACAGTGATGTTAGCATGGAAGAAAATGAAAGTGAGGCTCAAGAAGTCAGTCAAGAACATAGTGTAGAAAAAATCAATGCAGAGATCAATGAGGAAAAGAAAGGTAGTCCTCAGGTCAGCCATGGTGAGGGAATTTAGGTGGACGATTTTGAGCTTTTGCCTCTCACATATCAAAGAGAAAAGATGCATGTGTTTCCTGCCTCTAAAAGGCAAGGGAAAATTCCATCCTCCTCAGCTGAGAGACTTGACAAGGGCAAAAAAAAGATCAAATAAGAAGGAGGAGAAGATCAACATGAGGTTGAGAGAGAGTTTGAAATAATTCATATTGATAGTGATGAGGAAAATGAAGAAAGGATCACAAACTTTCTCCTCAAGAACAAAAATGCCCAAATTGAAGACCTCTAAGCAAATCTAGATAGGGCCAAGACTGTGAAAAATTCCCTTGACATGGAGAATAGACAGCTAGGGGCACAAAATGCCATTTATGAATCTAGAGAAATTAGAGCCCGGAAAGAGGTTCAAAGGTCACAGGCAAAGTTAGAGGAATTTATGGGAACCTATGAAGAAAGTGAAGATGAGGAAGGAAAAACCAGAAGAAGACCAAGGACCATGGGTTTAATGAAGGCCTTCACAAGACAAAGAGAGCAAGAATCTGCCTTGGTAGAGCAGCTCCCTCTCAGTGAGCTGCTTTCCATGGAGATATAATATGATCAAGAGCCATGGCTTGAAAGAGAAAGCACACACTTGGGGGAAAAATTGGAGAAGGAAAACAAACACCTTGATCTCCAAAGGAATATTACCAAAGTAATGTTCCCAAATTTTAGCCTCAAGCTAAAAGGAACATTATAGTTTGCATATTTTCATTTTGTTGAATAAAATGGGTAAGGAGACTCTTAACCCCCTTTGATGGAGAAATAACACTCCTTGTGTGCAAGGAGGGTGAATAAACAGCTGGATTAAGCACCTAAGGGTGTGAATATGATCATGATCACTTTGATTTAGTCATCTTTGACTAAGTCAATAGCACTGTCCAAGAGGAGGAATCTCCATGACAAGGCAACGCAGTTTTAGAGGAGACTCCACTTGCATGAGCTAGGTGGCAAGTGTGGATGGGACCCATGGTGAGAGGATTTCATTTTCTTTATAAGGAGGAGATGGAAGCCCATTGTGATCATGCTTTTGATCTATCATTTTCGTATGGTATGCTTTGACTTGCATACCCGGGCTGTTTAGTAGGGTTGTAGTGTTCTTGAGCACAAGGGTGTTCCTGGTCGGGAATCCCTACCTCATCCTCAAGGAAGGAGAGGGTTTCGAGCTCCATTTCCTCATTCCGGCATTTTTCCAAGCTTCCTCCTACAGCTGCAACATTTTCTTGTTGGGTAGAAAACGTTGTGTTGCTGGGTGCAGCAACAGAGGAACTCATAGAGTTATTCTTTGGCTTGTTCTTTAGTGGAGAGCTTGTCTATTCATTGGAGGAGTAGCAGAGGAGACTCCCAGGCTTATTTTCAAATCTTTTGGCACCTGGCCAACCACTCACCATCTCTCACAGCGCAGTCTAGGGCTGGAACTATGTTATTTTATGGAGGCAGTGTTGGAGAGTTCATTAGAGCTCATCAGGAGGAGTTGTTTCTAAGGGATCAGCCTTTTGCTTAGATTCACTATCAGAGGAGGGCATCATCATATCAGATCTGCTATAGCCTCATTTCCTATTTTGCTTCATTTGTAGTGACAAGTTAGTTTTCGCATTGTACATTCTCCGACATTTCTAGCAATCTCTCCTAGATTGGCTAGAAATCTTGTATTGGAGCCCATTCTTCTATTCTTGGGAATTTCTTTGTATATTTCAGCCATATCTCATGTATGAAAATCTACAGCAGAAAATCCACTCCTAGAGACAGCACAGTCACTGCTCTCCAGCATTTTGTATAACTGCAGCATCTCATGTATTTCATGTTCTAATCATTGGAGGTTGATTCCCATTGCTTGAGTGCCTTGACCCTCAAGATATTTTTGTATATTGTTGCTGATATATCAATAAACATGATGGCTGTATTATATTCTCTTTATTGACATATACAAATTTGCAGAGTTTAATGATTATGTTCCTATATTGTTGTAGCTCTCTCTTTGAGCACTTCTTTGAGATACCCAAGGATATGAGACCTGAATAACCCACCTAGGGTTATTTATTTGAGCTAATATTCTAGAAGTATAATGTATGAAGGGTAAACAAAGGGATGCAGGTCCCCTTTCAGCTTATTTTTTCATTGGCTTCCTTATACAGCGTCCACTTGGACCATTTTGCATAAATTCCTGAAAAAGGAACATTACAGTGGTATCAGAGCATCAATCTTGGCTCAGCCTCTGCATCCAAGATGATATTCGATTAGAAAGAGAAACTCCTCAGATAGGAGAGGAGTTGTACAAAGAAAACAAGAAAAGAGGAATGATGGAAGAGGAGATCTCCCTACTTCTTTTCCAAACTATGGAAGCTATCATAGAAGATCTCAAGGAGTTAGAAAGGGAGAATTGCATAAAGTTTCTGAGAGGGTTTGAAGATGAAGAAAACCCTAGCTACTATCATGATGGGTGTGGAAATTCAACCACACATGCAGATCCACAACACAGTTCATTTCCCACTTGCACTGCAGGGAGAATGGAGGAAGAAGATTAGGCCATTGGAGTAATAACGCTGCAACTCAAAGGTATGGCTCATGATTGTTGGGTTGAAAATTATGTTTCATATTGTCATGCAAATGTAAAAAAATATGATGAATTCACTAAGGGTTTGGTGAAGAAATTTGATGGAAGTCAATATGAATCATTATGTATCATAACTTCAAACACTTTGCATGCATTGGATGGAACCATAAAACAAACTCCATTCCTTATTTCCGAAGGGGATGAAAACATGTGTGATGGCTTGCCAAGGGCAAGATCCCTATTATGTGAAGGGCCCTCTTCCATTTATGAAGACATGGAGCTACTTATTTCAAAGGATGACCAAGATCTAGGGTCTCTCCTTGATCATGAGGTATTCTCAATTATTGATGGGGAGGATGAGCATAAGATGCAGCAGTTTGTGGGGATTGTGAGATGGAGGAGGAAGAGAAGGATTAGCATCAAGGGATGATACATCCTTATCTATTCCAGAAATTTTTTGCACAAGAGAAGGAGACTATATAGCGTAGTGAAGAGAGGGACAAATCAATCCACTCATACATACAGTCTACTTCTGAACTTGATGTCTCACTATATGAAGGCATTCCACCTGGGAGGCCACCTGATCTAGATTTGATGAGGGACATCTTGTCATTTGGTTCACCACTCTTGGATTCTGGAGAGGTGAAGACATTGGAAGAGTCCAACACAACATAGAGAGTTTGGGATAAACCCAAGGAGGAGGAAGACACGCTCTCATTTTCAATATCACCCACTCTCATCAGTTATACTGCGCTGATAGAGTTTGCTGCAGGGATGGAGGATAGCATATTCATGATGTAGGATGACTGCTCCACATATTTGGAGGGACAGGGGATAATTCCTTTGAGGAAGGACTCTTTCACACATGGGAGTAGATGGAGGTCATTTATGCTTACACTGACCAGGATTGGGAGATTCCTTTTGGATGACAGCTTCTCATGGGAGGCCAACTTCCAAGGGTCACCATTACTATTTGAGCATGATAGGCATGGTAGAATATTGGGGGAAGACTTTGGTGTTGTACATATTCCCTCCTTCATTTAAATTTTGGCCACCGGTTCCTTTTAAATCTATTTCCAATATCTTTTGTGGTCAAAAACCCCCCATGATATGCTCGTCGCCACCTTCTCCGCTCCAAAATATATTATCCAAATGTTTAAAATCCGTTATTTAAAGTGTATCGGGCCGAAGCCCCCAAGTCCTAAGCCCCTCTCCTTGTTGCTATCATACGACCCGAGCCCGAGAACCGCAGGCTATAGGAAAAAGAGCTCCGTCATAAAGTTTTCGGGGGGGGCAATATCATCCGTTCAATTCAATCCAAATCAATGGAGCGGACACCTTTTTATATGGCGGCCCCCACATATGTACCCCGCACGCAAGAAACCAGCAGTATACCCCCGCACCACTTACCCCGGGCTAGCGGTATTTACCGCGAGGGTAGCGATCCCATAGAGAAAGCGCCGCGTGTCATCGGTATGGGTTCTAAAACCGCTTCCCCCGCGCGTTAATGTTTGTGAAATCGCCGGGCAGCGGAATTCATGCGAATCGTTGGATCTCCCGATCTCTATCCAACGGCAGAGGTGTACCAGAACTACCCGCCCGTTAACATGCGTCCGCCATGTCCTATGGCTCGCCACCATGTCGCTCTCACCCACTTCCACCCGTTGACTCCGCCGCCACGTTAGTCCTCCACCTGTTCTCCCGTGCACCCATGCGTCATCCCCCCGTGTATCCATACATCACCTCACTATATGTATATATATATATATATGTGCGTGTGTTTTCGTCCATATTTCCCCATTTTATTTATTCCCCCACGACCTAACTGTTTTACATGCTGCGCCTGTTTACTCCATACCTCCATCTCTTTTCTTCCGCCACCCTGCGTGTTCCTGTCCCCTGTTCGTGTCCACGACGTCATCTTCATCTCCACCTCCATCATCACCGCCTCCATCTGTGTCGATTTTTCTAATATTTTGTGGGTTTTGCAGGTTTTAATATAACAGGAGGGTGGTTTGATTCGCCGCCTCTGTTGCAGAGGTTTGGGACCCATAAAAGACGATCTCCTGTGGGTGAAATTTAATGAAGAAGTTGAGGGTAGGTGCATGAAATGACCACTATTAAAAAAGACAAATAAATGCATTCATAGAACCCTCCAGAGAAATTCGCCCTGCAATAAAGATCCAGGATTCGAATACAAAATCGAGGGCCAAGAGTACAGTACAGGAATGCAGATTATCTCAAGTCTCTTACGGCAGCAGATTTTCCCTCGGCTACAGGCAGCACATTGTATATGTTCTATCATCTGTGTCTTGTATATAAGGAGATTTTCGTCTCCTAGCATGTATTTCTATAGACAGATTGTTTAGTACAATCATTTATAGTTATTCATTCATAGAATGGGCGCGAATGCTTTTCGCCATTTTATTGAAATTGAGTCATTAATTGTGCTTCATCTACCTCCTCCTCTAGAATTCTCTATCTTCCCTATAAAGGCCCAAAAAGAAGACATTGAAAAGGGTTCCAGATTTCTATCAGAAAACTGTGCAGTGAAGAGGCTCTTGTATACATCTTGTAATATTTCCTCTATGAAGTTTCAGAGCCCGTAGGGTCTCAGTGAGGAGGGGTTATAACTGTAATGAGGATTCTGGTCTCTGGTATCTCACAGTATGTAATTTCTCTTATGTGTTAATACAATATCTCTTTCATGTTATTTATCTTCTTGTATCATGTTCTAGAATGCGAGTGGCTCACTAGTTTGCAGTAAGGATTCATCCTTGTTGATGCCCTTTCTGGAATTAGTCAAGCGCTTTAAATAGGCCTAGTCATGGTATACTGTTTCATGTTCACTTCATCCATATTTTCTGCTATATTAGTTGTTTGAAGGGGGTGCTTTTAAAATGCCATTGTCATATAAGGATTCATAGATTGGTATGCCCTTATATGGTTCTGTTGTGTATCTGGGTATCAATCTCATGTCAGCTAATATCTTCTTTATGTTTTCTCACTGCGCTCATCACCTGATATTTGATTTCTGTGATATATTATCTGAACTGGCCCTCTTTACAGTAAGCGGTCTCTTAACTGTCTGATGCCTTTATATTGGAGTTTTACTTGATGTCCCTACATTGTTCTTGTCTTTGTATCAGCTTCTGAGAGATTAAACCATTCAAAACTACTGCTCAAACAAGAGATATAAGAGTTCTTGACCGACAAACCCAACCATAAAGGGCCCCTTGCTATATTAAGATGTCCTAGGCACTGGTCTATGGCAACTCTAGGCTGTCTCTAGGAGGGTGACAAAATCATCCACAACATCTTTCTGGCGCCGTTGCCGGGGAACGAATTCAAGAATATCAGTTTCCCTAGGTTTCGACAAATTGTTTTCACTCTCTAATCAGGTGAGCACAGAGAGTTGAAGAGTTACATATCTCTCACCTTGGCGACTCCACTGGTCTTTATTTGATAAGTTTTATTGGTAGTCCTGGCTCCTCGTAAGCCACATTTGAGGTCAGATACATCTCAGTTGAAAGCATCTTACGTGTCTGACCCAGAGAAGATTATTCGTAAAAGAGTTTGGAAGGAGAGGGAATCAGCCCGTGCTGAAAACCTTGAATATTCCGTTGAAGATTATCCGCCCTCTTCTTCTCAAGAAGTTAGAACAGAAAATCCTGAGTTTTTCTCAGAGACTCCACGTAGAGGAAGTACCTGGGTTGAAGAAGAATCTCATCCTGCTTTCGAGGCTGAAGAAATTAAAGAGGTCACAGAAGTAGTTTCTGTTAACCGTGAGTTATTCCCATCCACACCTCAGACTTCTGTGCAATATATTCCCATTGTTATTCATACTCCACTTTCTCCTACTCCTTTGCCTTCATCTGTCTCTCAGACTGTTGTACAACCCCCACCTCCTCCAATGGCTAACATTCCTTCTTTTCTATTGAACAAATATGCCCCTCTGGCCTTACCTCAAGTACTTAATGATATGCCACAGGATTATTTGAAGATCCTACCAAGGTTTAATGGTGAAAACGAAATTGACGCTCAGAAACATCTCGAGACCTTCTGCTCTTTTGCAGAGAACATAAATGTTGAACATCTGGATGTGGTCTTGAGATTATTTGTGCAGTCCTTGGAAGGGGAAGCCAGAAAATGGTTTAAAACATTGGGAGCCCGTTCAATAACCACCTGGGACCAAATGGAGAATACTTTTCTCAGGAAGTGGGGAGAAAAGAAAGATCACGGTCTATGTCTCACTGAATTTAATACTATGAAAAAGAAACAGAATGAAGGGGTTTCAGACTTTATTAAAAGATTCAATAAGCTATACCTGAGCTTGCCCCCTGAGATGAAGCCCCATGAAGCTGCTGCCAAGATAATTTTCATAGCAGCCTTTGAGTTGGATTTTGGCTTCGCATTGAGAGAAAGAAAACCCACCACTTTGGATGATGCACAGTCAGATGCTCTGGAATTGGAAGCAAACTTTGCCTCCACTGGAAAGTTAAAAGGAAAAATTGAACAGGATACTAGGAGGAGAGTCAAAGAAGAGGTCTCCACCTCTAACCAGGAAAAGGATTCAGATAAAATGGATGAAATAAGTAAAATTATAAAGAAAATGGTCAAGCTTGAACTGGAGGCAAAGAATGCCGCTCCCAAGAGCTATTATAATGCTCCAAACAGAGGATATAATCCTCAGTACAGAAGGCCACCATTGCAGATATTGCCAAGAGAAACAAAGGAACAACAAGACTAGGTACCTCACCCCTTGTACCTTGAAGGACCTGCAGATGACTCCACTGGAGATGTAGCCTATGGATTAGAAGATTCAAATCTGGCTTTTTCAAATAATGATGATATGGAATGCCCGTTGCAAGATGAAGATGAAGAAGAAGAGATTGATCATTATTGCAAGCAGTTTGCTGACTTCATGCAAGCACATTTCAATGTCAAATATGATCTCAGATCTTCAAGGAAGAGGACCAGAACTCAAGACCAAGAAGAAGAGCCACCTCATAAAGAAGCATCTGTTCAGAAAGAATCAGCAACAAAGAAGAATGCAGAAAAAGGTAAGAATCCTTTAAACATTCCCTTGCAGTCTAATGATCAGGTTCCTTCTTCTTCAAAAATAGTCAATCCTCCTAATGTTGAGCCAGTATCAAAAGAAATTAAGTCTTCAGCTGAAAGTAGGGAGTCAAAAGAAGCCATGATAGAAAAGCCCACATCTGCTTTCAATTTGCAAAAAGAGCTTGAGAAGATTAAGATTCCTGTCCCTCTGACTGAGTTATTAAAACAGCTTGTATATCAGTCTCAAGTTACCTCTTTCATACTTCCTCCTGAGCTACCAATTGCACCTGATAGTTTAAATCTTCAAGAAGAAAGACCCATGGTAGTCTTTGGCCCACATGTCGAGGAGATAGACCCCTCTACTCCTCCCTTCTATGTGTCGCTAGTCATCCATGACCTGCTGTTACACAATTGTATGTTAGATTTTGGGGCTTCCCATAATCTTATGCCTTTGTCTGTCATGGAACAACTAGGACTGCAAATTACAAGACCATACAAAGATTTATATTCATTTGATTCTAAAAGAGTAAAATGCTTGGGAATGATTAAAGATTTAGTGGTCAACTTGGCCCAAATTCTAGCAAAAAGTGTGGTCATGGACATTGTGGTTGCCGATATCCCAGCCCGCTTTGGCATGCTGCTGTCAAGGTCCTGGGGTACCAAGATTGGGGGATCAATAAAATTGGATCTAACATATGCTACTGTCCCAGTCTTTGGAGGGCAAGAAAGGAGGTTATACAGGGAGACTAGATTTGTCAAAATGGTAACCAAGGCTGACTTCTCAGATAATTCACCTGTGTATAACAAAGAGGGTGACTTCTCATGTTTGATGTTAGAAGAAAATCAAAATTATGCTCATGAACCCCTTTTTGGTCAAATTCAAACTGAGCAGCCTAAAGGAGATCAGGAATCAGAAATGTGGACTTTGCACTTTGATGGGGCAAATTCAAAGGAAGGTAATGGAGCTGGGGTATTTTTGATTTCTCCTACGGGAAGATGGGTGCCACTGTCCTTCAAACTAGAATATGAGGCTACCAACAACGTAGCTGAATATGAAGCACTACTGTTGGGACTACAAATAGCTAGAAACATGGGCATCCAATGTTTAAAAGTCTTGGGTGACTCTGAGCTGGTGGTGAGACAGATCAAAAATCAATGCCAAACCAAGCATCCTCGGCTCAGAGCATATAGAAATGAAGTATGGGACATGATAGAAAATTTCTTCTCAGCATTTAATATACAGTTCATGCCCCGGGAGCAGAACAGAATAACAGATTCTCTTGCTGTTGCTGCCAGTACATTCCATCCTCCTCGGAATCCACTTTTAAGATATGAAGTGGAGGTACGGTACAGACCATCCATTCCAGAAAATATAAAGCACTGGCAGGTATTTGAAGATGATGAACAGATGAAGAGATTCATGGAGATAGTAGGAGAATTCACAAGTATGGAAATTGATGATAATGAGGAAGATGAAGCCGAAAATATTACAGAAAATAAATGGAAAGAAAAGATAGCAGGAAATAGAGTGCTGCAGTTGAAAGGAAATGTTATACCTAGAGGGTTGGTGCCTCTAGAAAGGTTGTTCAATAAAGATGATGTTCCGATGCAGCCAAAAAAAGTAGTAGAAGAAGATCAAGTGGGAGATTTGAATCTGGGCACTTCTGCTGATCCCAAAATGGTTAAATTATCCAAAAGAGTCCCAGAAGAATACAAAGAAAAATATTTGAAGTTATTTCAATATTATAAAGATGTTTTTTCTTGGTCCTATCAGGACCTAAAAACTTTTGATGTAAATATAATGTAGCATAAGATTCCACTAATGGGAGATGCAAAGCCTTATAAACAGAAACTCATACAGATCAATCCTTTGCTGCTTCCCTCTATTGAAGAAGAAGTTAAGAAGCTGCTGAAAGCTAAAATAATTGTACCTTTGAGATACTCTGAGTGGATAGCAAACTTTGTTCCTGTTCGGAAGAAAAATGGAGAAATAAGGCTGTGTGTGGATTTCAGGAATTTGAACAGAGCATCTCTCAAAGATAACTATCCACTGCCTAAAATGGACCACATCCTGCAGAAAGTAGTGGGAGCATCCAGAATGTCAATGATGGATGGTTTTTTGGGCTACAATCAGGTAGCTATGTTCCCAGAAGACCAGAAGAAAACAGCATTCACCACACCATGGGGAACCTTTATGTATGCCAGGATGCCATTCGGATTAATCAATGCAGGAGCCACTTTTCAAAGGGCAATGGATATAGCCTTTGTGGGAGAACAGGACAAGTTTTTGGTAGTGTATCTTGATGATATCACAATGTTCTCAAAGAATGATGATGAGCATATTGAGCATTTGAGAAGAAATTTTGAGAAATGCAGAAGGTATGGCCTATCCCTCAATCCTCAAAAATCTTTATTTGCATTAGATGAGGGAAAAATTTTAGGGCACATTGTAACAAAAGAAGGTGTGAAAATTGACCCTAAAAGGTTTGAAGTAATAAATAGCATTCCTCTGCCCAGGAATAAAAAGGAAGTACAGGTGTTTTTGGGCCGAATAAATTTTTTGAGAAGATTTATCCCTAACTATGCAGAAATAGTTAGGCATATAACTAATATGTTGAAAAAGGAGAATGAAGTAAAGTGGTCCCAGGATTCTAGAGATGCATTCACAAGGATAAAACAGGCATTTTCTGAAGCTCCTGTGCTAGCAGGGCCAGATTACAAAAAGCCATTTATGATTTTCTCATTTGCTTCACCTCATACAATTGCTGGAGTGTTATTGCAGAAAAATGAGGAGGGATATGAACAGCCTATAGCTTTCTTCAGTCAAGTACTTTATGATGCTGAATTGAAATACAATATACTGGAGAAGCAGGCATATGCCCTGGTAAAGTCCCTTAAAGATTTCAGAGTTTATGTTTTGCAATCTCACATTACAGCTTATGTCCCTACAGCAGCAGTCAAAGACATTCTGGTTCAGGGAGACAGCGAAGGTAGAAGGGGAAGATGGATTGCAAAAATCCAAGAGTATGATTTGGATATAAGGCCTACTAAGTTGGTGAAAGGACAGGGAATTTCCAAGATGTTATCTGAATCAAATCATCAAGCTTTGGGCATTAATCTGTCTATGATAGCAAATGAAGAATCAGAACAAGAAGAAGAGCAGCATGGACTAGAGATGGCTACTCAAAAGATACATGTGAAATATCTAACTAGTCCCTGGTATAAGGAAATAGTTGAATATCTTTTAACACTCAGCTGCCCTCCGGGCTGTGACAAAGTGAAATATAGAGCTGTAAGGATGAAATCTCATAAATATGTAATTTCTAATGGACATCTCTATTGGAGAGACCCTCCAGTTATATTGCTGTTATGCCTCACAGAAAATGAAGTGCAAAATGTAAGGACAAAATTTCATGAGGGGATATGTGGAGGAAATTACAGCTGGAGGGCTACAACACATAAAATCTTGAGGGCTGGTTTTTACTGGCCAAAGTTGTATTCTGATACTTTTGCTTGGGTCAGAGCATGTGACAAGTGCCAAAGATTTGCAGAAAGACAGAAATTAGCAGCATTGCCCCTGATTTCCATTCATGTAAATGAACCTTTTCAGAAATGGGGATTGGATTTTATAGGAGAGATACATCCCCCATCAAGTGGCCAACATAAATGGATATTGACAGCCACAGATTATTTCACGAAGTGGGTGGAAGCCATACCGACCAGAAATGCTACAGACGCTGTAATCATGAGATTTATAGAGGATAATATCATATCTAGGTTTGGCTGTCCTGCTAGAATTGTAACTGATAATGCACAAGCTTTTAAATCTGCGAGATTTGTAAATTTCTGTCAAAGGTATAATATCATCCTGACTCATTCCACAGCTTATTATCCCCAGGGAAATGGCTTAGCCGAATCATCTAATAAAACCCTGGTAAGGGCTCTGAAGAAAACAATAGCTGAAAATCAGAAAAACTGGGACTCTCAATTGAAGTTTGCTCTATGGGAAAATAGGATAACCAGCAAAAGAGCAACAGGGAAGTCACCCTATGAGCTGGTGTATGGGCGGGCTGCAATGTTTCCGTTGCAATTGGCATTGCTAGTGGCACGTTTTATGCAGGAAAACCAGGAAGAACCAGATGACATGATCCGAATAATTAATCAGCTGGTAGAATTGGAGGAAACAAGGAACCAGGTAGATCAGAGATTGATAAAATACCAGGAAAAAATGAAGAATGTCTTTGATCAGCATGCAAAGGATAGAATTTTTCAAGTTGGAGACCTGGTTCTTAGATGGGATGTTCGCAGAGCAGAAAAGGGCAAGCACGCAAAGTTTGATCCGCTATGGTTTGGGCCATTCAAAATAGTGAAGCTGGGAAGAAACAACACCTTTTATTTAGAGAATCTACAGGGTGATTTGTTGGATGCACCTGTGAATGGCCAATTCCTCAAGCCATATTTCCAATTCTGACCCAGGCTGGAAATGCCCTACTGTACATACTGTATATAAGTTGTTTTGATTTTTATTTTTATAAAGAAAATAATGCTGATAATTACTTGAAGGAGAAGCGTAAGGGAATGGAAGAACAGAGTGAACTATTCAGTGGTCTGCGTGTTCTCGACATGCCCAAGGACGAACATGTCGTCCCCAGATGGAGCCGATGTTGTACATATTCCCTCCTTCATTTAAATTTTGGCCACCGGTTCCTTTTAAATCTGTTTCCAATATCTTTTGTGGTCAAAAACCCCCCATGATATTCTCGTCGCCACCTTCTCCGCTCCAAAATATATTATCCAAATGTTTAAAATCCGCTATTTAAAGTGTATCGGGCTGAAGCCCCCAAGTCCTAAGCCCCTCTCCTTGTTGCTATCATACGACCCGAGCCCGAGAACCGTAGGCTATAGGAAAAAGAGCTCTGTCATAAAGTTTTCGGGAGGCAATATCAGCCGTTCAATCCAATCAAAATCAACAGAGCGGACACCTTTTTATATGGCGGCCCCCACATATGTACCCCGCACGCAAGAAACCAGCAGTATACCCCCGCACCACTTACCCCGGGCTAGCGGTATTTACCGCGGGGGCAGCGATCCCATAGAGAAAGCGCCGCGTGTCATCGGTACGGGTTCTAAAACCGCTTCCCCCGCGTGTTAATGTCTGTGCAATCGACGGGCAGCGGAATTCATGTGAATCGTTGGATCTCCCGATCTCTATCCAATGGAGGAGGTGTACCAGAACTGCCCGCCCGTTAACATGCGTCCGCCATGTCCTATGGCTCGCCACCATGTCGCTCTCACCCACTTCCACCCGTTGACTCCGCCGCCATGTTAGTCCTCCACCTGTTCTCCCGTGCACCCATGCGTCATGCCCCCGTGTATCCGTGATGTCACCTCACTATATGTATATATATATATATATATATATATATATATATATATGCATGTGTTTTCGTCCATATTTCCCCATTTTATTTATTCCCCCGTGACCTAACTGTTTTACACGCTGCGCCTGTTTAATCCATACCTCCATCTCTTTTCTTCCGCCACCCTGCGTGTTCCTGTCCCCTGTTTGTGTCCAAGACGTCATCTTCATCTCCACCTCCATCATCACCGCCTCCATCTGTGTCGATTTTTCTAATATTTTGTTGGTTTTGCAGGTTTAATATAACAGGAGGGTGGTTTGATTCGCCGCCTCTGTTGCAGAGGTTTGGGACCCATAAAAGACGATCTCCTGTGGGTGAAATTTAATGAAGAAGTTGAGGGTAGGTGCATGAAATGACCAATATTAAAGAAGACAAAGAAATGCATTCACAGAACCCTCCAGAGAAATTCGCCCTGCAATAAAGATCCAGGATTCGAATACAAAATCGAGGGCCAAGAGTACAGTACAGGAATGCAGATTATCTCAAGTCTCTTACGACAGTAGATTTTCCCTCGGCTACAGGCGGCACATTGTATATGTTCCATCATCTGTGTCTTGTATATAAGGAGATTTTCGTCTCCCAGCATTTATTTCTATAGACAGATTGTTTAGTACAATCATTTATAGTTAGTCATTCATAGAATGGGCGCGAATGCTTTCCGCCATTTTATTCAAATTGAGTCATTAATTGTGCTTCATCTACCTCCTCCTCTAGAATTCTCTATCTTCCCTATAAAGGCTCGAAAAGAAGACATGAAAAGGGTTCCAGATTTCTATCAGCAAACTGTGCAGTGAAGAGGCTCTTGTATACATCTTGTAATATTTCCTCTATGAAGTTTTAGAGCCCGTAGGGTCTCAGTGAGGAGGGGTTATAACTGTAATGAGGATTCTGGTCTCTGGTATCTCACAGTATGTAATTTCTCTTATGTGTTAATACAATATCTCTTTCATGCTATTTATCTTCTTGTATCATGTTCTAGAATGCGAGTGGCTCACTAGTTGGCAGTAAGGATTCATCCTTGTTGATGCCCTTCCTGGAATTAGTCAAGCGCTTTAAATAGGCCTAGTCATGGTATACTGTTTCATGTTCACTTCATCCATATTTTCTACTATATTAGTTGTTTGAGGGGGGTGCTTTTAAAACGCCATTGTCATATAAGGATTCATAGATTGGTATGCCCTTATATGGTTCTGTTGTGTATCTGGGTATCAATCTCATGTCAGCTAATATCTTCTTTATGTTTCCTCACTGCGCTCATCATCTGATATTTGATTTCTGTGATATATTATCTGAACTGGCCCTCTTTACAGTAAGCGGTCTCTTAACTGTCTGATGCCTTTATATTGGAGTTTTACTTGATGTCGCTACACTATTCTTGTCTTTGTACCAGCTTCTGAGAGAGATTGGTCCCATTCGAAACTAA
Organism: Pinus albicaulis; assembly: GCA_034641835.2. Lineage (NCBI taxonomy): Eukaryota > Viridiplantae > Streptophyta > Pinopsida > Pinales > Pinaceae > Pinus > Pinus albicaulis. The sequence goes on from CM076583.1 coordinate 850,450,708, forward strand.
TTTCCTTGTTCAAACAAGAGATAGCAAGTGAGTTCTTGGACTGACAACCCAAACTATAAAGGGCTCCTTGCTATATTAAGATGTCCTAGGCACTGGTCTATGGCAACTCTAGGCTGTCTCTAGGAGGGTGACAAAATCATCCAAAACATTTGGCATGGGGGATGTCAAAGTATCAGGCAACAACATGAGGAGAGCACCACATTGTAGATTACCAACGCTGTCTCTGAGGAGGATAGATCCAGATTAGCGGTCTCAACTCTTGGTAGAGTACTCCAAGGATCTAGGTGCATGCATGATTCTGGATGACCCAGATGGAGATGACAGATACATGGTGGATGATATGGTCATCTATTATTATGACATAATCTTCTTGACTAGGGCTTCTAGTCTCAAGGAGAAACTATTACATGCAGCACATGAGGACTTCCTAGCTATGCACCTTGATGCATATCTTGTCTTGCTAGAAGATTTCACTTGGGAGGGAATTCAACACGATCTATATCAGAATATGGATAGATGCATAGCCCAGATGATTTTAGAGAGGTTGGCACAACCATTTCCCTACACATTGGAGGTAAGGGAGAGCATTCAGATGAGCCATCTCAGCTCAAGGACTGGAGTACATGGTAAAGAAGGTATATAATCTCATTTTGATTTACCTTTCTTTACTTTATATGGGCAGCTTGATGAGATAAGGATGATCACACCTCCTTATTCTCCTTATTATGATGTACTTGTGGCCCATTGCAGCAATGGGAGTGACTATTTTCATGATGGTTTGTGGGGGAAGCCACATACTTCTTGGTGTGCACCATTGGCACCAATCTATACTTTTATGTTTTCACCTTATGAGATTTTTGTGGTAGCAAACAAGTGGCTAGGAAAGCACTTGTTGTTTTTAGTTTTGATGCAGGCAGGAGGCTCACTGCGTTGGTCCCATGAGTGGAGCATTGACCCACTCTCTATTTGTCTTATGATAGCTTGTTCTCATTACATGTTGCTTCCTTGTGTTGCTAATGGTTATACATTTATAGGGAGCACTACTTGGAGAGTGTTGGAGGTATTGGGAAAACCCATTGGGAGCATGATTCTCCCCTTTGTACATGTTTTAAATTGCAGAAGACGCCATGGGCAAACCATGATTGCCACATTGCTACTTTTCTCTTCTTGTGGGAAAAACCACTTGGAGAATTTGAGGGGGCATCTCATGGATGATTTTCTTGATGGGGAAACTTGGGCCATTCTTGGAGGCCATACAATTTCAGCCCAAGGACAGAGGCAACCCCATATGTACCACAAAAGGAGGGAGAAACACCTTGGGAATCAAAATCCCAACCCTCCATTCAGCCCCAACACATTGCATAAACCAGGGGTTGAGATTTTTATTTGGATGATAGCATGGATGAGAGGATCATCAATGGGGAAATTTTTTTCCCATGCATGTCATCACTCCTACCTTGAGGAGGCCATAGCACAGCAAGAAGGTTTTTACCTACACCTTCTATCTTTCCATGATGTGCACCATTCCAGTTTGCATACTTGGGAGGAAGCATTGGAGGACAGATTTGTTGGAGGATATCTTGAGCAGTGGTGGAGATTGTGGATGAGGAGGCCACAAAATAAATGGGGGAGAAATTTCGTTCTCTCCATGCAGTTTCTTGAGGACAAGCAACATGTGGGAGGGGAGGACTGTAATGTTCCCAAATTTTGGCCTCAAGCGAAAAGGAACATTATAGTTTGCATATTTTCATTTTGTTGAATAAAATGGGTAAGGAGACCCCTTAACCCACTTTAATGGAGAAATAAAACTCCTTGTGTGAAAGGAGGGTGAATAAGCAGCTGGATTAAGCACCTAAGGGTGTGAATATGATCGGGATCACTTTGATTTAGTCATCTTTGACTAAGTCAATAGCGTTGTCTGAGAGGAGGAATCTCCATGACAAGGCAGTGCAGTTTTAGAGGAGGCTCCACTTGCATGAGCTAGGTGGCAAGTGTGGATGGTACCCATGGTGAGAGGAGTTCATTTTCTTTATAAGGAGGAGATGGCAGCCCATTGCGATCATGCTTTTGATCTATCATTTTCGTATGGTATGCTTATACTTGCATACCCGAGCTGTTTAGCAAGGTTGTAGTGTTCTTGAGCACAAGGGTGTTCCTGGTCAGGAATCCCTACCTCATCCTCAAGGAAGGAGAGGGTTTTGAGCTCCATTTCCTCATTCCGGCATTTTTCCAAGCTTCCTCCTACAGCTACAGCATTTTCTTGTTGGGCAGAAAACGTTGTGTTGCTGGGTGCAACAACAGAGGAACTCATAGAGTCATTATTTGGCTTATTCTTCGGTGGAGAGCTTGTATATTCATTGGAGGAGAAGAAGAGGAGACTCCCGAGCATATTTTCAGATCTTTTGGCACCTAGACAACCACTCACCATCTCTCATAGCGCAGTCTAGGGCTGGAACTGCATTATTTTATGCAAGCAGTGTTGGAGAGTTCATTAGAGCTCATCAGGAGGAGTTGTTCCTAAGTAAAGGGATCAACATTTTGCTTAGATTCACTATTAGAGGAGGGCATCATCATATGAGATCTGCTACAACCTCATTTCCTATTTTGATTCAGTTGCAGTGACAAGTTAGTTGTCACATTGTACATTCTCTGACATTTCTAGTAATCTCTCCTAGATTGGCTAGAAATATTGTATTGGAGCCCATTATTCTATTCTTGGGCATTTCTTTGTATATTTCAGCCATATCTCATGTATGCACATCTACAGTAGCAACTCCACTCCTAGAGACAGTGTAGTCACTGCTCTCCGACATTTTGTATAACTGCAACATCTCATGTATTTCATGTTCTAATCATTGGAGGTTGATTCCCATTGCTTGAGTGGATTGTCCCTCAAGATATTTCAGTATCTTGTTGCTGATATATCAATAAAAATGATGGTTGTATTATATTCTCTTTATTGACATATACAAATTTGCATATTTTAATGATTATGTTCATATATTGTTGTAGCTCTCTCTTTGAGCACTTCTTTGAGATACCCAAGGATAGGAGACCTGAATAAACCACCTAGGGTTATTTCTTTGAGCTAATATTTTGTAAGTATAATGTATGAAGGGTAAAAAAAGGGATCCAAGTCCCCTTTCAACTTATTTTTTCATTTAATTCCTTATACAGTGTCCCCTTGGATCATTTTGCAGAAATTCCCGAAAAAGGAACATTACAACCAAACACTATGCACTTAGAAACCAAATTGCAAGGGCCAAGCTCAAAAGAGCCCTTGAAAAAGTTCAAGCCCTCAAGGATTAAAAAGGTCAAATAAATCTCAACCTTCTTGCTTATTCTTCCATGCAAGAATCCCAAAAATAACAAGGAAGACAAATGTGAATTTTGGGAACTTTTTAGGAGTTTTAGATTTTTGTTGATTTGGAGGGCCAAGGGGGTAGCATCCATGGTGCTAAGATTTTTCTCAAGGAATATTCAGGAGGAAAGGCTTAATTTTTTGGAATCCTAGGCACAATTATAGAATGCTCACCAAGTTTCAAGTCAATTCGATTTGTTTTGGTCCTCCGAAAGGATCTAAAACACCCTAATTTTCACCTTTCTGCTTAGTTTTCAGGACATGTGTTGTGCCTTTACCAGTCTTGGGATTTTTACCTTTTTAATAGATTAACGGGGTCCAATAAGAAAACCAAGGGTATTTCTGGAAATTATACTCAACATGCTTTCCAACGAGCCATCACGGAGCCCATTCCGACATCGGGAAGGCCTTCAAAACCTTGCTGCAAGTTGACCTCATTTTCTTGCACCTGTGCTACACCCTTGGCATTGAAATTCATCCTAAAACTCATTGTTGCGCCCTGACAAATGAAAATTCAACAATGTATGCTTGGAAATTTTTTGGAGGCTTGGCAAAGCCCAAATGTCAATTTTTTTTCCAAAAATGCTAGAAAATATATTTTGTATTATATATTTTGTGCCTTGGGCCTTGCAAGATCTCAAAGGGAAAAGTGACATTTATGATTATGTAATAGGCTTCTAGAGACTTAATTAGGGTCTAGTCCTCCAATTCATGATAAATAGAGCATGGAGGTCTCATTGTATATGTTGGATATTTGTTGAGCATGCTATGAAATAGACTTGGAGTTTATTGGTGAAACTGATTGTTAGGGAATTATGATGGTGTTGGGTTGTGCTTCTATGGATCAAGCTCACTCTTAGGATTCATTAAGCTTGTTCAAATGGTGATGTATTCCATATTTATGTTTGTTTTCTTTAGTTATTCATTGTTTTTATGGTTCATTTAGTCATAGAACGTAAATAGAGAATAGGATTTATCTTCTTGAAACCCTACTTCTGCCTGCTTTCTTCACTTCTATGTTTTCTTCCCCAAAGTTTTGCTAAAGGAATCCTTAAGTTCTCTTTAGTGTTATTGATATGTTATGTTAGAATGCTATTTGTTTCCAAGTAATTTTTTGAGAATCCTTCACTGCTCCCTTAGCTTGCATAACTGTTGTTTTTAGGATTTGGTTAGCCTAGTTGATATTGAGAAATCCTTCATTTCTATTCAAGATTTCATTATGCTATCATATTAGAAGATTTTTCTTGTTTATTGGTTTTTTAAAGGATCCCTTATTGCCCATTTAACTCACTATGTTCACAACTCCATGTTACTTCACTCTCCCTTGACCTAATTAGATCCATTTGATCTTGCCAACTTTCCCTTTGAGCTATCCTTGACTCATTTTTTACACATTTCAAATACTTTTGTAGAATCCATATCCCAATGGATTGATATTCCCCACTCTAATAACCTACATAACAAATTTCCTAGCCAACCAAAAAAAAAAACAAACCCTAAAATTAACAACTAGCCTAAAATCAAAACCTAAGAAGAAAACAAGCTCATATCCTTTGCACAAAATAGAGAGAGACCTCTGTGAGTCTAGGAAGGCTAGGTCCTAGGACTCCAAAGACTGGTCTGATGTTACCCCTATTCATTTGTTCTCACCAATCTAACAAATTACGGGGACCTAAAATATTCCATTCTATTCTCACTTTAGGTCTTAAGGTAGCTCTAAGTAGTTATCCTTGGGCAGCCTCAAGTGGAGAATATTCTTCCTGAAGTGTGATAAGTGGTCCCGGATAGTGACCTTCTGCCATACTCAGGACCGCACGGCTTATTGAGAGAAAGTTGCTAAGACCAACACTACTATCGAATAAAAATGAGCGCAGAGCACACTTTTCCTGTGTCTTATGTTGGAAATTTGATAATTTTACCTCTTGACCTTAGATAAAGCTAAATTTTCCAGATTCTCTAATGTTTTTCAAGCCTATAAATCCTTCTTCTTGACATTTCATAATATATTTTTATTTTCCATTTTTCCAGTGATAACAATGGAGGTGGATGGTAGGAATAGCATGGAGTTGGGTATGGAGGATATTGAGGAAAATATTTAGGGTATTGTGGATTTCTCCCATAAGGTTCTTCCAACCTTGTTGCCAATATTTGGTTTGGCATTGAGATGCATAATATTTCCAAGGAAAGGGTGTGTTCCAATGACTTTGATATATATGTGCATAACCTTGAAATTGTGAATTAGGTTCTTCCATTATACCATGTTGACTAGGATGTCAGACTTTTCTTTGAGCTACATTACATAGCAAATTTGGTGATTGAATTATTTCTTGGTAAATTCCTTCAACCTCGGTAATTATGGGAAATACTTAGTAGCATGTGATTTTGCATGGATAACACAAATATAAACATCTTCTTTTTGCTAATTTTTCTTTCTTAACATTGTTAGACTCCTATTTTTTTACAGTATCACCAGATGATTGCCTATTCCTTATATTTTTCATGCTGAAAATAATATTCCATGACTATCATTTATTTTTAGAAAGGAAAGGAGATCCTGGGTGACAAAGAGGTTAAAAAAAAAGTCCATCTACCATTTGATTCCAGTTAAAAGAGGAAAATTTTTCTGGTTAAGTATGATGGAAAGCCAAATCTCACCGCCTTCATTATTTTTCATTTAACCTCTCCATTACCTTTCATTTTACCTTTTATGACATCCTCATGCTCTAAAACCCCATTTCCATATATATATAATCCCTTCCCCTTTTACTCATTTCCCTCTTTTTCGATTAAAAACAATGTAAAACCCACTTTTACATTAAATTAAAAATATTATTAACCCCAGGTCCCACTTTAATAAACCTTGTTTATTGAAAACTTGACCCCTGTTATGTTAAAACCGGACTCATATTTCTATTAAAGCCTCTGCTTTAAAAAACCTTACCCCACCGCTTTAATATAACTCTGGCCCCACCTTATATTAAACGCTTCCAATTTGTTATATCCCTAAACCCCTACTATGTTAAAAACCCCGTTTTTATTACATTAAACTCCTCTGCTTCGTTTAAAACCCGACCCCACCTTTTAAACCTACGCATACTCAATCTGATGCCCAACCACTGTCTGATCTTCACCCCCTCATCCAACGACCCCTGCCTCATATCGTACCCCCAACTACCCGATTTTTAAACACCATGGGAGGTTGTGAAATGGGCATTATTGCAACCCTCCCGTCCACCACGTGTCTCCCATGCACTTTTTCACATCCACTCAAACCAAACCACCTAACCGCTTATGCACCGTGAGATAAACTGTAAACCACCTCCTCGCGCATAATGAAAACTATCCACTATTTCAAATAGAAACCACCTGCCCACCATGCCTATATGATAAACCCATTTACCCTGCACTATTTTGATAAACCAGCATTGCTCACCTCCCTGCGGACCTACGTTTTGTTAACGATTGTTTTGATTTTTGCAAGTGATCTGCATATCAGAAGATAGGATAAACCATTGGAGAAAAACAAACTTTTGGTTCTAGTTCCAAAATCTTGTTAGATCCAGTCTCTCTGGATTTCAGTCTAAAGGCTTTATTCATTAGAGGATTATGAGCAGAGTTAAAAAAGAAAAGGAAATGAAAGGTAAAATATTCATTGTGACAATGAATGATAAAAGAAATAAATAGAGCAGTCAGGGGTAAAGATGAAAACATATGAAGTACATAGTCAAAGGACAGAGTTAAGGAAAAGGCAGATAAAAAGGTAAAGGAAGAAATTAAAAGTAATATCAAAGGCAGTAAAGAGATATACATATAAGGACAATTTAAAGTTTAAAGACAAATCAGAGGACAAATCAACCAGGAATACAAGGCCAGATGTCAAGGAAACTCGTCATTTGAATCTTCACAATCATGTTGGCCACCTCCAACTTAATTTTGACTTAATGAAAGCTACAAAAATTAATATTACAGTCAGAGATATTTTAGCATCAGTTCAAAAGTTATTACAAAAGTTAATTTTGCAGGAAGCTAGTCAAAGATATTTTAAAGTTAGCTTAGTAGTTAATTTGAAATTTATTATTACAGCAGGTTTGTCAGAGATATTTTTTACTTGGGCCTTGCATGGTCTCAATTGTAAAAACTTCATTTACTCTGTAGTAAATGTATTTTGTCACCCCATATTAGGGCAAACTCCTCAGTTGCAGTTAAATACTGCATGTATTTTCATTATCAGTCTTGGTTGGTTGCTAGGTTGGACTTGTTTAGACTTTGAGTTGCAAATATTATTGTATTGGAGCACTGTAACTGTTTTTTGAGCTAGACAACAATGATACAAGCACGTTCACAGGATCCTTGAGCTATGTTAATGGTGATGTTATCCATTTTATGTTAATGTTTCCCTTTGTTTTTCCATATAGTACATCAATTTCTCTGACAGCAAAACAAAAATTTTAGACTAAGATATGCTACATGAGCACCTTAACTCTATCTGTTATTGCTATCTTAATGTTTTCCTTTGAACGTATAACTAAAGAATTATTAAATTATCTTTATTATTACTGGACTATTGTCTTGATGTTTTCTTTGTGAAGTATAACTAAGGAATTCTTAAATGCTCTTTAGTTTTACCGAACTGTTTATCTTAAAGCTTTTTCTAAAATTTAGTTAAAGAATTCTTAACTACTCTTTAATTTCATTGAACTATTACCTTGAATGTTTTCTCTCTAAGGACCTGAATGAAGAATTCAGAGACTGTTTACTCTGCATTTATGTTGAATTATAGTTAAAGGATTCTAAATTTCCCTTTAGCTTTACTGAACTCACAACTTTCTGTCATCTCATATTCATATTGCCACATAGATCATTTGGCATAGTTATCTTGCCCTGTGAAAACCCTTGAAATGTTTATGTACAACTCAACACTTTTATGCCTCCATAGCCCAATGGATTAAGCTTCCCACATTATATCTATCTAACCAACCAAAAAAAAAATCAAACAAACAACCCCAATCATTATAACTAGCCTAAAATCGGAAAATATAATCATCAAGCTAAATCAGTTAATCATAAAAACAAAGAGAGCCCTCTATGAGCCCAGGAGAGATAGGTCCTGGAATCCAAAGTGGTTTGATGTTGTTGTCTGCTATTTTTTCTTGCCAATCTTGCAAATTACAGGGAGCTAACATAATGGTGACCATACTGGGGACTTATTGAGAAAACCTATTATGATCAAAACTCAAATAGAAACTCAGTCAAAATACTATGTGAATTAGGTATTTTTCATAGATTGGTTTGTTTTTTTTAGCTATTATAAAAAATTCAACCTCTCTGAGCCTTGGGTCTAAGTTCTAGCTTCTCAAATAATCTATATCAGATCCCATCCTGACCCAAACCCTCCTGTAATAGTTGACAATCCAGAGAAAATCCTAAGAAAATTCCTAGATATGAGAGTTTAAATTTTAGCAAGCTTATTCACAAGGCAAGTTCCCTACCTAAAAACCTTAAAAACTTGCAGGATATCCAATTTGACTCACACTTTGAACAAATCTTGTTCAAGACTAAATCCCATAACTTGATAACCAGATAGTTTTGGACCCATCCATCTTACAGTAGAGTCATAATGTAGAAGTCTCTACCCCCACTCATACACCCACTGTTCACCTTCCTCCATTCAACCCTCCACCTCCCTTTATCAAACCTCCCCTTGTTAACCCCCCTTGGGTTCCCCAAACACTAGCCATGGCAGTCTGGTAAACCCCATTAGTCCTACCATTTCCTTTAGTGCCTCTACCACAGGACTGTCAGTCCAAAATCCCCCTATTTGATGAAAGTAGTTCCACAACTTCTCAACAACATGTGGATAAACTGGATGATTACTTTGATCGACAAGGGATAGATGATGAAACTATTAAGTTAAGAATGTTTTCTCAAAGCTTAGGAGGAAAAGCAAGAAAATGGTTTAAAGGCCTGACCCCTAATAGTATACATGACCTCCCTACTTTTCACCAACTGTTCCTAAATAAATGGGAGGTCAAGAAAAACCCTCTCCAAATCCTGTTAGAATATGAAAACATCAAGAGAAACATTGGAGAGAGTGCCCAAGATTATTGCACTAGGTTCAACAGTGTATATAATGCCCTCCCTCCTCACACGAAACCCCCACAAGGTCTAGCCCTAATGAAATTTCCAGATGGTTTTGATACAGAAATGGGTTATCAACTGAGATAAAGAGACCCTCCTACATTACAAGACATGCAAAGGGGTGCAGTAAGTGTAGAAGCAAATCTGACTACCAAGAGGGCTAGAATGAAAAATGAAAAGAGAGTCACATATAGGGAAGAGGTTGTAGCCTCCACATCTGATACTAAGATTGATAACCTCTTTAGAACCATGGAGAGGATGATGGAGAGAATCAACCTAAATGAGAGATATTTCCCCAGAGAAAACCAAACAACTCCTCAGAATAGAAACCAGAAGCAAAACCAAAACTTTAGGAGAAACCCCCCTCAAATAAGAAAAAGGGAACAGAGAGGACTTGACCAGCAAATCAAGCCTCCTTTCCAAGAAAAATATGCTGATGAGGATGAGGGGGTGATTGAAGTGCCAGAAGAAATTCAAATTAATCTAATGGGAGTTAATGATGAGATATTGTTTTCTTCACTAAGGAAGAGCAAGGAATATTTTCCCCAACTCAACTTGAAGAAGAATGAAAAGAGTCTGAGGATTATAAACAAGGATTCGAAAATGATATCATGGAGGTGCATAGACAATATGACCTTAGAAGCAAGAAAGCCCGAGACATTCCCAAGAGAAAAAATTCTGAAAATTTTCCTAAAAAGGCCCTTGTAACTGATCCTAAAAAGACAGCAGAAAGTTCAAATAAAATGGTTAAAAATTATGATAAAAAGAAAAACATTCTAGAAAGCAGCACTAGTAAATCAACTATCTGCCCTAACAAAACTAATTCAGCTGAGATCCCTGATGCAAATCAACAATCTGAGTTGCTGCAAAAATAATGTCAGATAAAACTGATTCAAATCTGCCAAAAACATGGACACCATTTAGTATTGAGAATCAAATTGCCAAGATAAAGATTTCCATACCTCTCATTGAATTGATAGGCCATGATGTATATAGATCCCAAGTTTTGAAAGCACTAAACATAGGAGAAAATACTAATACTGTGAATTGAATGATGACAAACCTAAACTTTTATTTGGGCCTGAAGTAGAAGGTAAAATCTAGGAGGTAGGTGTGCCCCCATTTTATGTCAGTTTGAATATTCATGATAAAATTATCCATAACGCCATGTTAGATTCAGGAGCATCTCATAACCTCATACGAAAGGTAATTATGGAAAAACTTGGCCTCGAGGTAACTAGACCATACAAAGACCTGTACTCTTTTGACTCCATTAGAGTTAAATGTCTAGGCTTGATCAAAGATCTCTGTGTTAATTTAGCACCGACACTGGCCAAAAGTCTTAGTAATGGATATTGTGGTGGCTGAAATTCCCCCTAAATATGGCATGCTTCTATCATGCTCATGGGGGTCCAAGCTTCAAGGCACCCTTCAAATGGACATGACCTATGCTACCATACCAGTCTTTAGTCAACCAAGAATATTGTATAGGGAAAATCATATGAAATACATGGTGAAAGGTCAAGAAAAGCCTGATAACTCCCCTCTCTACCCTGTCCACTCAAACCTCGATTCATTTATCCTTTACAATGATGAAAAAATTAGTGAACAAGTAGCAGTTAATGAAAAAATAGCTTAAAAAGAAGAAGAAGAGGAAGAAAAATCAGACGAAATAGAAAATGAAAAACACAACTCTAAACTTGAACCTATTTAGAGCATGAGTTTTGATGGTTATTATGGAAAAACTGGATCAACAGTAGGTGTTTGGGTACACAACACTAAGAACAGCCATGCAGAGGGTCACTCTTACAAACTGAACTTCCAGTGCACAAATAATATAGCAGAATATGAGGCACTCCTTCTAGGGTTACAATTACTAAATAGATTAGAAGCCAAAAGGATCTTTGTCCATGGGGATTCTGAGCTAGTCTTTAGGCAAATTAAGGGAGAATATTCAGCTAAGCACCCTAGATTAAGAGCATATATTAATGTTGCCCTTGGCCTCCTAAAAAAATTCAAAGAATATGACCTTGCCTCTATCCCAAGAAATAAAAATATCCTTTCCAATGGACTAGCATTTGCTTCCAACACTTGTCAATTACATCATCATAACAAACAATACACAGTGCAGCTTAAATACAAACCAACAGTTCCTGATAATATGAGATATTGACAAGTTTTTGAAGATGACCGACAAATTGAAGACTTCCTGCAATCCAATAATGAGTTTGAGATTCTGAATTCACACTTAGATCATGAAGAGGACTACCCCACTGAGGAAAAAACATATAAGGAAGAGCTCCCTCATGATGCTGAAATAAATCTGTTATCAAAGAAAGACCCACATAGGAAAAAAATGTGTGAAGATCTAGAAAAAGAAGAATTTGAAGTGCTACAGTTCAGGGACAATACCCTGGCAAGAGGACTTGTCCCTCTAGAGGAACTTTTTGATTTCAATGATGTTGCTAAAAATCCAAAAATGGAATCCACTAAAGCAAATATAGAGGAGTGCAATATGGGTAGTGAGCAAGAGCCCAAAATGGTAAAGCTATCAAAGACACTACCAGCACCTATAAAGTAGAAATATATTGAGTTATTCAAAGAATTCATTGATTTTTTTCCTGGAGTTATGAAGACTTGAAGTCCTACGATACTGATATCATCCAACACAAATTTCCGCTCAAAGAGAGCCAAAATCCCTTTAAACAGAAACTGCGTAGAATAAATCATGTCCAAAGGCCACTAGTTGAGAAATAAATAAATAAAATGTAGGATGTTGGGATAATAGTCCTGTTAGAGCCTATATCCGCCTTAGGCTAAAGGAAGGCAGAGACAAGATAACACCAAACCACGCTCAGTCTGGTAGCTAGCCCTACCAGAACAGGAGAGGGCTCTCTCCGGGTCAATCTCAGCGAAAATTATTTCAATGGGGCTTGAGATTATTGAAATAACAACTGATCTTAGGCTCGATATGCAAATAGGAGGATTTTTTTTTATTTTTTGGGGTTTTTTTGGAAAAAAGGGAAAGGCAATTTTGGGCTTGGGGATGAGGCCAAATTCTTGCAGAGTTCAAGTTGGGGTGAGGAAGGAAATGGATTTGATGTCTTAAATTAATTTAATGGATATAAAAAACTACTGAGCAGCTGAAGAGGGCAAGAGGGTGCAAGGATCCTCTTCAAACTGACGAAAAAATATAAAACTAAACAAAAGTTTAAGGCAGGGCACTAGCCAACTAATGAATTCTACCTCAGTTACTCATTTGTTTAATTTCAGAAGAAAAGAGAAGGGAAATGGAATACATATAAAATTAATGAAACTTACAGATACATGGAGAAAAAACATCATCAAAACTCAGAGCCACAAGGATCCCAACAAGTGCTGCAAAAATCTGGTCTTTCCTTTGCCAAAAAGCTGAAATGAATGTACAATGAGGTGCCAAACTTTTCCCAAGAGTCCAACCCTGAAAATGTCTCAGAAAATATATGATATAGACCATCCTAACCCCCTCCCATGCCTCTAGGGGTCGAGCTCATCCTTCTAGGAGTTGTTTCAACAAATTCTAAAACAAGGAATTGAAATCTAGGCAATCAAACAACTTGCCTCTATAAGGAAGGAAACTGATTCATTCATTTAATTTTCACTTTTTAGTGAATGAATCCTCTAGAACAAGTAAAAATGAGCCAAAATTACATCATATTCATCAAATTACATCAATATAGATCAATAGTTACATCAAAATGTAAAACTAGTCAAAACTGGGTGAATTTCTGAGTTGAAGAGTAAAAATGGAGCCAAATTTCTCTATGCGCCGCGCCACTTTGGAGCTGATTTTGAGGCACTTCCTGAAGTCAAAATTGACCTCATGATAGTTCCTTGGAAGGCCCTGTCTGTCTACTATCCAACCCAAGTGGAATTTTCGGATTTGGATGTCATTTTCCCCTTCAAAACTGCAAGCTCCCAATACTGGTTCCTGCTGGTGCAAAAAGTGGCAGAAAGGCCATTTTCAAGGTGTTTTTGACCTTTAAGACCACCCAAAACTCGATGAAATCTCTCAGCCATTCCTGAGCATGCATAATTTGTCATAAAAAACTCAAAAATATCAAGTTTTCCTCCATAATATATCCCAATCATAAGCGCGCGCCAAGTGGCGCGACGCGTCGAGCAGAAAAACCTGTTTTGTGACCAAAATTTCAAAAATGACAAAATTTACTCCAAATGTGCTGAAATTTGGAGTAAAGGTCTCCCATCATGTCCCATGCTCAGCCAAAGAAGCTTCAGCCAAGATTTGGAGTGGATCAGGCCTTTTTCACCGTTTCAGTGCCCTCCTCAGCCTCACCTCCAGGATCTTCATCCTAGCTTTCCAAACATGTGTGCGGGCCCAATAGTGGTTCTTCATGTGCCTGAGCATGTCTTTGTCCCTATTGGCCTTCACCAACAGCTTCTCAAGATGGATTTTGACTCTCTCAAGCCAAATCTTCCGCTCAAAAGGTGTCATGTCACCTGGTCTCTTTCGGGCCAATTCCCGATCTTCACGGATGCTCTGCAACTCTGTGAGTGTCTGTTGATCCTCCAGTTGTTTATTCCACTGCTCCAAATAATTTATAATCCACTGAGCTCTCTGCAACTTCACGGTCAATGTGTCGATCTCAGCTTTCTGTTCCTGTATGGTCTCTCTCATCTTTGAGCTAGGAGAGCTCAAATCAACATCAATGAGTGTAAAATCAGTGTCTTGGCCTCCTGAAGGGCCTTCATCCTGCATAGGCCTCTTACCTCTATCCTGTACCTGTACTGATGTCGAAGGCGAGACCCCTTCCACACCAAGTGGAGATAGTACTCGCGCTGCTGGTGAAGGTAACGAGACCCCTTCCACCCCTGGTGGAGATAGTACTCGTCGTGTTGCTGCAAATAAGGCTTTGGGGCCTCTCTGATATGTAACACACACTGGAGCACTGATAGGCTCTGTCTCATGACCCTCAAACTGATGTGAAGGCTCACCCTCATCATGAACAATCTCTGGAGGAGGCTGAGGGGCTGTAAAGAAGTCACGGGAAATGAACTCCTCCCATGCAATGCCCTGCAATCCAAGCTGATGTACTACAATGATCTTGATGAGCGCATAATGATAAATGTTGTTATGCTGCTGCTATGGAGTATTCTTCTGCACAAGGGTAGTCATCCGCTCTATGTTTTGACACATGAAATATGGAATACTCATCAGTCTCACTCTCGTCAAATGCATCAAAAGTCTGATGTGGTATGCATAAAGGCGTGAAAACCGGCCCTCACAGCTGAATTATCTGATGATGAGTTTCATTAATGGCACATATGACTCCTTTAGAAACCAGAATGGGAATGCCCTACTGAGCTGCCTCAAATAGCCAGGCCTGATGTAAGTTTCATAATATGCTCTATCCAGCTGCTGTCTCTTATTCCACTCTTCACATATATTCGGTATCCCAGTTGCCTGAGAAATGGTTTCTGGTGTCAAGGTGAAGTTCACTCCAGCAAGGTTTACATGACCATCAGGAAAATGTAGGACAAATAAGCGAACCAACTCCTGATGATGTTGAATCTAAGCAATCATCTCACAATATTGAAAGCATGACTGTTGCTGAAAGCATGCCATTGCAAGCGGGCAGGCCTGCAATTGAGTCAAGGAAGTGGGCTCTTCTCTGACGTGCTTGCCACTTTTATGAGGCCTTCTCGGTACATTTAACTCTGTGGTTGAGTCACTGTCTTGCTCATATCCTTGCTCATATGATGAATCTGTCTCTGTCATGGTGCTTTGAAATATGTATGAAAAGTATATACTGATATATATGTGGTAAAAATAAGAGTTTGGTTTGTTTGAAAATGATGAATTGGTGTTTGTCTTTCAATACCAAATGTGTACCAAGTAGGAAATGAGGGACTGTGGTAAGTATGAATAGCGGGAAAAGTGGGGGTTTGTCAAGTGCAATTAATACAATAACAGTCACTTGATTATGTTTGAGAACTTTGGGATTTCGGAGCTTTTGTAAATGACATGAGAAGGGGATGGTGATGGGGAATTGTAGTTTTAGAGATAGGGATAAATGAGAACAAGATATATTTGAGTCAAGTGGAATTAAAGATGTGAAGAGAGTCACTTGACTGTTTTAGGAATTGGGAATTTATAAGTGATATGAAAGGGGGAGGGCTAGTAGGGTTTAGTGATAGGGAAAATGGGAACAAGGGATATGATTGGTTTTGGGACAGAGGGAATAGGGGAGGGGCCTTATGATAACATAACAATGATGGGAAACACAAATGAACAATGGAGTGGAAGCGTTTAGCACCAAAGTCAAATTTCAATGCGTCAATTTCAAACCCTATGGGAGCAGATTTTGATATGGATATAGGGTTTATATTTCACCAATAAAAACTCTCATATCTTGCCTCCAATCAACACCAAACATGACTAAAATCAATGGGCAAGAGTTTTCTAACTTACTTGGAGCAGAAGAGATGGAATTGTTTTGGTTTTTATTGAAGCCGTGATGATTTTCTGTCTTGGAGGCTCTGTGCGCCGCGCACAAGCCCAGTGCACTGCACCTCGTGGATGCGTCGCGGCAGTGCAATTTAACACAGTCAGACTTGGCCCAATGCGCCGCGTCTCATGGATGCATCGCGCCTTCCTCCAATGTGCCGCGTGCACTCCAAACACACAGTCTTGGCTTCAAAATCACAGTTTCGCCCTTCCACAACTAAACTCGACTTCAATCGATATCTTGGATGAAAATGGCTTGATAAACATAGAAATATCTTTGTAAAGTCATGGATTTTATTTTTGCTTTGTAAAGACCCACTTTTGTAATGTTTTGAAATTGGCATTTCTTCACTTTTAATACAAACTCTGTCTTTTTGTTTCCTCTTTGATTTTTTGGCTGAAATGATGGCTTCTTGGTTGATTTTTTGCAGGGATGGTGGCACTGGATTTCGGCAAAGGATGATCAGGGCTGCATCTAAAATACTTCATGACGGAAAACTTTAAAAATTACATATTCATTACAAACAATAAATTTGATGATTTCTTCCTCAAAACAGAGTTTTGAAGAAGAATCATCCTTGAGCATTATTGATGATGAAAATTTTGGAATAGAACTTATTTTGAACCTCCCCATGACCTGCTGGCATTATTTGACATTCTGAAGACCAAACCCTAGACCTAAAAACTAAAATAACTCTTGTTTGACCAAAATACCATCTATGACTATAAATGATTGAAATCAACTTTGATGAATTTTGATAAATTTTGACCAACCAACAGGTACAATCATGAGGGAGAATGAGTGACAAAGCCCTTCCGTCAGATAATGGCATGCCCCTAATGGAATGCAAATGAATGAGTTGAATGAGACACCTAAAAATGAAATGCAATAAGAGAAATGATCTCTGACGGAGGGATGTAAAGATCGACTCTAACATTGGCTCCAATGGGGATGGTAGCTCCTGGGAGGTGCCAAGAATGGCAAATATTTGGGAGAGTAGGCAGTGCCTTCATCCATTGGGCTATGGAGTCCATTATTTTGAAAAATCAACAAAAGAATGATGACTCAATTTATTGACTAAAACTTTGACTCAAACTGACTCAACTTTTAAAACTGAAATGACTGAACCAAACCGACTAGACAGACTTAGACCAAAACTGAAATCCTTCTTCATAATTATAGCCTTCACTTCGGGCCCCAAACCGAAGAAAATATCACAGTGCACTCTTGCGATGAAATTGAAATAAAACGGTATGTACAATGGCAATGTAAACAGTAGAAAACATCTTAGAAATGGTACCGCTTGAGCAGCCGGCCATTGACTGGCCCTCCTGGACAATCTTCCCCATTCATCTCCTTCAGAAGAAATGCATTCTGACCATGATATGCAGCAATCTTAAAGGGACCTTTCCAGAGATTTTCAAACTTACCGTGCTTACCTTTGTCCTCATTTCTAGCATCCCACTTCAGCACTACTTCCTCCAATTGGAACTTGTCTGCCTTTGCTTTCCTGTCATAGATTTTCTTGATTCTCTATTACAGCTTAAATGTGTTTTGGAAAACTTCATCTCTCGTTTGCTGCAAATGAATCAACTGGTTTATTCTTCTCTGCATATGAATTTCTTCACTGCCAGCTTCTTGAAGAAGTTTGACCACCGGAACAGCAAGGGAGGTAGGAAACATTGTGTCTACTCCATATACCAACTCAAAAGGAGACATACCAATGGATTTTTTCTGACTTACTCAGTCCGCCCAAAGTGCATTTACTAACTTCTTATGCCAACCTTTCTTATTGATTTCCAGCAACTTTTTAATGATGTTAACCAAAGATTTTTTGGAAGATTCCACCAATCCATTGCCTTGCGGATGATAGGCGGTTGAATGTCCCAAAGTGATATGATACTTGTCACAAAACTCAATCATTTTTCTTGATTTGAAAGTTGTTGCATTATCAGTAATTATCTTATTCGGGCAACCAAAACGAGACAAAATGTTATTCTCAAGGAAAGAAATGATTACCGCATCCATAACTTGTCTGGTGGGAATTGCTTCGATCCATTTTGTGAAATAATTTGTCGCCATGAGGATCCACCTATGTTGAGCTGAAGGAGGATGGATCTCCCCAATGAAATCCAAACCCCACTGCTGAAAAGTGGCACTTACCTCAATAGGCTTAAGTGGAAATGGCTGTAATTTCTGCCTTCCTTCGAAAACTTGACATTCGTGACAGCTCTTGACAGTCTTATACACATCAGCAAACAATGTCGGCCAATAGTATCCCACTCTCAAAATCTTATTGGCTGTTTTTTTCCAAAAAAGGTGACCCCCGCAGTCTCCTTTATGGAAATCCTCCATAACCCGTTTTGCTTCTTCTTCCACCAAACAATTCAACAAAACACCACCATTTCCAATAAAGTGCAGAATTCAAAATACAATATTTTGCAGCCTTCAATTTCATAGTTCTACCTTTGTTTTTAGTCATGCTGGGTGGTGGTGACAAATTTTGAAGAACATACACAATATCTGAATACCATGGAGAAACAACAAAAATTTCTGATACCTGAAGTGGCGAATTCTCTTCATCCTCATTGGACATAGCAGCAATCAGATTTATGTCTAAAGTGTGAAAATTCGATTCAGCCATTAACTTCGCCAGCCCCTGTCCTTTGATAAGCTTCGTGGGCTTTATCTCTACATCATACTCCAGCAATGCTGCAATCCACTTACCTCGTCTTCCTTTCGGATCAGTTTGTACTAAAACATCTTTCACGGCAGCGTTAGGAACATAAGCTAAAATATGAGAATGCAGAATGTATACCCGGAAATCCTTTAATGCCTTTACCAGTGCCATAGCTTACTTCTCAATGATGTTATATTTCAAGGCTGCATCTCTTATAGTTCGACTGAAAAAAGCTATTGGCTTCTCATGCTCGTCTCTTTTCTGCATTAACACAGCTGCCATGGTACGCTCCGAAGCAAATGAAAACAAAATAAAATCTTGGGTGTAATCCGGGCTGATTAACACCGGTGCTGAATAAAGTGCTAACTTCACTAAATTAAAAGACTTTACCGCCTCTTCAGTCCACTTCACTTGGTTGTCCTTTTTAAGAATATTTGTAATCTCTCTTAGATGTTCAACAAGGTTAGGCACAAAACGGTGTAAAAAGTTCTTCTTACCATTAAAAGACTGAATCTCCTTCTTGTTCCGGGGTGGATCAATTTGCTGAATCACTTCAACACGTGCTGGATCAATACGAATGCCATCTTTTGAAATAATGTGACCAAGTAGTTTTCCCTCATCCATGGAAAACAAGCTCTTCTTCAAATTAAGTGACACACCATATTTTCTGCACTTTTGAAAGACAACTTTCAAGTGATACATATGCTCTTCATCTGAATTGGAAAAGAC
Organism: Pinus albicaulis; assembly: GCA_034641835.2. NCBI lineage: Eukaryota > Viridiplantae > Streptophyta > Pinopsida > Pinales > Pinaceae > Pinus > Pinus albicaulis. The sequence goes on from CM076583.1 coordinate 850,470,125, forward strand.
CGTCAAATAATCAAGGTATATAACAAGAAAAACATCCTTCTCATTCGCAAAAGCCATGTCCATCGCCCGCTGAAATGTCGCACCAACATTCTTTAAATCGAAAGGCATCTTGGCATAGTGGAATGTCCCCCACGGAGTGGTGAACGTTGTTTTGTCTCTGTCATCCTCATGGACCAGAATTTGGTTATATCCAAAATAACCATCGAGTAGTGACATACGAGATGCTCCAAATACTCGTTGAAGTATATGATCCATCTTAGGCAATGGATAATTGTCCTTCAATGACACCTTGTTCAAATTTCTGAAATCAATACACAAACGAATCTCACCTATATTTTTGCGAACAGGCACCAAATTGGAAATCCAATCAGAAAATCTGATGGGAACAATGATTCCTGCTTTGTACAACCTGTTTACCTCCTTCTCAATTGATGGCAACAACTTTGGATTGATTCTTCTCAGCTTCTGTCTGAAGGGATTTTGATTAGGCTTGATTGGAATAGTGTGCTGAATTATATTGGTATCATACATCTTCAAGTATGAATAATCCCAAGCAAACACATCAGAAAAAGATGACAACAAACTGATATATTTAGCTTTTACCTCCGGTGGAAATGCTTTTGACAATTTCACCATCTTTGGATTTTCAGCTGTTCCAATGTTTACATCTTCAACTCCCTTTTCAGTTGGTCGTAAGGTTGGTTTCTTAGCTACATCATCCTGATCGAAGAGCTCTTCTAAAGGTATCAAGCCTTTAGGAATAACATTATCTTTCAGCTGTAACACTTCCATTTGATTGACTTGAACATCAGCTTCACAATCATCATATTCTACATCAATTGAGGTATCTTTGAACTTACCTTTATTTTGCAGAAAATCATTAATCTCATCATCATCTTGGAAAACTTGCCAACATCTTTGATTATCTGGGACGGTAGGATGGTGCTTCACATGGATTTTGAACTTATTACTTGAATTCATTGGGATCTTCAAGTTACTTGCTGCCTTAGCAAGTGCATCTGCAATTCCATTTTGAATGCGAGGAATACAAGTCAAGGTATAATCTGAAAACTGCTTCAAAATATCAAGTACAGCGTTTCGGTAAGCCCGATTTCAGGGATGCTTCATTTGGTATTCACCCTTCACTTGCTTAATCACTAATTCAGAGTCGCCATAAACTGCAATTCTCTTAGAATTTAGCTTTCTAAGAATTTTTAGGCTAGCAATCAGAGCTTCATACTCAGCCTCATTATTTGAACAATCGAATGCTAATTTGTAAGAACATACCCGTACATTGCTCGGTACCTTTCTTGGAGCGGAAAAAGGACTGCGTACCCAAATACCAATTCCAGCACCATCACTCCCGACTGCACCATCGAAATCCATGGTCCATAGACCCTCTTCATCATCTTTTAAGTGTTGAAATTGTGCTAGCTCTGTTTTTTCTGCTTGTTGTCCACTATCTTTGGCTGATTGCTTAACTGTGCTTTCTGGTTTTTGTCTTTCTTTCTGTAAAATTCTCTGAAATTCTCGGTAATCTTTGGAATATCTTCTGCTTGAACTAATTGACTATCTACATCATTGAAACTATCGGCAAACAAAACAAAAGAATATAAATCTGTATGTACATAATTAATCGGATGATTAACTGGTTTCTCCTTGGTTGTAATCATGTACTTCATTTTTTGTTCCTGGTACAACTTTCGCATTTGTCCAAACACGGGAATCATTGCATAGGAGAAATCTAATTGTAATGTTCCTTTCAATTTTTCTCCCCAAGATCTGGAAAGCAGCATACCAAATCTCAGAGGAATGTCTACCACAACAACGTCCATCAAAACATTCTTTGTTGGAATCTGATCCAAACTAACAACCAAGTCTTTAATGAGCCCAATACATCTCACTCTGCTAGAATCAAATGAATAAAGATCATGGTACTTCCTGGTGATGTCTAAACCCAACTTCTCCATGATTGATTTCGGCATAAGATTATGGGAAGCACCGGAATCAAACATGGCATTATGAAATACAAACTCATGCAATCGAAGACTGATATAAAAAGGAGGCACTTCGCTATCTGGAGACTCACCATCTAAAGCTGGTCCAAATATCAGTTCAGGTTGATCATCTTCAATATTCACCATATCAGACATAGGATCGAAATTCAAAATTTTAGACACTTGACCTCTATAACTGATGTTCTTCATTATTTCAGTCAAGGGAATGGATACCTTTAATTTAGAAATCTCATTCTCCAAAATAAAGGCTGAAGTATTTTCGATCTCTTTGACTGGAACATCTCTCTTTTCAGCCTTCTCCCTCGATGTAATTGGCTGATTTTATTTTTCTGCTGATGATGACTTGGTGGCAGCGAGATCAACTATCTCCTTTGCTTTCTTTTGTGCAACAGGTGAATCGTTTTTAGGTGCTGAAACTTCCTTTCTCTTTTGGATCGGATTGACAGGCACATCTCTGTTTCTAAGAGAATATTGCTTCTGTTGGGTTGACAAGGCATTCACATAACTTCTCTGATACTCATCCAACTCTTCCTCAAGAGCTGCATCTTTAGCCAAGATAAAATCCTCCTCTCTTTGTACCGCTGAACTTTTTGCATACTCCTCATCTTCGGTGATATAAATGGGCAAATCATCAGGAGGAAAGAAGTGATTTTCCTCCCCTACTACATCATCTTCATCATCTGAATCTTGACCAACAAAATTCTACTGAAGAGGTGTCTTTACTTGCTGCTGGACTGCTGGTTCTTGTGCTCGTTGCTCTCGTTGTTTGATCCTGAATTGGGGCTACTGCTGACCACGGAATTTGGGATTTCGAATCTGTGGTTTGGGCTTATCAAGTGTGAGCTTTTCAATCATTTTTTCCACCTTGCGAAGTATCTGATCTGATGTAGATGTAGAAGCTTCTTCCTTTATTATGACTTTCTTCTTAGCTCTCAATCTAGCTCTCTTGTCATTCAAATTAGCTTCAACACTAACGGCAATTTTCTGCATGTCCTCCAAAGTGAGCGAATCTCCGTCTTGTAATGAATAGGCCATCTGCGGATCAAAACCATCCGGAAACTTAAGCAAAGCTGATTTCTTATATGGCCTTAAATCATCAGGAATTGCATTATAAACCGCATTAAATCTGATAATATAGTCTTGGACAGACTCACCAGCATTGCGCTTGATCTTGGTATATTCAGAAGTGATTTGAAGTGGATCTTTCTTTATTTCCCACCGATCTAGAAATTGTCTCTGAAGCTCGGCCAATGTAGCAACACTTCTAGGCTGCAAAGCTCTGAACCACTTACGCACCTCACCTCCAAAAGTTTGCACAAACAATCTCATAGTGACATTCTCTTCATCAATTTCATGGAGATCAAAAAAGTTTGTCATTCTATCAATATGCTACTGAGTGGGCACACTTTGAGGAGTACCATCAAACAAATGGATTTTACTCTGATAATCAGCGGGCATGGGATCCAAGTTCTGGGGCAAGACAAGAGGTGCGAATCTAGCAGCCATTTGCTCTTGGTGGATTTATAATCTTCCTTGGAGAAACGGGTGGAGTTGGGGCAGTAGATGTACGAGGTGTATGTGGTGGGGATGGAGGAGAAACTACTGCAGATTGCTGATCAGATATATATGGTTGTACGGGAATGGTAGGAATGAAATAAGGCTCAGCGTGAACTTGTGAATCAAAAGTAACTGCTGATGGACCACGATTTTCAGATGCGGACTCTATGAATTCAGGGATATTCATTGCCACAATAGAGTTCTGAATGTTTAGGATGTAACTATCAATGGATCTATTAGCTTTTTCAACCTCAAGATACTTGGTAAACTCAGGATTTATGACAGTAGAACTAGTAGCACTTTCAGACTTAGTTTCAAACAATGATAACTCGAATTGATCATCAAACTCAATATCTTCAAGGAATTCAAATACAGTAGGGCATGAATGAGATTAAAACAAAGGGACCATGGGACTTTCTCGACGAAGGATTCTTGGAATCAGATTGGGATTCTCATACACTGGAGGTGGATCAGGATCGGGATTTTCTCTAGTATGTCTTCTGGAAGCCAGTGTGTTGATCTATTCAAAAATAAAAGGGACACAACCGATTTATTTCAGCCTATCAAATTCTAGACTCAATCACCCAAAAGTCCAAAATGGTTTGATATACTGGGGTAATTCACAAGTCAAGTGTCACGTTCACAAGCTAGACCAGAGATTGACTGAAGCAGCATTTATCTACTTCCGCTAATGCAAAGCAAAAGCGTTTCGAAGGCTACCTAGCATAACTTCAGGCTCCATCTGTAGCTTATGAAACAAATAACACCAACAAGAAAACCATTTTCTCCCCAGTATGGTCGCCACCACTATGTTAGAGCCTATATCCGCCTTAGGCTGAAGGAAGGTAGAGGCAGGATAACACCAAACCACGCTCAGTTTGGTAGCTATCCCTACCAGAACAGGAGAGGGCTCTCTCCGGGTCAATCTCAGCGAAAAGTATTTCAATGGGGCTTGAGATTATTGAAACAACAACTGATATTAGGCTAGATATGAAAATAGGAGGATTTGTTTTGATTTTTTGGGGTTTTGTTGGAAAAAGGGAAAGGCAATTTTGGGCTTGGGGATGAGGCCAAATTCTTGCAGAGTTCAAGTTGGGGCGAGGAAGGCAACGACTTTGATCTATTAAATTAATTGAATGGATAGAAAATTCTGTTGAGGAGTTCAAGAGGGAAAGAGGGTGCAAGGATCCTCTTCAAACTGACAAAAACATATAAAACTAAACAAAATTTTAAGGCAGAGCACCAGCCAACTAATGAATTCTACCTCAGTTACTCATTTGTTTAATTTCAGAAGCAAAGAGAAAGGAAATGACATACATATAACATTAATGAAACTTACAGATACATGGAGAAAAAACATCATCAAAACTCAGAGCCACAAGGATCCCAACAAGTGCTGCAAAACTCTGGTCTTTCCTTTGCCAAAAAGCTGAAATGAATGTACAATGAGGTGCCAAACTTTGCCCAAGAGTCCAACCTTGAAAATGTCTCAGAAAATACATGATATAAACCATCCTAACCCCTTCCCATTCCTCTAGGGGTTGAGCTCATCCCTCTAGGAGCTGTTTCAACCAATTCTAAAACAAGGAACTGAAATCTAGGCAATCAAACAACTTTCCTCTATAAGGAAGGAAACTGATTCATTCATTTAATTTTCAATTTTTAGTGAATGAATCCTCTAGAACAAGTAAATATGAGCCAAAATTAAATCATAGTCATCAAATTACATCAAGATAGATCAATAGTTACATCAAAATGTAAAACTAGTCAAAACTGGGCGAATTTCTGAACTGAAAAGTGAAAATGGAGCCAAATTTCTCTATGCGTCGTGCCAGAAAACTCAATGCGCCGCACCACTTTGGAGCTGATTTTTAGGCACTTCCTGAAGTCCAAATTGAGCTCATGATAGCTCGTTAGAAGGCCCTGTCTGTCTACTATCCAACCTAAGTGGAATTTTTGGATTTGGATGTCATTTTTCCCTCCAAAACTGCAATCTCCCAAGACTGGTTCCTGCTAGTGCAAAAAGTCGTAGAAAGGCCATTTTCAAGGTGTTTTTGACCTTTAAGACCACCCAGAACTCGATGAAATCTCTCATCCATTCTTGAGCATGAATAATTTGTCATAAAAAACTCAAAAATATCAATTTTTCCTCCAGAAGATATCCCAATCATAAGCGCGTGCCAAGTGGCGCGACGCGTCGGGCAGAAAAACCTGTTTTGTGACCAAAATTTCAAAAATGACAAAATTTACTCCAAATTTGCTGAAATTTGGAGTAAAGGTCTCCCATCATGTCCCATGCTCAGCCAAAGAAGCTTCAGCCAATATTTGGAGTGGATCAGGCCTTTTTCGCCGTTTCAGTGCCCTCCTCAGCCTCGCCTTTAGGATCTTCATCCTAGCTTTGCAAACATGTGTGCGGGCCCAATAGTGGTTCTTCATGTGCCTGAGCATGTCTTTGTCCATATTTGCCTTCACCAAAAATTTCTCAACATGGATTTTGACTCTCTCAAGCCAAATCTACCGCTCAAAATGTGTCATGTCACCTGGTCTCTTTTGGGCCAATTCCCGATCTTCACGGATTCTCTGCAACTCCGTGAGTGTCTGCTGATCCTCCAGTTGTTTATTCCGCTGCTCCAAATAATTTATAATCCACTGAGCTCTCTGCAACTTCACATTCAATGTGTCGATCTCAACTTTCTGTTCCTGGATGGTCTCTCTCATCTTTTAGCTAGGAGAGCTCAAATCAACATCAATGAGTGTAAAATCAGTGTCTTGGCCTTCTGAAGGGCCTTCATCCTGCATAGGCCTCTTGCCTCTGTCCTGTACCTGTACTGATGTCGAAGGCGAGACCCCTTCCACGCCAAGTGGAGATAGTACTCGCGCTGCTGGTGAAGGTAACGAGACCCCTTCCACCCCTGGTGGAGATAATACTCGTCGTGCTGCTGCAAATAAGGCTCTGGGGCCTCTCTGATATGTAACACACACTGGAGCACTGATAGGATCTGTCTCATGACCCTCAAACTGATGTGAAGGCTCGCCCTCATCATGAACAATCTCTAGAGGAGGCTGAGGGGCTGTAAAGAAGTCACGAGAAATGAACTCCTCCCATGCAATGCCCTGCAATCCAAGCTGATGTACTATAATGATCTTGATGAGCGCATAATGATAAATGCTGTTATGCTGCTGCTCTGGAGTCTTCTTCTGCACAAGGGTAGTCATCCGCTCTATGTTTCGACACATGAAATATGGAATACTCATCAGTCTCACTCTCGTCAAATGCATCAAAAGTCTAATGTGGTATGCATAAAGGCGTGAGAACCGACCCTCACAGCTGAAGTATCTGATGATGAGTTTCATTATTGGTGCATATGACTCCTTCAGAAACCGGAATGGGAATACGCTACTGAGCTACCTCAAATAGCCAGGCCTGATGTAAGGTTCATAATATGCTCTATCCAGCTGTTGTCTCTTATTCCACTCTTCACCTATATTCGGTATCCCAGTTGCCTGAGAAATGGTTTCTGGTGTCAAGGTGAAGTTCACTCCAGCAAGGTTTACATGACCATCATGCAAATGTAGGACAAATAAGCGAACCAACTCCTAATGATGCTGAATCTGAGCAATCATCTCACAATACTGAAATCATGACTATTGCTGAAAGCATGCCATTGCAAGCGGGCATGCCTACAATTGAGTCAAGGAAGTGGGCTCTTCTCTGACGTGCTTGCCACTTTTATGAGGCCTTCTCGGTACATTTAACTCTGTGGTTGAGTCACTGTCTTGCTCATATCCTTGCTCATATGATGAATCTGTCTCTGTCATGGTGCTTTGAAATATGTATGACAAGTATATACTGATATATATGTGGTGAAAATAAGATTTTTGTTTGTTTGAAAATGATGAATTGGTGTTTGTATTTCAATACCAAATGTGTACCAAGTAGGAAATGAGGGACTGTGGTAAGTATGAACAGCGGGAAAAGTGGGGGTTTGTTAAGTGCAATTAATACAATAACAGTCACTTGATTATGTTTGGGAACTTTGGGATTTCGGAGCTTTTGTAAATGACATGGGAGGGGGATGGTGATGGGGAATTGTAGTTTTAGAGATAGGGATAAATGAGAACAAGATATATTTGATTCAAGTGGAATTAAAGATGTGGAGACAGTCACTTGACTGTTTTAGGAATTGGGAATTTATAAGTGATATGAAAGGGGGAGGGATAGTAGGGTTTAGTGATAGGGAAAATGGGAACAAGGGATATGATTGGTTTTGGGACAGAGGGAATATGGGAGGGGCCTTATGATAACATAAAAATTATGGGAAACACAAATGAACAATGGAGTGGGAGCGTTTAGCACCAAAGTCAAATTTCAACGCTTCAATTTCAAACCCTAAGGGAGCAGATTTTGATATGGATATAGGGTTTATATTTCACCAATAAAAACTCTCATATCTTGCCTCCAATTAACACCAAACATGACTATAATGAATGGGCAAGATTTTTCTAACTTACTTGGAGCAGAAGAGATGGAATTGTTTTGGTTTTTATTGAAGCTGTGATGATTTTTTGTCTTGGAGGCTCTATGCATCGTGCACAAGCCCAGTGTGCCACGCCTTGTGGATGCACTGCGGAAATGCAATTTAACACAGTTATACTTGGCCCAATGCGCCGTGTCTCGTGGATGCGCCGCGCCTTCCTCCAATGCGCCGCGCGCACTCCAAACACACATTCTTGGCTTCAAAATCACAGTTTCGCCCTTCCACAACTAAACTCGACTTCAATCGATCTCTTGGATGAAAATGGCTTGATAAACATAGAAATATCTTTGTAAAGTCATGGATTTGATTTTTTCTTTGTAAAGACCCACTTTTGTAATGTTTTGAAATTGGCATTTCTTCACTTTTAATACAGACTCTGTCTTTTTGTTTCCTCTTTGATTTTTTGGCTGAAATGATGGCTTCTTGGTTGATTTTTTGCAGGGATGGTGGCATTGGATTTCGGAAAAGGATGACTAGGGCTACATCTAAAATACTTCATGACAGAAAACTTTAAAAATTACATATTCATTACAAGCAATAAATTTGACGATTTCTTCCTCAAAACAGAGTTTTGAAGAAGAATCATCCTTGGGCATTATTGATGATGAAAATTTTGGAATAGAAATTATTTTGAACCTCCCCATGGCCTGCTGGAATTATTTGACATTCTGAAGACTAAAACCTAGACCTAAAAACTAAAATGACTCTCGTTTGACCAAAATACCATCTAACTGTAAATGACTGAAATCAACTTTGATGAATTTTGATAAATTTTTGACCAACCAGCAGGTACAATCATGAGGGAGAATGAGTGACAAAGCCCTTTCGTCAGATAATGGCATGCCCCTAATGGAATGCAAATGAATGAGCTGAATGAGACACCTAAAAATGAAATGCAATAAGAGAAATGATCTCTGACGGAGGGATGTAAAGACCGACTCTAACAAGTCCCACTCAAGCACTCAGAATGGGTTTCAAATATTGTATCTATGAGGAAGAAGACGGGGGAGATTATACTCTGCATTGACTTTAGAAATCTAAATAAAGCATCCCTGAAGGACAACTACCCTTTACCAAAGATGGACCACATATTGCAAAGAGTAGTAGGCTCCAAAAGGATATCGATGTTAGATGGCTTTTCAGGGTACAATCAGTTGCGAGTGCATCCAAATGATCAACACAAAAATTCTTTCACTACACCTTGGGGCACCTTTATGTATGTAAAAATTCCTTTTCGATTAATGAATTCTAGAGCCACTTTTCAAATAGCAATGGATATTGATTTCTCAGAAGAAAAAAGTTTCTTCATTGTAATATATCTTGATGATATCATAGTATATTCAAAAATTGATGAAGAACATCTAGCTCATCTAAGAAAGGTCTTTGAGAAATGAAGAAAGTATGGTCTGTCTTTCAATCCCAAGAAATCCTTATTTCGCCTTCAAGAAGGAAAGCTTCTAGGCCACATCATATCTAAAGAAGGGATCAAGATTAACCCAAATAGGATTGGGGGAATATTGCAAATCAGTCACCCAATAAATATCAAAGAGCTACAATCTTTCATTGGAAAGATAATTTTTTTAAGAAGGTTTATACCAAACCTTACAGAACTCCTATGGAACATCACCAACATGCTCAAAAGAGAGTCAGGAGTCAAGTGGACCAAGGAAGAAAAGCATTATTTTGACCTAGTGAAGCAAGCACTTACACAAGCACCAGTTTTGATTAGCAATGAATTCACCAAATATTTCTTCATATTTTCCTTTGCATCAAAACACACATTTGCTATAGTATTACTACAAAAAAATACAAAGGGATAGGAACAACCCATAGCATTCTTCTGCCAAGATTTAAGAGATGCACCTTGGAAATATAATATCATGGAAAAGCAGGCTTTTTCCTTAATCAAAGCACTAACCGATTTAAGAGTCTACATTCTACATTCATACATCATTGCATTTGTGCCCCATACAGTGGTTAAAGACATCCTAACACAAGATCCTGATGGAAAAAGAGGCAAATGAATTGTTTTCATCTTGGAATATGATCTAGAAATCAAACCCACCAAATTAATCAAAGGACAAGGGCTAGCTAAACTAATGGCTGAAACAAATTTTCAAGCACTGGACATCAATATGATTCACTCACTGGATGAACAAGAGGAGTTAGCGACTCCACCTATTGAGGAAGCATTCCTAAATTCTCCCTGGTACGCAGATATGTTGTATGTGCTTTTTAATTTAAATGCTCCTCCTGGTTTTTCCAAAACAAAGGCCAGATTCTTGAAACTAAAAGATGTAAATTTATGCATTTTGGAAAAAAAAAATTATTTGAAAGGTTATGGTGATGTATTGCTTAAATGTTTGCCTAAAGAAAATACAGATAGGATTATGCATGAATTTCATGAAGGGGATTGTGGAGGCCACCTCTATTAGAAAACCACTATTAATAAGATCCTTAGGATTGGTTTCTATTGGCCTACCCTTTTCCAAGACATCCACAAAATGGTAGTTACCTATCATAAATGCCAATTTTTTGAAGGAAAAAGAAAGTTGATGCCTTTTCCATTAGAACCCATCTTTGTTGAAGCTCCTTTTCAACAATGGGGTCTAGATTTCATTGGAGAAGTCAACCCTTCCTCGTCTGCCCAACATAAATGGATCCTTACTGCAACTGACTATTTTACCAAGTGAATAGAAGCCATTCCTTCTAGGACTGCCATTGACTCAGTAATTATCAGATTTGTTGAAACCAACATTCTATCTAGATTTGGTTGTCCTAGGAAAATCATTATTGTTAACGTTGCTGCCTTTAAATCCAAGAAAATGGTGGATTTATGCCACAAAGATCAAATTAGTTTGGGGTATTCCACAACTTATTACCCTCAAGGTAATGGGTTGGATGAATTCTCAAATAAGAGTTTGGTGAACATCATTAAGTTATTGGAGGAAAATAAGAAATCATGGCACAACAAATTGGTACATGCACTATGGGAAGACAGACTGACAAATAAGAAATCAATTGATATGTCACCCTATCCACTAGTCTATGGAATGGATGTAGTCTTCCCAACCACTCTGAGAGTGTCAGTAATGAAGCTTATTCAAGAAGTATAGTCTGAAGAGAATGATATATAAAGAAGAATAAGCCAAACCATTCAACTACAGCAATCTAGAAAATGAGTATACAGCAGAACACAAATGGTACAAGAAAATATCAAGAAAATATTTGACAAGAGGACCAAAGCAAATGATTTCAACATTGGAGACAAAGTACTAAAGTGGGATTCTAGAAGAGAGAACAAAGGCAAACATGGAAATTTTGATAACCTATGGAAAGTTCCATACATCATTCATTCTGCAAGGGGTAATAATGCATTCTTCTTACAAGATATGGATGGAACATAGTTGTTTGGAGGTCCTATCAATGGCAAGATGTTGAAGCATTATTTCAGTTAGAAATCTCAGTTTTAATTTTCTTCATTATATATAACATTGCCTAAACAAATTTCAAACAGAAAATTGGACCATGTTGAGGCCGAAAGAAAAGGTTGTAAGCCTAGTTTGATAAAACAAAATGAATGAAAGGAAAGGAAGGAAAGAAGGCATGTAAAAAAAAGAAAAGGTAATCCCCATACCAAAAATTGAATGTTTCTGAAAGTGTTGCAAATCAAAATGCCACTACTTTTAAGAAGGTCTTGTTCAATCATACAGTCTAAGCATGATTGTACAAATTTTGAATTTTTGCTGATAAGTTAGAAAATGAATATTTGCCAAAATTTTTAATCTTGGCTTATCAGTGGTAGCTTACTTTTACAAACAATATTGTGTCCATCTTGTCCAAAAAATGCCACAATTCATGATGATCAAAATGCTTAATCTTGATTCATTCATGTTTTAAATTTCATGTTGATAGTTAGTGAATAAATATCTGGCCAAATTATTTAATCTTGGCATACCGGTTGTTAGGTAGAGAATAAAAGATCTCATCAGTTTAATCTGAGCTTTTGGAAGTTATAAGGTTAGAGATAGATAGTTTGCTTTCAAAAGAAAAATGATTTCAAGGTTTGCAAGTCTAAATGCACCGCAAAAGGAAGAAAAAATTTATTTAAATCATAGGTTGGGTAGGTATGTATGAAAAATATCTCTCAAAATACTTGAGCATGTTCAAAATTTTCAATTTCAGGTTGTTTATTCAGGCTCAAGAACAAATGTGTTTCAGACCTTATTTTCAACATTAAGCATGGATTTTAGTTTTTAAAGGTCACAGTCACAAAAATTGAAACAAATCAACATTACAGAGTGGGGATAAGCCAAATAAATCAAGCTACTGGTCTATAAAGTTCTTGACACCTCCTAAAGGAGCTTCCCTCCCTAGTTGGAGCCACTGTTAGACTCCTGTATTTTTACAGTATCACTAGATGACTGCCTATTGTTGGTCAATTTAATTTCTTATTAATTTAAACAATTCAAGTGCTACATAAATTGTCAACCCAAGGAATTATGTTTATTTCAAAGGCAATCACACACTATATATGATCAATCTCAAAAGCAATGAAAAGTTGTAGTGAAAATTACACTAATCACTCCATGTTTCAAACAAACTGAAGTTCTACTTGAGTTACAGCAAAGACAATATTTCTATTGTAGACAGTCACCAAAATAATCCTGGATTATATTTAAAAAGACAACAATCTAGGAAAGGAAACCAATCTGCAGAAGAAAAGACCAATTATGCTATAATAGAGAATAGGACCCTATTCCTCAAGTAGGAATATTTAGCACCTGTTTCTGATTACCATGCTTTCACAAACTCATTCTGTAAACAAGATTACCAATTAAAATAATCCACAATTACCTAGGAATGAATTGTATGAAAACAATGCAACAATCAATGGAAACAGAGTTTCAGCAATAGATAACAGAGTTCCAATACTGCATAAATGATTTCAGCAAACAGAGTTTAACAAGGCATAAATGAAAAGAACAGTTAACACACTACGGAAATAAATGGGTGAATAATTGTGAAGAAGGTGGGCCCTTTCCTTCTCACAAGATTCCCCGGGAGAAGGAATTAAAATGAAATGCTCAGAACAAGGTTTTATTCATCTGTCAAATGTAACATATTACAAAGGATTCTCGTTCCTTCTCTGTAAGTCTCTTTCAAAATAAACCTTCCATAGTCCCCCCTCTAATGTTGATGTCTCCTCTTTTTAAAGAGGAGACATCTATTACACAATTGGTTACATCATAGAATATCCTATTATTAACCCGATCTGATCTTCTATACTGAAATAGGAAATTTAGTTCTTCCATAGCAAAATATTGTTACAATGGTTACGATGGTACTAGGTCCGAGGTGCAGTTGTTACAGCCAGTGTAACAGCTCCCTTACTTGTCTTTTCTTGTTGTTGTCGTGCCTGAAATACTGCCTCAAAATCACAAATCACGGACTGTTTCATCAATGGGATTTGCATACTATGTTGATTGTTTCAGCAACGCGGTCTTCAGACAACCATGATAGATTAAGTACAGTCTTTAAACTATCTCAGCAACTATATATTTTTTATTAATGATTAAATATGAAAGTAATGTAAAATTACATGTAAAACAAATTAAACATATAGTAAAGAGAAGAATGTTATATACCTTTGGAAGAATGGATGAAAGTGATAATATAGGCTTTAAATATGGACTGGAAAAGAGTGGAATGATAGCAAAATGTATGGTAAAAAAGGTACATTATAGAGTCCTAACATCCCGCCCAACTAAAAAGGTTACATGTCCTCAGGAAAATTTAATCTGAATCAGAGTCTAGATACTGGCTTTTGGCATGCAAGTTACTTAGGCAGTAGCTATGGAAGGTACGGTCTGTTAAGGCTCTGAATCCTTGTGCATTTTGCAATCTTTTCCAGGCTGCTGCTTCATCCTTGTTGGCCAACCTATGATGAGCATGATATTCCTCCACTGGCATCCACAAAATAGGAAAATGAAAGTGGTACCCTATCCACTTTTCAGCGCATTGCTAAACACATTTGATGTAATTGGGTACTCTAGAGAATCCAGTTTCAAGATTAGTAGGACTGAAAGGATTTTACTCCTGCTTTTCCTTAGAATATTGTTGCCAAAACATATTATTTTCTCTTAAAGCAACAATTTCTTTAGCCTTAATAAAATGTTGACAGTCCTGGAGTACTGAAGCCTGTAATTTCCGTATGTGTTTAGTCATCCCTGGTTTCTTCAAAAATTGATAATATTATGCCACAAAGATGGCAGGGTTCTGGGGTTTTGGCCATATCCAAAGAAGACGGTTATCTTCGTTATGTATGGCTACTAGAAAAGCAGTCTGCCATGTAATCATATTAGTAAGGAAAGAGGTAAAGGCCCTGATCTAAATGTCGCCAACAAGAGGGTTAATATTAAACCCTCTATTTTCAGGAATGGCTTCATTATGAAGGTACAACTCACATAGTAAGTGTTTATCACTGGTGGAAGCTTCTGTAAATGTTTTCACAAACTTTTCAGATGTAAGCACCTCATGGGATCTTCCATCTTAGATTGCTTTCATCTGAAAGAAAGTAAGGCGTTCTGTGAGGAATAGAGAGTAATTTCGAGATGGTTTCCTAGAAACCAATAATTTTTGTGCCAATTCAAACATCAAGAGTAGTTTGCCTTCTAGCTCTTTATTCTGCTTCTTATCAGCCCTAGATTGCTGGAGTGTTTTCTCCAAAATCGCCCAGTTTGAAAATATATGATTTTTCCATGCTAATTTGTGCTACTACAAGATTTTATCTTGCGAAATGGCATACTCCTTCCATTTATTCATTATTTGTTGCTAATTCAATGGTTCAGTTTGTGTTTCAATATTGCAAGTGGTAGGCTGAGGTATAGTCAGAGTAGAAATAACAAGAAGAACTTCAGATTTAACAGATACAGTAGGCTGGGGTACTTGTAAATTAGCTTCTTTTTCTAAAAATTTTGAAGGCCCTACTGGTTCTTGTGTAACATTACGGTGTTCCGCTTTGACTGCAGAAGATGTAGATGCTCCTAGCATTGGGACTTGAACTATTTTATATCCTGCTTGTTGATAAATATTTCCACATTGGCTACACATATATTCCTTATATTGATCATTTTCTATGTGTTTTTCTGCCATGGATGCTGCATGAGCTAGGGTATACAAATTAAGCTCCTTTTCATAGGATTCCTTTGCTGTCACCAATTCTTTCTTATAGTTTTCCAGTTCTTATCTTAGAAAATCATTTTCTTGTAAAAGGAAAGCCAAAGTGACTGGACTTTGTGTATCAGTCGCAGTCTCAGTAACTAGTTCTTTTGTTTCAACTGTAGCTGGTTCTTGTGTAGCAACTAGAGCTGGTTCCTTTGTGGCAGCTACTGAATGAGTAGCATCCTGGGCATATAATTCTTGTACATCAGCAGTTGGTTCTTATGTTTCAGCTGTAGTTGGTTCTTATGTGGCAGCTATAGCTAGTTATTGTGTGGCAACTACTGATTGAGTAGCTAGTTCTTGTGTGACAGCTACTTGTTCTGTAGAAAATGATTGCAAAGTACCCTGGGCATCTGGTTCTTTTGTTTTAATGCCACTAGGTGAGACAGGTAAAGATTCTAGGGTCTGGGAGGGTGGTGGTGTATGGGATTTTAACAAAATGGTTTTAGGGTCAGGGGTAGTAGCAATGGTTGCTGCTTCAGTTGATGTCCTCATTCGTCTCCTAGGTAGAAAGGCAGAAAAAGCAGTAGTTTGCTTTTTCCTTTTATGAGTGGGTTTTTCCTAAGGAGAAGGGCTATCAGAGGAGGTGGCTACTTTAGTTGCGGCCCTTGCTTTTCTTTTTGGTAGAAAGGCGGCCGTGATTCGCCTTTTCCTTTTACGAATAGAGGAGGGGGGGTTATCAACTTGAGAATCATCACTGGGAATATGGACAGTAGGATCAGATGATTCTGCTAAGTTGTGGGATGGAATTGAAGAAGGGTTAATTGGATTAGTTGGTTCTGTGGATGGAATTGGTGGAGGGTCAGGGATGTTCTCTAATTGCTGCTCGTGGGGGTTTTCAGGATTTTCTTGAGGATTTTCAGCAACTTCCTGAGGAATTGCAGCAGCTTGCTGAGGAATTTCAGCAGCTTGCTAAAGGTCTATGGGTGGATTGTTTAGGGGAGGGCTTTGTTCAGAAAAACCCCTCTGCATCAGTAGCTGAAAAAGACAGTGATGGGTGAGGGAAAGGAGTGGGAATTTTACCTATCTGCAATAATATGACATATTTCTAAGACACCCAAGTAAATAGTAAGGAATATTTAGCAGTTGACCATGTCGTAAATGATTTAACGAGACAAAATCATGCTGGTAGACTACCTGGTAGCGACCTTCACAAGTGAGGTAATGTTTGAGGAATTTAGCAACTTTCGATCAAGGAGGCGACAATGAGTTAATTCGGATACCTCGGCCTTTAGGCTCCACTTGTTCTCTTAGCAGAAGAAAATCCTATTGTGCATCCAGAATGATATGCTTTCAGCTAAACCATCGAGTGCCAGTGACTGGAAGATCTGAAACCTATGCTATGTCACCCTCTGAGACTGGAATTTGCACTCCCTAGACAGTAGAATGACCTTCCTGAAGATTTCATGCAAATTCAAGGACCTGTTGTGGATCAAAATCCTGAAGCCTCTGAAAATATCCTACCCAGCCTACCTACTGAAAAATATGATACACTTCTGGGTATAATTTCAGCAGAGCTATCGTGTCGGGCTCGTGTCGAATAGCAGGTCCTCCCATAGTTAACCAGCTTTGGTAAAATGCACATTCAAAGAGCCAAGTTACTGCACTTCAAACAGAGTAAATTTTTCGAATGAGAACATGGAATAATAGTGAAGAGGCGAGGTAATGGGTAAGAAATATGATGGTAATTGGCATGTTGTGAAATGATGGCATATAATTTCGATATTCCCCCCCCCCCCCAAACTATGGCTGAAATAATGACTTTAAATGTATGGGGATTTGTGAAATATTCTCATTTAACCATAGTTTAATTGTACTTACATATAAAATTTACATACCTCATGTTTACCTTTGATTTGTACTTCGAAAAATATAGTGTTTGCTTATAATAGATCAATAGTCATGGAAGAACTTTAGAAGCTTTTTGAAACATGGTGGAGATTATATTAGAGGCTTATTTAATCACAGGAGAAGGCAGTGAAAGGACAGGAGTAGCATAAGAAATAAGAGAAGTGAGAATGAAAGAACTGAAGAAGATGGTTTCATGACGGAAAATGCTACATAGTCATATCTTTGGAGAAAGAAATGGTGTTTTAGCAACGCAAAAAATGGATTAAATGCTACTGAAAAGTGGTTTTTCAACAATGGGAAAGTAGGGAAATTGTTGCTGAGGAGTGGCGTTTTAGCAGTGGGGAAATGGGAAAAATGTTTGCTGAAGAATGGTGTTTCAGCAATGTGAAAAATAGGGAAATTATTTGCTGAAGAATGGTGTTTCTGCAATGTGAAAAATAGGGAAAATGACATGAAAAGGGAAAAAGGAATGAAGGGAATGAATGATGAAATGTTACTGGAAGATGGGGAAGTGAACTATGAATGAGTTGAAGTGAGGGGAGAAATGCTTCTCAAAATGAAGCTTGGATCTGCTTGTGGTGAAATTGTCCTTTCTTGGTAAGCCTTTCCTGAATCAAGAATCTGCAAAATAATCAATTATAACATGTCAGCCCTTGACAGGGATTATTAGTTTAAGAAATCTAATATAATGCTAAAAATACAATTTAGAAAAATCAAATGCAATGAGGAGCAGAAGGCTCCCCTAAAAAGAGATAATGTGCATCTACCATGCAAGTGGGCTTGAAATCTTCTTTGGAAATAGGGCGTTGGTACAGACGAAGCCGATGACCATTTTCTAATAGCGGTGTTTTAGAGTCATCAATTTTTAGGAGCCTTACTGTTCCATTGGGAAAAACAATATCTATTTTGTAAGGTCCCAACCATCTTGTACGTGGTTTCCCTTGAAAATTTTCAAACCAAGAATCATACAATAAAGCCCAATTACCTTTTTGGAACTGCTTATGCTTGATGATTTTATCATGCCAATTTTTTCTTTTTTGTTGGATCATAGTTGTCTGATAAATGGCATCTAATTTTTTTTCATCCAATTCATGAAGCTGCTACAACCTAGCTGTCTGTGCATCAGTCAAATCAAGGTTAACAGCTAAAGCAGTCCTTAAGGTTTTAATTTCAAATTCCACAGGAAAAACAACACTTTTACCATAAACCAATTCATAGGGAGAAAATCCTGTAGTATTTCTCTAGGTAGTTCTATAAGCCCATAGCAATTCAGGGAGCCTTTGAGACCAATCCTTCTAGTTTTCCTTCACTGTTTTTGTTAGAATGGCTTCTATTACTTTGTTTGTACTCTCCACCTCTCCATTGGCTTGGGGGTGGTATGGTGTATTCATTCTATGATGAATATGATATTTCTAAAGGGTGGCTTTGAAACCATGAGAAGTGAAAGGAGGTCATCCATCTATAAATAGCTCTCTAGGGACTCCAAATCTAACAAAGATTTCTTCAAATAGAAAAGCTAGGACAGCTTCTTCATTAGCTCTAAGGAGTGCTTTAGCCTCCACCCATTTAGTCATGTAATCTGTGCAGACTAATATATAAACTCTTTGGTTGGATGGAGGATTAATGGGTCCTATAAAGTCTAAGGCCCATCTTTCAAATGGTTTAAGTATTACCTGGGGGTTTAATGGCATTTCATCTCTATGATTAGGTTGACCAATTCTCTGACAGCGATCACAAGCCCGGACATATTTCTTTTCATATTTAAAGAGTGAGGGCCAATAATAACCCATCCTAATAATTTTATGTGTCGTTCTCTTATCAGCAGAATGCCCTCCGCAAGGGCCATCATGACAAGATTTTAGTATATCATAAACCTCATCTTCTCTAATGCATCTTCGGATTTCATGATCAAGTCCTATGTAGAAAAGACACTCACTTATCCAACTATACTGAGCACTTTGTTGAATTATTTTTCTTTTCTCTCGATGTGATAGGTGTGATGGTAACTTCCCTGCAACCAAATAATTGGCAATGTCTGCATACCATGGTGAGTGAGCAGAAACTGCAAATAAATATTCATCAGGAAATGAATCATCTATTGGAGTATTATCATCAGCTTTTAACCGAGAAAGGAAATTAGCAACAACATTTTCTTTACTTGGTCGATCTACAATTGTAATATCAAACTCTTGTAATAACAATAACCATCTGGTGACTCAAGCATTTGTGACAGATTTGTTCATTAAATACTTGATAGCCGAGTGGTCAGTATGGACAAAAGTAGAGTAACCAGTAATGTAATGTTGAAATTTATTAATAGCATAAATGATTTCTAAAAATTCCTTTTCAGTAACTGTATAATTAAGCTCAGCAGGAGTCATATTCTTACTAATGAAGTAGATAGCATAAGGGAGATGGTTTTCCTCTCGTCCAAAGACAACTCCAATTGCAGTATCTGAAGCATCAGAAGATATATGAAAGGGAAGTGCCCAATCAGGTCCCCTCAAAATAGGAGCTGTAGATAACTGATTCTTGAGTTCTACAAAGGCCTCTTGGAAAAGACTTGTCCACTTGAATTCAGCATTTTTCATAAGTAACACAAACAAAGGAGAAGCTATTTTGGAATTTTTTTTAATAAATCTCTTGTAATATCCTGCATGTCCTAAGAAACTTCTCACATCTGTTTGTGTTTTAGGAAAGGAAGGTTCTGAGTGACTTGTATTTTGGATGGATCCACCTGAATTCCTTGAGATGAAATAAAATTTCCAAGCACTACTCCTTCACTCATCATCATATGACATTTTTCAGTTCTTAAGGAGAGGTGAGCTTGTATACATCGTTTAAGTACTTTCTCAAGATTCTGTAATGCATCTTCAAAAGACACACCATAAGGGGTAAATTCATCCATAAATATTTCCATAGAGTCATTGAGCATATCAGAAAATATTCCTATAACTGCTCTTTGAAAGGTTGTTGGTGCATCACATAGTCCGAATGGGAGAACTATATAGGCAAAAGTTCCCCAAGGACTAGTAAAAGTGGTCTTATCTTGGTCTTGGGTGCAATTCTGATTTGATTATACCCACTAAACCCATCTAAAAAGGAGAAGAATTTCTTCCCTGACAAACTATCTAATATCTGATCAATGAATGGTAAAGAAAAGTGATCTTTTTAAGTGGCTTTATTTAAGGCTCTATAATCTACAGACACTCTCCATTTCCCATTTTTCTTAGGAACTATTACCAATGGGGAAACCCATTCACTGTCAGATATAGGATATATAAACCCTTCATTAAGACATTTTTGAAGTTCCTCTTTGACAATTTCTCTTAAATTAGGGTTCATTCGTCGTTGGCGTTGACAGACTGGTCTACAACCTTCCTTGATATAGATCCGATGAGTACATAATTAAGGAGAGATTCCCTTCATATCTGTATAGTCCCATGCGAATGCTTCCTTATTTTGAAGCAGTAACTTCATTAATTGCTATGTTTCAGCAACTGTCAAGTCGGGGTTTATGTTCAGTGTTTTTCTAGGTTCGATTTCTACTGTTATACTTTTAGAAGAGATGGTGGTTGATGTTTGAGGTAGATCTTCAGATTTAAGCTTTTCCTGGGTATCTGATTTCAAAAGTGCAGCCAGCTGATTATGTGTTTCTGGAATCACAGAGGAGGGTTCACAAATAAAATTATTAATTACCTCATCCTCAATGGTATCTTCAAAGCTTAAAGCTTGTCCGATAGTCAAAATAGGTTGAATAGCATGATCTTCATAGTCCATCCATATAGAATTATCATTATTAATCATGGGTGTAGTGTGAGGGTAGAGAGTAAGTTGCTTAGTTTCATATCCATTGAAAATTTTCATTGAACCAGATCTGCAACTGATAAAGGCATCGACTGTGGCTAACCAGGGCCTTCCCAGAATTATAGGATGTCCCCCCAACTTTGTTTTAGTCTGTAACACCACAAAATTAGCTGGGTAATTCCAAGATTCAACTGAGATAACTAGGTCTTCAATAACTCCTTCCAGTTTGATTATATAATGGTCAGCTAACTCTAGAATGGTTGGTGTATCTCTGATTACGTTTTTCAGTTGTAACAGTTGTGACTTTTCAAGAGTCATAATATTTATAGCAGCACCTAAATCTACCAGAACTTGAGGGATTATAGTTTTTTCGATTTGCACTATGACAGTAGGATGGCCGGGATCACCATATTTAACTGGAGGAGCTTTACCAGACATTAATGCAGATAGATCACCCATAACATGAATAGTAACGAGATATTTAGCTTTCCTACCGGGTTTCTTAACACAAATATCTCTGGGTGAAATCCCAAAGTTGGGAAACACTTTTTGGCGGATGGTTAGAATTTGGGAGAAATTTTTAATTTCTCGACAGAGAAAATAGTTAACTCAATTTCTCAACCGAGAGTTTTAAAAACTCTCGTCCGAGAGATTTTAAATATTTCGGTCGAGAGTTTGGTTGGGTTTAACCGGAGTTAAAATTCTCTTGGACGAGAGTTATGCATTTTCTCGTCCGAGATTTGTACTGGCATAAACTCTCGAGAAGACTTTCGGACGAGAGTTAAAAAAACTCTTAGTCGAGAGTTTTTTAACTCTCATTCGAGAGTTTTTTTAACTCTCGTACGAGATTTTTTTGAACTCTCGTCCGAGAGTTTTATTCTTATAATAAAACCCCAAAATTCTTCATTGGCTCGGCATTCTGCATTATCGTTTTCATTTTGGCGCTGTCATTTTTGTGAATTCTTGGACTGTAGCTGTCATTTTGAAGAGCTATTTTCTTTGTCGCCGGCATCCAGGTAAGGCTTTGTCTGCCTTGAACTGTGCATATGCCTTGAACTGTTGCAATTTTTGGGATCGTGGATCATTTTTTTAAGGTCATGAAGCTTAAAAGCAAGAAATTCATTTGGAGGATGAACACTGGCATAGTACATACGTTTTCCCGTAAATAAAAACCAGTCAAATCCATAAATAACTAATTCAGTTCAGTTACAGAGAACCATAACAACCCATATGTACATTAGTTTTTTCTCTTCCAACAAAAATCAATTAAATCCACAGGTAAATAATCATTTAATCACAAAGCACTAAGACAACCCATATGTAATCTTGCTGCCTTGTCGCCATTCCAATGAGGAATGCATCGTTTAAGCAGTAATTAAATTCTAAAACATAAAATGATGCCCAAGAACAATAAAAGAAATATTTCTCATCAGACAGAATGAGCCATGTGAACCAGGGGATATAGAAAACCCTCTTAGATTTCATCTTCACATCACAGAGGAGATATTGCTTGGTTACAGATTCTACTCGATCTTCTCACCAAGGTGACTACCTTGTGCTCCTCATCTCGACCACCCTCTTTTTGGACAATGTTCTCATAAGTTGTAAAGCTTCCATAAGAAGGTGAGTCTGTGGAAAAGTCCAGTGTAACTAAATATTATTGATCAGTTGCAGAGGAAATGTTGTTTCCTCTTCTTGACCTCCCTTCATATCCCTAGCAAAGGACCAGTTACTATTTGGCCTTGAAATGAAATTTCAAATGTTGTGGTTTGCTAATTCGTTGTTTTCTATGGTTTTAACAAAGTTAAAAAAAACATGGTTATTGAGAACCAAGGAGGAAAGGTTTTCAATTTGCACTTTTCCCAGTAGGTCTACTACAAGGTTGGAGATGTCCTCAATGACCATCATTCACAACAACAGAACCAACAACATCAAGATCCCCATAAACATCATAGTCTCAATTGTAGAGATTAAGATGAAAGTGATGACCATCATTCACAACAACTGAACCAACAACACCAATATCACCATCAACATCATAGTCTCATTTGAATAGATAAATATGAAAGTGATGAACATCATCCATTTATGAAATCTAGACCTCACATTGATGACCATTAGAAACTTATGAAATGGAGAGGAGACATGGTGAATCTTATGATTCAATTGGTTTGTTTTTTTTATTGAGGAATGTAATAGGAACAAGTCTAGTGCTCACGTGATGAAGGGAAAGTGGAAATATATTTCCAAAATATTGGAGAAATAATTTCATATTTATTGTCGGCAGTGCAAAGATAAATTCAATGACATGAACAAGGATTTTAAGGCACTAAATGATGTGCTTGGAAGAGACACATCAAAGGTTGTTGAGAATCATCATCTCATTTATTCTATGGATCATATTTCTAAGGGGACAAAAAAGGGTCTGATGAAAATTATAGATTCCAATCACTTATTCTAGGAAGAAATGTGTTCTTATTCCAAGCTACATATCCTGGAAGATTATGGTATGCAGTCATCTTCTCCTAAGGGGAGAAAGAATCATGAGGCAAATGTGAAAAATAATGATGAAAATGGAGAAGATGTTTAAGAAGATAGTACAAGAATAGCATGGATGCAAAGACAACTTCTTGAGGTGAAAATGCTGAAAATGGAGGTTCAGGCACAACAACTTGAGCTTGAGAAGGATGGGTTTAAGGGGCCGGTAATTTGTAGGAGTAAGTAAATATAGTTGAAGAGACTGAAGTTGGAAAATTAAAATAATAAACTTGAATTCGAACTCATGGAAGTGCAGTTGAATAAAAAGGAATTTGAGATGATGAAAGAGGCAGAAATGACATAGTATCTCTCTCTATTGGATTGTTTGTATGGAGTAAAACAAAATTAGGGGGTCAAGCTCCAATAGCTCAGTGTTTTTTGCCTCACTGTCTTCAGCCTTTGTGGAAATCATGAATTATTTTTAGTTGTTTATGTTTCATTGTCTTGATACTGATGTAATACATACATAGTGCATTTTCTCATTTATTTGGCAATTATTTTTTGGTGAAATCATTAGGTATTTGTATTCCACATAATAGTTAGCAACTTTCATTTTAACTTGAGTAAACTCATTTTTATACAAGTATTTGTATTTTTTTGCGATAATTTATTTCTTTTGGTACTTTAGAGATAGTGCATGTAAATTAATTTAGTATTTATATTTGTTTGCAATAAGTATGTCAACACCAAAACTTGTCATTTCCTAGTCCTACTCTAATTTCTAAAAGGTTTTCCCACCTAGCTTCATTCTGTATTGTCAAATCGTTATAAAATCATGGGATCTACCTCATGGTGGCCAAGGTATTTGTAATTAGTGGTGGTGGAGAGAAGAGCTACCCACCTTGACTATTATATTCCTCTTACATGGTATACATTGTCAGTTGGGTTTTTTTAATCATCTATATGTAAATTGAGGAGTCAACAATTTTCTCACATTAAGTTGGTTTTTTCCCTCAAAATTTTCACAATTATTTGGATTTTTTTAAGGAGGTCATTTTTATTTTATCTTATTCCTAAGAAATACTATTAGAGGGTTCGTCTTCTAATTGGTCGTGGTTATACCTTCCTCAACACTCCAAATATATCATTTTTTTGTCCTATCTTGCTTTATGGGGTATGGTATGTTTCTTACTCCTACATTTTAACATGGAAATTGAGGGTATGTGTGTTGTGTCCAACCCTTGTCTCTAGTGCATGGTATTATTCAAATTTCATATATACATGTTAGATATTATGTGGGGTGTATCTAAGAGGGTGTTGCTGTAATTTTCCATCCCCTTAAAAATAATGAGTCTCTACTCTCACTAACAATTCGATATTTTGGGTATGCTCTGGTCATGTGTTTAAAAAATTTGGTGCTACTCTTTCAATAGTCATATGTCCACGAAAACCAATTAGTGTACAATTGTGACTCAAAACTATACTTGTAAATTTTCATGGTTCAAACAACATCAAAATATTGGGTACACCCGACTAAAAATAGAATGCACTAGTCCCAAACTGACAAATTCATTGTTGGCAGCAAGGAGAAACAAATCAAAAAAGGAAATTCCTCGTAACATATTTTCTTATGGTATTTTTGTTGCAGGGCACCTTGATATTTTCGACCTACTGTAACAATAGATGATTTCACCCTTCATTTGAAAAGTGTTCTTAAACTAGGCCAAATGATTTTGACTTCAAGGCTGCTCTTTCACCATAATCTAGCTCGGATACCAAGTAATCTCAGGAGATTGAACAAGTCGGTTTTATTTTCTTTTTTCTTTGTTACAACTTTTGAGTTGAAGTAGTGAAGCCCCAGTCATGGTATATCTTTGTGATACAGTGGGAATTCTGAGAGAGATTTGCTAGCTATTTTTCCTGTTACCTTGGAGACCTTACTGCATGAAATATATCACTTTAATAATTAGGAAAGGCATTGTACTCAAAAGTAGAATCTAATCTAATGTCATGTGTCAAAAGATAAGTCACAGAATTGAAGTATAATCACACTGCAATGATGAATATAAGGACTGGAAAAATAAATCAGCTATAAATATGAAGCTTGGTGCTTGAAGTATGAGTCATGTGCTTGCAACCCTCATGAAGTTCAATAAAATGGTGCCATGTGGTGCCATGTACTGATAAGCATATTCCTTGTACTTATTCAAATGGTTTCAATGGTGTGTTGAGTGCAACTAGTAGTGGTGGAGGAAGGTGGAATAAAACCAACAATACTCTCTCGTTTGTGGAATTGAAAGTGAAATTGTGGGATGCTTTTCATGAATGGGAGAAACATGTCTAAAGTGTTCCATAATAATTATAGAGTTAGAGGAGGAACCTTGAAAATTATGGCTACATTTCTATAGAATCTCTCTTCTTGTTACGTTGTCCACCTTATTTTCGTTTGCATATCTCACAATTAAGATCTTATGAAGATATCCCTTCATTATTTGATACCTCAATTTTGTATAAATCTAGTCTAAGTGACATTTAAGATTACTTTCTTCGAGGACTGTGACTATTCTCCTCATGCAACGAATCTTGGTAACCTAACCAACTTATAGATCTCCCTGCCAAAACAAAGTCATTCAAACAAAATTTGATTATAGAATGAAATATACTTAATTGATAAGTGAATATAAAGTCTTCATCTTGATTTATTTGATGGTGGAGAAAAGATGTGCTGGTGATTTCTCTTTGAGCGATCTTCTTCAAGGGTAAGGATTAGATCTTGGTTGTAATGATGATAAAGCCTTCTTTTTTGCACTCTTCTGTACCAATCCTAGGAAATCTCGGTTCCTAGTCTTCAGATAATATTACTTTGACTTCTTCTTTACATAATAATATAATTACATAGTCAACATGAAGACCGATCTAGTTATACTTTTCAACATGCCTATGCGTTCACATAGTACCTATATAGTACTTGTTATCCATTGGTTGATGACATTCAACTGTCGATTGATAATTTGTTTTCTAATTTTTTTATGAGGGGCAGGCGAGCCCTACAGAGACCCCTCCATGGCATTAGGGGAGCCCTACAGAGATGCATCCATGAGAGGAGGATTATCAAGTACATTGGTTGTTTAGTTATGTCATGTTTTCAAGTAGGTTATATTTATTGTTCGTTGTGAAAAATTGATTAATGTGAATTTTTTTTGTCCTGCACAGGTGGACGCACTCGTCTGACTCGTTCACCCAGTCAGGGAATCGAAAAAGAGGCACCCAAAGGACATGTTCCCATTAGCCCTATTGCTGGCGAGGGGAAAAGGAGAACAATGTCTCAGCCTATGGGATTCATCCCACAATTGGATACTTCTCCAGGTAAAATATAAATGAAAATTTATTGTTTGATGTATGTTTAATTACAAACTTATTGTGGTACTCATGTACCCAAATTCTAACAATTTAATGTTTTGTACAGTGGGTCATAGACACATTCATTCCTCACTAGGGGACCATGGTATGAACGAGGGTCTTATACACAGCATAGGTACACATTAGATCAATTGCTAGTTAAAATGTTCAATTTTACGTTATATTCAATGTTGAACAGGTGAATTTTTTTTTCAAATGATGTGTTTAATGTGGAAAAATTATGCTCCATAGGTGCAAATTTTGGAGTTGGGGTTGGCCCTATTGCTGGTAAGGGGCAAAGGATAACAATGTCTCAGCCTGTGGGATTCACCCCACAATTGGATACTTCTCCAAGTAAAATCTAAATAAAAATTTATTGTTTGATGTATATTTAATTTCAAAATTATTGCGGTACTCATGTACCCAAATTCTAACAATTTAATGTTTTGTACAGTGGGTCATAGACACGTTCATTCCTCGTCAAGGGACCATAGTATGAACGAAGAGGAAGAGATAGTTTTTCCAGCAGGTATTTTCAAATTACCAAACAAGTTTTTTAAATACAAATTTTCCTTATAAATTATTTAATTTTTAATATGTGCAATAATTTAACATGTTACAGGTGGTGGTGGTCGCCCTCCTAGGGGTAGAGGTCGTAGGGTTCATGATTTTTCTCAAAATCTGAGCTACGATCCCCTTTACACCCATCTCAGTGATATTCCTGAGTAGATGCCTTGGGAAGATACCATCCCCTTACTTACTGTTGATGGGATGAGGGAGAATTCCATGAGATTACGCAATGAATTGAAAAGTTTCAATCTCTCTGCCCCTAGTCGAAATTGTCTCCAAATTGTTTTGCACAATTTGCAGTGTTTGATAGAGACTTATCGTGGGGTTGGACCATCAACCCAATTTTTTTTTGACATGATGCATAGGAGGAGAGAATCAGTGATTGGTATCCACTCCTACAATGAAGTCAAAAGTAAGGTCACTAAAGAAATGGCCTTGTCACTATTTGACTTGCGGCCTGAAGACAAAAAACGTCTGAAGATTGCAAGATTCAATGATCCTATTATTGCACCCCATATTTATGAGAAGTTCCTGTATGCATAAGGGAAGTTCCAAAATAATGATGAGTCACCGCAATATTTTGTTAGAATGTTGTTTGCTCAATTTCGAGAGCACATGGACCCTAACTATACAGATACTGGGTCCAAATTCTATGGAGCTGGAAAAGGTCATACATATGAATGACCTGATGTTATGCAAGATGTTGGGTTTAGGCCTCCAGCACCTCGTTTAGTAGCTCGATCACCTAGGGTAGTTACACTTCTAGAGTAGTTAGCCCTTATCTCCAGTGATGCATCACAAATGAGGGATAAGATACAAGAACATATTGCAGCTGCTTTAGGAGGGGTGGAAGTTGGCTTAGGGATGAGCCAACCTTCATCTAGTGCAGGAGGGCGTCCATTTGTGAGTATCCCAGATGACATGTTGAGGGAGATGGAGCGAGATGAGCTTATTGAGTATGCATCCTCATGTAGAGACCTCTATCAGCAATCCAAGACAGTACAAATTCACACCATGGGTGAGGTATGTACAAGCAGGTTTTGATCTAACATGTTTTTTTGGTGTATATATATGTTGGCGAGGAGTCAGGTCTCGCGGACAAGACCCAGGTTCAGGAGTTGTGGCCAACAAAGGGGTCCGATGTAGTCTAGGATCACGTCGGCATTTTCACCCTACTCCGGAGAGCAAAGAGTCTCACCCGAGGCATGCCGCAACCACATGCAGAAGGGGATGAGATCAATGGCAAGGGACAAAGTCACAACTCATGATGGACAATGCATCGATTATATAGGTAGAGTCATTTACGCAAGAGCACTTAATAAGCATTCAGACATTAGCAAATAAAATTTTAAACCAGCATAAACACATTACATGCATGTAAACCTCTCATTGAGACAACAACCTTTCATTGTATTAATCTCTTGGCCAAGCACATGATTACATAGCATTTTCAGCGATAGCTTACAACTCTGATACAGATTTCTTGCGGAACAGAAAGGTAGAATAGAGAAGATTGGAAACCATAGAAGTCTCATGCATGATTTCCCGCAGTCGCTCTGTGATTCTTCTCTTGTTACGAGCCTCGCAACCTTTGCAGCATCCTCTTATTTCAGCCGGGTGACTGTTATTTATTCACCCGCTATCGCGACTATCAGTTCCTCTGTGTCTTTTCTTCAGCTGCTCCCAGCTTCTCTCCTGTTATCGGCGTGTTCCGCTTTCTGTCTTCTGCTTTTGTTTTCTTCATCTGTACTTGTGCGTGTTCTTTCTTCAACTATCTCATGCTTCCGCGCCACCTTGATAGCTCCGCGACTCCTGGTAGTTGCGACGCGGTCGCGATTTCCATGTGTCTTCATGCCACAACTCAAAAGGTCAAAATTCAAAATGTTCTAACCAAGTATTTCAAAAACAAGGGCTCCAACAGGCCCCGACCACAATTCCTTGACTCGTCCCCTAGTCAATCAAAAATGACAGTTTCCACCTCCATTGCCCCGCTGGCTCCCGTGCCTTGTTCGGCCTGTGTGCCTTCGCCTCGTGCCCTTTCCTGTTGTGCTCCTCCAAGCGGCTGTTCAAACAAGGGCCCCAACTCCGGGATCCTGCGGAGCGCTGTGTCTTTAAGCCCGGTGAAGTCCAACACCACTTGCTGCCAGCCCTGCATTAGTGAGTTTGCTTCCTCAGTGATCCTGGTGACAGTTGCCTCCTCCATATTCGTCAGGACGGCCCCGAACATCGTGGTAAGCTGGGCCTCGGCCTTTGCAGCTAGGTTTTGTATTGATTTTGAACTGGCTTGAATGGGCGGATGGATTTCCCGAATTATCTGCTTGGCCGCTACTGAGTTGGCCTCGGTCTGTTGCATTTGAACCTCAAGCTTGTCCGCCTGGGCATAGAGTTGATCTAACCGTGCTGGGTCTGCGGTCTCCTAAATTTCCCTGGAAATCTATTGCAGCTGGGCAGAGATGGGCTGCGTTTTGACAGTGAGGGCGAGTGAACACTCCTGCAGACTTCGCAGGAGGTCGTAAGCCTCGCGCACTGTGGAGTGAAGGGTCGCCTGCATGCGAGCTGCCTGGGTCTTCTTGACGGCCACCTGTTCTGAGTAGACAATCTGTGGGTCAGGGAGCGCGGGCCGTGCGGCTAACGCCGCTTGAAGATCCTAATTCTCCTTGCATAGACCCGTGAAGGCAGACCGAATGTGGTAAGCCTGGACTGCTACATTGCTCTTTGCTATATTGTCAGGAAGGGGGGCATGGTGAGCCCTTACAGCGGGCCATAGGTCTGAGAACGCTTGAGCAGCAATGGTGACCTGCTCCTACCGGTAGGTCTTCTCCTTGGTCAGCTGGTCGCGATGTTCAGTAAGCGCTATGATCTGGTGGTGCTGCTCATCGCACCGCTGCTGCAACTCTGAATGAAGTTGTTCGGCCTACAGGGCCGCCCGCTGAATGAATAGGTACAACTGGCCTGTACCCCATGTTTCTACGTTGGGGTTGCCGGAAGCGCCTTTCTCCGGAATTCGCTCCTGCAGAGGTTGCCCGCTGGCCACTGATCTGTTGGAGTTCTCAGGAGGGGACACCAGTGTCTGTTGCTGCATTGAGGTGCCCATATCGAAATCTGGCCATTCTTGCTGAGTGGTCTGGTCTGTGGGGGGAGGGTCAGCATGCTCAGGCGGAGCCTCGACCGAGTCAGCCCCAACATTGGCCAGCCGGGTAAATATAGTAGAGAAAGAACCCTGAGGTGTGGCCACGGGGTCGACTGGTGGTACTACGGCCTCAGTACTGGAGGTGACTTCAGCCCCGTGGTCTCCTCCAAAGAGTTCTCGGATAAGAGGGTCTGATATAGTGGCAGATGAGTTGGATGGAACAGACGAAGTGGCAGGTGGACGGCCGGTGGAGGGAGCGATGGACGGGGTGGAGGAGGTATGGGGGAGGCGAATGTTGAGGAATTCTGATGGATCGATTAGAGGCTCCTCCGGAATCAATGTCCCTGTGAGTGGAGTGGATGGCGGATCATCGTCAGTAAGGTCTACCACCGGATCAGGGACGGCGGTGCGGGCCCGCTTGGATGGAGGGGGGTCTGATTGATCAGGTCCCGGGCCCGTTTCGCCCATCGAGGTGATGATGGGGAGAAGTGAATAAGTTGGTGGGGATGGGAGAAGTGAGAGGGGAAGTATGGGACGGAGCAAGAGAATGTCTAAGGTGGAATTCAGAAAATAAAGGGAACAAAGGGGCACCGCTTGAAATAACTTGGGTCGCCACGTTGATACTGCATACCTGGGTATTGAAGTGTTGTACGACGGGGACCAGTGATTCAAGCAGTTCCTGTGAGGTCCCGGCTGCATCCTGAGAAGGTCTCGATGCAGCCTGTGAGGACCCTGGTGCGCCTGTCTCGGCAGGCCGCTGCGTCGGCAGCATCCGCTCAAAGTTATATTTGGGGATCCCATCGCGGATGTGCTTTATGACCCCCTGCCACGCAGAGACCTCGTGGTGAAAGGTAGCATC
The DNA here is from genome assembly GCA_034641835.2 of Pinus albicaulis. Lineage (NCBI taxonomy): Eukaryota > Viridiplantae > Streptophyta > Pinopsida > Pinales > Pinaceae > Pinus > Pinus albicaulis. The sequence goes on from CM076583.1 coordinate 850,501,556, forward strand.
ATCCAGCTGGAATCTGAGCGGCGCCATGTGGAAGGTGGCTTCCGGCATGCAAGTGGGGTGGAGGTAAGTGTGCCTGTGGCTTACCCTAAACCATACCTGCTCACTATAATCGTCCAACAGGTGCCTGGGCACCCGTTGCTGGTTAGCCACCACATCTCTCATTAACCCGTACCAAGCCCGAAACGCTTCTACATTCACCTGTTTAGTGCTGGGGTTAGAGGACACCTGCCACGGGGTGAATTTAATCGCGAGGGGCTGGCTCGCGGTAGTTTCTGCCGGCAGCCGAACAGGAGGAATGTGCCATTTCCACATGGAAAAAGCTACAATCAGGTAACCATAGATGAAACTAGTGGTGCGCTTATAATTCCCTTCGCATGCCGCGAACAGTTCTTTGAGCACGAAAGAACACCAATTCAGCCTGGTGCCTTGGACACAGTGCTCCGCAATGGAGATTGTATCCAAGGTGCACTCTCCTTTGGTATAATGCTGCATCGTCTTGCTAGCAATGAGATAGCAAGCGAACCGAATCTCCGGCTTGTTAATCAGATCAATTTTGGCACCTTTCCCCCCCCAGCGAGTGCCATACTTGGTATAGAGGTCTGTATCACCCGACTTTCAGGCGCGCTTGGAGGATGTCTGACCGGCAGCGGAGACGTTTGCGCCATTCTGGGACAGCCCTGTGAGCCGATGAATGTCTTCAGTGTGAATGGGGATCTCCTCGTTTAGCCACAAGGACCCGTTCTGAATTCGGCTGAGGAGGAACCGGGTGCATTGCAGGGCCGGTCCTGTAGTCCCAAAAACATGAAGAGTTCTTAAATTCATCAAGGACGATTGCTGGAGGCCCCTGTACTCTTGTCGCATTCGGCTGTTTGAGCTACTGCCTGGTGTGTAGTGATGCTCCATATATGTCTGCCAATGGAGGTGGGGGAATTCGGCTGGGTCAGATAGGTTGGCGTCTATCAACGCTGCACTGTCATATTTGCTAACCAGCGAATCTGTTCTATGGATTCGACTGTCCAGCGCTGGCTCCGCAATGGATAAGAGAGCCTTTGGCATCTTGGCACGGCACTGGTAAACCTGGAGAATTCTTTTGGAGCTTCTATCTTGGTGCGGTGCGTTTTGAGACTTCAACGGCTCTGGTGTCGCTGCAATTGCCAAATTGAACTGGTCTGGCATTCTCGTGTTGTTGGTCTCCATGCAAGTTATGTCATCACCTGGCATGAGCGGAGTTGATGAGACCCCATAACGACAATTAATTCTTGCTAGCGTTCTTGCCTGCGATAATCGTGCGATCGATCGCGTGCCTGTGTGTAATCTGACAGTTGCTGACGGCATCATGGGGAAATGGGTGGACACGACGGTTGAGGGAACTGCGGATGATGGCAAATGATTATGGTACGGTGACTGTCTACTTATGGTAATTTATGATGCAAATCTGAGCGATCCTATGGATTGACAAAAAGGACTGACGGAAATGACCTGGACTGATACTGGCACGTGGATGGATCCTACAAGGACGACACGCTGGACTGGCGCCGTGACACGCTAGACTGGTGCTGCCCCGACCACAGTCGTTTGCGGTGCGGTACCCGCAACTGATCGGTTATTGACAGACTACCTATGAACGGAAAAGGCTCCCTATGCTCATCCCGGTTCCGGGACAGTTATTCGACTAAGCTACGCTACGGGTGCTCTCAGGTGCGAGAGTTATTGATGAGAAGTGAAAGGTACCTACTCCTGGTAGGGTTTCAGGCGTGCGCCATTCACCCACCCAGGGAGAACTGGACCGTCCAGCTGTTCCAACCGAATGGCTCCTGAGTCACGGATCTCGATGACAAAGTAGGGTCCCAACCAGTGCATCTGGAGCTTGCCTGGAAACTTCTGGAACCGGCTATCATATAAGAGAACTTTGCTGCCAACTTGGAAGGCTTTGGTATTGAGGTGGCGGTCGTGCCACGCTTTCTGCCTGGCCTTCTGAACCTTCTGGTGGAATTCTGCCAGGAATCGGGCCTCATCCAGCTCCTGTAGCTCCTGGAGGCGTTCCCGAAGTGACTCCTCTTATGAGAACTGAAGAGACGTAGCGATCAGAAGACTGGGTACAGTGAACTTGGCAGGAATCACAGCTTCCCGGCCATACACAAACTGGAATGGTGTCTGATTGGTCAAGCGTTTCACCGTGGTCCGGTAGGCCCACAATGCTGCTGGGAGACGCTCATCCCAATCGTCACGCTGAGCATTGCAAATCTTAGTCAGGCCTTTTTCAAGAATCTTGTTGAATGCTTCCACAGTACCATTGGCCTACGGGTGGTATGGGCTGCTTTTATGATGCTGAATCATAAATGTGTCCAGTAGTGACTTGACCGTGGCATTAATGAAATGCGTACCCTGATCGTTGGTTAAGCTTCGTGGGCAGCCAAACCGGCTGATGATGTGTTCAAAAATGAACCGGGCAGCGGTCTCTGCCGAGCAGTCATGTACCACCGCTGCCTCAACCCACAGGGTGAGGTAATCCATGGCATTAATGATGTACCGGGCCTTGGAGTGGCTGGCGACCGGGGCGATGGGACCTACAAAATTGACAGCCCACTTTTCGAACGGCCGCAACACATGCACTGGGTGTAGCGGAAGCTCATCCCGGTGAGAAGGCCTTCCCGTCCGCTGGCAAACATCGCAGTGCTTCACGTAGGCCTTACAGTTAGAATGTACTGTCGGCCACCACAGGCCAGCTTGGAGCACCTTTCTTGCGGTGGGTTTCGCACCCACATGCCCTCCCACAACACCGCTGTGACATTCCCACATCACCGCTTCTCGTTCGTGGTCAAGGAAGCATCTGCGCAACACCTCATCGAGGCCCAGTTTGTATAGCTACCCTACGATCAATTGGTAGTCGGGCGCCCGGAAAACCAGGTGGCGTTTCTGGAGCAGGGTGTAATCCTGAGGGCATTGTCCCGTGGTCAGATAAGTGGCGATGTTAGCCAAATAATCCGGTACTGCTTCGACTCGGAAGAGGTCGGCATCCGACAGTGGATCGTCCAACGAGCCTTCATTCTCTCCCGTCTCCAACCTGGATAAATGATCGGGACCGACATTCAACCTGCCGAGCTTGAAAATCACCTCAAACGTGAATTCTTGGAAAAGTAGAAGCCAGCGACAGATCCGTCCTTCCAACACAGGCTTATTCACCAGATACTTCAATGCAGAGTGGTCCGTAAAGAATGTGAATTTTCCGCCTAGGAGATAGTGGAGGAACTTCTAGAGGGAGTACACCATCGCCAACGCCTCCCGCTCGGTCGTGGTGTAATTCTTCTCTGCATTTGATAACCTACGGCTGGCAAAGTAGACGGGGTGGTCAACTGTCGTCTCCCCGGGTTGCGCCAAGACAACCCCAAGTGAAATACCAGACGCATCAATATGCACATGGAACTGCTTATCCCAGCCGGGGTGAACAAGTATGGGTGTCGTCGCCAACTTCTCCTTCAAGGTGTCAAGGGCCTTCCTACACTCCTCCGTCCACTGGAATACTTCTGACTTCCGCAATAGTTTCTCCAAAGGGGCCGTAATCTTTGCGTAGTTGTGGATAAACCACCTGTAATACCCTGTGTGCCCGAGCAGAGCCCGCAACTACTTCACAGTTTCAGGGGCTTCCATGTGAACGATGACCGCGACCTTGGCGGGATCGACACAGACCCCTTTCTTGCACACCATGTGGCCTAAGAGTGTGCCAAATGGAACTGCAAAGATACATTTCTTCAAATTCAAGGAAATCTGCAGCTGACGACACCGGTCAAACATAATACGTAACAAGGAGGCGTGTTTTTTCAACAGGCTATAGACGGTCCATTCGTCCATGTAGACCTCCAGGAACTTGTGAATGTACTCCCAGAAAGCAGCAATTACAATCTGGGAAAACACCGCCGGTGCATTCTTCAGACCAAACGGCATAACGTGGTATGCGAATGATCCCAACTCAGTGGCGAATGTCGTCTTTTCTTTGTCTTCTTAGGCAATGCGCACCTGATGGTAACCCGAAAACCCATCATTGAAGGAATAGGCTTCATTTCCCGCAACATGATCTAGAACTTCATCGCTGAAAGGAGTGGGAAACGGATCGTGGATGCAAGCATTTTTCAGACTCCGGTAGTCTACGCAGACACGTATCTCCGCTTTGTCCTTCTTGTTCTAAATGACAATGGGACTCACCCACTCTGCTTCTTCTACTGGAAAGATAAGACCTGCAGCCAGCATCTTTTCGATCTCCGTCTTGACCTTTTCTTTGATACGTGGGTTCAGCCCGTAGGGTCGGTGCTTCACCGGCCTGGCCCCCGGTTTCAGCACGATGCGCATTTCGCCCAGGTCCCCCTTGATCCCCTTCAGGTCCGCAACTGAGGACGGGAACAAGTCTTCGTATTCCCAGAGGAGGCTGAAAATTTATTTTGTCGTTTCCTCGTCCCAGTAATCTCCCACCGTTGCCAGCTTGGGTTTCTCATCTATTCCAATGTTCAGCTTCTTCGTCTTTAGTGGCTATAAATGGACTCCTTCAGTCGTCAACTCTTCAATGATGTTCCGCTCGCCTTCCTTTTCGTCAAAATAGAGATGCCTGAGGTCCTCCAGACTATCATCATCTGGATCACCGTCAATCCGGTGGCAAACCAACTCGCGCCTGACCTCAGGTTGTGACCCAACCGGGCCCCTGTCGGGCTCGGGATGGCGGAAAAAAAAGACCTCCTTGATTGCTTGTAGGGCTCGAGACTCCTGCGCTGTCTCCCCTTCGAACAAGAAGCACCGAACGAACTTGTCCGTGACTTCCTGCCAAGAGCGGGTTCCCCGTTTCCTCTCTTCCTCCAAGTACCAGGCCTGGGGAATTGTACCGAGGGAGTGGATAAACCTGTGGACCCACAGCTCTCCAGGGTACCTGGTGCTGCGCCACTACTCCTCACAGGCCCGCAAATGGTGTCGCGGGTCGGAAGTTCCATGATACTTAAGCATACTGCGAGGTCCGTCATCCTCTTTAAAGCATGCCCGTAGAGCATCCGCCACGCACTCCCATCGCAACAGAGTGTTGCGGTGATTTTTCCACCATCGGGCCGACGTGGATTGCAAGGCCACATCCAAAAGTGGTATCCGGCTTTCGTCTGGGACCATGTCTTCCACCTTGGTAATGAAAGTATTGACCGCTTGCATGTTTGACAAGGTGGGATATCCGCGGATCTCATTCCCCACCCACCGGACTTGGTCAATGGTAGCACATCTCCGCATGGTGGTCTCATACCCCCCTTGCTGCCAGTCTTCCCACGTGAGTTCGGATCCGAGCTCCAAGCTCTGCACACTCTGCCAACTGACAGAGCCAGTTGCGGTCGGGTTAATGTAGTCGTCCCGCTTTCCTGCGGTCATCTGATAAAGGTGGTCCATCATCTGAGCATCCTCCCGATTGTCCACTGTTTCCGTATATCGCGGGCCCTGATACGGGTCAAGGGGCTGGGTGAATCGTACCTCCCCATCCTCGAAGATCATCAGCTCCTTTTTAAGGTCGATGATGGCGTAATTCTCAAAAGCCCAGTCAATGCCGAGTAAGGCAGGATAGGGATCCTTGTCGCCCATGATGTCAATAACCTCAAAATCGGTGTATGTCTTCACCCCCGCAATGTCAACCTCGACACCCTCGAGCCGGCCGATTGGCAGAATATAGTACTGGTTCGCCATCCTGAGTTGGATTGGCGAGTAGGCTAGCCGTGGCCTTCCAAGAGCCTCCCACGTCTTCCGTGGAAGAATGTTGACGTCGGACCCCAAGTCCAGCATGGTGTCGCTGATTTGGAATCTCGCAACCCGCGTGTTAAGCCGGAATTCTTTACCTATTCGTTGCTTGTTCCGCTTGACGCGTTGCACGTATTGAGGGCCAGCGTTCGCCGGATCCCTAAGTCCTGTGCGCCCTTGCAGTGCTCCTTCCAAAGCATGCTTGAGCTGCTTCCGCATCGCAGCATTGTCAATAATCCTAAGGAATAGATGGAGCCAGTCCTCGATCACAGTACCTGTGACGCTCTGTGCCCCAGATTCTCGCAGCACGGGCTCCTCTAGCCCTCCCGCGCACCGCAGCTGGGCAAACGCCTCAACTGCCTCCTAGAAATACTTCTTCTGGTCTTCGGCCCTGATTAATATCTTCGGGGATGCCGGCCAAACCACTCGTGCTGGCTCCTTCCCGTGGGCATCCTCTCCAGTTTTCTTCCCGCCCCTCGTCACGATCATGACATTCGGCATGTCTGGGGTTGCGGTCCCTCACGGCTCTGAGTTTATCAGATTCGCTCCCCTCTACCTCGCCCGTTCTTCCCACTTCTTGATGAGCTCCGGACAGTCCTCTGTGGCGTGGGCATTTACCCGGCACTGGGAACACCAGGGTCGTCGCGGAAGGGGACATTCTCGAGCCACGTGACCCTCCTGGTCACAGTTGTAACATTTCACCAGACCGCGTCTGCCTGTGCGACCTCCCTGCATGCCGCCACCTCTTCCCCTTGGGGCCTCGTTCACCCTGTAGGAGGGACGATCCAATCGATCCGCAAGTGCGTCGAGCACCCTGCACTGCTCAGTGTTGTGAGTCGTGGAAACACAAAATTCGTAGTACACATTATTTGGGACTGTGGAGTACTTTTGTAGTATCGGGCACATCCGAGGAGGATGCCCCAGCGTCCGGAAAATCTCACAGTACTCTGTGGTGGAGGAACCCGGTTGAGGTGGGAACCCCGTGTAAGTCTGTTGCGGCTGGTAGACCCCCTGTGGATTCATCGCCGCGCCACCACCAGGTGGTGGACCCCCCTGGATTGCCGCGACCGAGGGTCCTGCCCCTGCGCCGCGCAACCGGGGACACTCGGTTGTGACATGGCCCTCGACCAGGCAATGAGTGCACCAAACATTCGGCCGCGCTGGTCTCACCGGCTGGAGCTCCTTGAGCTTCTCAGTCAAGCTGGCGATCTGGTGTTGCAACCCTATCAAAGAAGGATCTTGCGGAGCCAGCCCCCCCCCCCCGCGATATTCCTGGGGGTAGCCCGCCATGGCTTCAATCTTCATGGCCTGCTCCAGGGTGTCCTGCAGATTATCGATCTTCTGCTGAGTGAGAGGGGTTCGTGTCAAGGGAAGCAGGGCCTTGATGAACCAGTTCCTCTGGTGGTTTGGATCGATCGGGTAGCTAAGTTTCCCGATCGCGTCCTTGAATCGCCGCATCAATTCCCACGTGGTCTCACCTTCCTTCTGCTTAATTTCCCACAGCTCGGACAGGCCCTGCTGGTCTGTCTGGGGAAGCTTGAATTCGTGGAAACAATCCCGCTTTACGTCCGCAATTACGGGGTTAGGATGAGCCTCGGACCACTTGATAAACCATCGCAGAGCCCTCTCTCTGAGCGTGGTTTGGAACTCTATTAACTTCCCTGCATCTGGCGTCTGCCAAGCCCTCCATATGGCTTCGCACAGATACCATTGTTGCTCTACATCATCGTTGCCCCGGCCAGAGAACTCTGGACATCGGGTGAAAGATCCGGCCATGTGTACTTGCGGAGTATTGACCAGGATAAATCCTCCAGGTCCTGGTTGCGTAATGGTTCCACTAGGGAATACAACACTACTAGTAACGCTTCTATTACCAGACGTTACTGACGCTGATGAACTACTGTATGACTGACTCAATGCTTGTAACTGAATGAAAATATTACTTAAAGGTTGATACAGTACTAGCGGAAGGTAGGGATCCTGGCCATGCAGAATGTGGGAAGTAGGGCTGCCTGGAGGGGTGAGTGCTGTCTGCTCTTGAAACATCCGCTGCATCACGCCGTGCCATTCGTCATCAGAACTCTCTTCGGGCTGCATCTTTTCATCGTCTTCGCTAGTCACCATCTCTCTTCCTCACTTCGCTGGGCTCCCATGCACCCAGTGCACTTCCACCACTGTCCCGTCTTCTTCCCGGTTATCCAAATCCATAATTCCTATCCTCTGAGGCGCCTCCTTCTAATTTTTCCTCTCGATCTCCCGTCTCTTCAAATCTCGCATCACCCTTCTTCACCACCTATCGGCGATCTGTGCCTGCCGATGCGTACGTCGCTCCCTCAACTTGCATGCGGCCTCAACATCCATTCCCCGCTTCCCGCTTTCACATTCTATGTAGCATCGGCCCCCTCAACCCTTCCCCCAGCACGGGTGGTTTACGCTTCCATACTCGTTTTGTGGAACTCAATCAACCCTTCATCCACCATTAGAGCTTTAATCCACAGCGGAATCTCCTTAAGCAGCCTCCCTCTTAGCCCTGAGTGGAAGACAGCCTCGGCTTTCGAGAAATATTGATAGCACTCAGCAGCAAACTCCACAGTGTATCCTTCCAATGTGGTCCTTACCCAAAAATCCACCACGCGGGTCAGTTCATTGTCCACCCGGTGTAGTGCCACCAGATCTTCGTGCGCCCACCTGCGGTTTATCTTCCGCAAGCCCTCTTGAGGCATCGTCGCTCGTAATCTCCACAACCAATTGTAAAGGTCGGTAGGGAACCTTCCCTAGAAAATTTCGTACGTATCACTGGCTGAGTCAGAGAAAAGGACAAGCTCCTTGATCGCCACCTCCTTTTTCTTGGTCAGCTCTGCTTGCTGAGCAATGAACTGGTCGAGATGATTATCCCACCATCGCCGTATCTCTCCTTCAAAAATCCTCGATACCATGATCTAGTTCCCCTCAGAACATGCAGGTCCCGGCAATGGAACCATTTGTTGGCGAGGAGTCAGGTCTCGCGGACAAGACCCAGGTTCAGGAGTTGTGGCCAACAAAGGGGTCCGATGTAGTCTAGGATCACGCCGGCATTTTCACCCTACTCCGGAGAGCAGAGAGTCTCACCCGAGGAGTGCCGCAACCACATGTAGAAGGGGATGAGATCAATGGCAAGGGACAAATTTGCAACTCATGATGGACAATGCATCGATTATATAGGTAGAGTCATATATGCAAGAGCACTTAATAAGCATTCAGACATTAGCAAATAAAATTTCAAACCAACATAAACACATTACTTGCATGTAAACCTCTCATTGAGACAACAACCTTTCATTGTATTAATCTCTTGGCCAAGCACATGATTACATAGCATTTTCAGCGATAGCTTACAACTCTGATACAGATGTCTTGCGGAACAGAAAGGTAGAATAGAGAAGATTGGAAACCATAGAAGTATCATGCATTATTTCCCGCAGTCGCTCTGTGATTCTTCTCCTGTTACAAGCCTCGCAACCTCTGCAGCATCCTCTTCTTTCAGCCGGGTGACTGTTATTTATTCACCCGCTATCGATACTATCAGTTCCTCTGTGTCTTTTCTTCAGCTGCTCCCAGCTTCTCTCTTGTTATCGGCGTGTTCTGCTTTCTGTCTTCTGCTGTTGTTTTCTTCATCTGTACTTGTGCGTGTTCTTTCTTCAGCTATCTCATGCTTTCGCGCCACCTTGATAGCTCCGCGACTCCTGGTAGTTGTGACGTGGTCGCAATTGCCATGTGTCTTCATGCCGCAACTCAAAAGGTAAAAATTCAAAATGTTCTAACCAAGTATTTCAAAAACAAGGGCCCCAACAGTATACATTTAGTCTCAAAAAACTGACGCCAATATATTTATTTAACTTATGCAGTTTACAACATTCCTAGAACAACATTTCCTTTCCCCTCGTGCTCATTCTGTAGATCGTGGACATGATCATGTACAGGTGCCACAGCCATTACTCATTACTATCTATCTATATTTTTGTATGTCAAATTGAAATTGAATTTATGTCACATAAATTTATTGGTATGAGTCTTAACATTATGGAATTTTCAGGTTAGCACTACACATGGAGGGCTTCCTGAAGAGATTATTCCTTTTGAGATTCCAATCGTGACACAGGTATCGATACTTTTCGTTAAGCATATTTATAGTGTTTATTATATTTCTTTTTGCAAACTTGACTGTTAACTTTAGTTTCTACTTTTCAGGGTACAGAGAATATTGACATGATGTAGACTGAGCCTCAAGGAGATCCTGTAGTCTCTGGGTTAGAGAGTCTACATTAAACCATGGTAACCTCTTACCCTTTCTTCATTGCTATGGTATTCAAAAAATATCTGAGAGTGTACCAGGAGATTCACCTGCCTTTTTTGTAGAATTTGTATCCTAGTTTTTGTATATTTTCTTATTCAATCAAGAACTTTTTCCAACTGTCTATGAAGTTATGATTAACTTTATTCAGTTATCAAGATCAATGTTCAAGGTTTATAGTCAACATTGTTTCTTTGATTATATTAGAATACAATGAAAGGCAATGACTGATTTCAAATAATTTCTATTTTTATATTTCCCGCATTGGTTTATCATCAAGATTGAGTAAGGTATTTACTTTTAGATGCTTTGGAAATTTATTACCAACCTATTTAGTATTAAGGAGTGTCTTGCTCTGAATTCAAGGTTATCCAATCTTTATAGTTTACATATGAACCATAGGGATTCATGTGAAGATTTTCCAATATGTATTCTTGTGTGCTATTGAATTCATTTGAATAATGTCCATGGATTTTTTCTCCTATTAATACAAATTAATGACTACCACATTCACTAGAATTTCTGATATTTTAATGTATTCTTTGAGTGACAAGGATTTCCTTCCCATTCCCATTGATACCTAAGACATCCTATTTTAATTTTTTATATATCATCCATATAATATACTTATTTTCATAATAAATAGAGGAAGGAGTTTCTCTCTGTTTTAGGGGCGTATTTCTTGTAGGTCTAAGCCACATGTGTGAGAAGAGGTTTAGGGTATAGCTATATTTTCTTTATGGTAATTATCTCTCTATTCTGGGCTACAGTAAATAGTAGCTTGTGAAGGAAGTCTAGAGGGTTGAGATACCTAGTCTAGGGTCTCCTTACCTAGTCGCAGCCACTAAGAATCCAACGCAATTGGATCAAAGGTTGTAGTCCCTTGGACAAAAGTTGTGATCCCTGAGAGAGGATTGTGATCCCTTGTTGTAGCGTATCTCTCCATGAACTTCGATTGAACATCTTTGCTGCAGGACACAGACATAGGACCATTACTACGTCTAGTTATTAAGTTGTTTGAGAGAATGAAGGCATGGTTAAGTCCTTATTTCTAGGACTCATATTCCTAGGCTTGAATGCAAGTTGTAATGGAGAAATATGGAAAATTCAAGCAGCCCTAACCAATATTCAGAATTGCAATCTAAGGTCAGATCTTATATTTGGAAATTCAGTGTTGTCTTTAAAATAATTGTATTCTCTCTCTCTGTTGAACATTTTTTTATGAATAATATGAAGAATTGATCAAGGGTTTTCCCTGACTTGGGGTTTTTCCCTGGCTTGCGCCATATCCTTGTGTTATCTTGTTTTGGCTTGTCTTTTTCTTCGATCATGTATGTTATTTCTTCAGTTATTGTTTATATGATAATGAGCTATGTGATTTCTAATGGAATCTAAATGGATTATGGGCTAATATGTTCAATGAAGTAATTAAGTAAGAACATACTCCAAAATTAACATGGTTTCAGAGCCAGATAAGGTCAATCCAAAGCAAGAGAAGGAATTCAGCCACAAGGAATGTAATCAAGTTTCCATCAAGCAAGGGACTATTAGAATTCTGGTTTGGGAATATGTCAGAGTTGGGCTCAATATCTCATAAGGGCTTCAAATTGAATTTGCAAACCATTATTGCAGAGTCCTCCTTCAACATTTAATGGAAGAAGCCAACAAGGAGGAGAGAAGAGTCAAGACTATTTATGGCAATATTTATCTTGCTAGATCAGACCACAGGTTAAGAGGTAAGTATTGATGGTTTCTCTATACTATTTTGTGAAGGGTTTTTATCTGTTTACAAGGCTACTAGAAGGTGTTCCTACAGCAGTATGAGGAGAAGGATTTGAGAGAGCCGAGAGGCCTAGAAGGGACCTCCTACCCTAGCCACAATGATCTCAAGAGAGAGTGCATGTAAACAAGGGTGGTTCCTTGTCCTAGAAGGAGATTATGATTATGCTCTAGGCCACAGAGAAGGGATTGCTTCTACGACAACTCATAAAAGTCTGTTTTGAGGCCTAGATTAGGCTGAAGTCATCCTAAGGTATAGTGCAGTTAAGATCAATTATATTTTGTTATATATGAAGACCTTGATGTCACAAACACGTGAATTGTAGGAGGCTTGAGGAGGAGCCTTAAAGCCCTTCCATCCATGCTTTGAATTTCTAGTTGAACAAAATAAGGGGAAGTATAGTTGGTCATAAACTCATAGTGATTTGAAGCAAGGTTAAAAAAGCTTACTTTTCAAGAAAGTCTCTCAGATCTTCACTCTTGATACTACACCTCTGAAATAATTGGATGTTCGTTAAATAACTATGGTCTTGGTATGATTTGCCTATAATGTCATATGGCATATGCTTTAGTATGATTTTTTGCATTATGACATTTTTTCTTGCTTCAGTCATATATGTGTTTCTCATATTACTCTACATTGGTAGAGTTTCCCATATTGGCAATAATGGGTATAACCCATTCCTATATACTCTCAAATTTGTGTATGGATTTCACTGTGCAACATCTGCAATATGGTATTTCTATTACAATAGTATAAGCTTGACCTCAATTTCATCATTTGTATATGAATTATGGTACAGTCCATGAATGTATGGAAGTCCATCCATCAATTTAGATATGGCTTCTCTGCTCTATTCATATTGTTTATATTCATTCAGTGTTGCATTATATATGTTACACCATTTTTTGGTCATCTAACCTATTATCATTAGATGGACCCAAGTACACCATGTAAGACCAATTTTACCCTAAGTAAAATTTCTTTCACTATGTTAAAACAGGAAACCCCAAAAGGAAATATTAAACAAACCTATATTTGTTTGATTTTCCTCATGGAATAATTAATTAAACCATAATTTAATTATTATTCCAGTCATGTTTAACCCAAAATCAAATAAATTAATTAGATAAACCTTTATTTATCTTATTATTTTCTAGGAATAATTATTTAAACCTTATTTAGATAATATTCCTTGTTAAATATGACCAAATCACCCACAAATAGTTAAATAAATCACTATTTATTTAATTATCCTTCAACCACTTCCTTAAATAATTAAATAAATCATTATTTATTTCATTATCTTCTAACCGCTTCCTTAAAAAGATAAATAAATCATTTATTTATTTATTTTTGACAAACTAAGGGATTTGACCCAAGTCAAATACCTTTTCCCTCCAACAAATATAATAAAATATTCCATAAAAAGTGGATCTAGATCTGGTTAACCCATGCACCAAGATCTAGAATGACCCAATATTTTGTTATAAATAGGAGGGTTTTTCCTACCATTATTCACCTTTTGTTGCATATTAGATCACTCTGGATCTATACACTTGGTCACCATTTTCTTCCATTTGTTGTGTGAACTCCCTTTGAGTTCCATTCTTTGTGTGGGTTTTCTACACCAACAAGAGAGAGAAATCTTAGATCTGAAGCGCTGAGGACTTCCAAGAACCCATCCCACTGAGGAGAATTGGATACACCTTCTTGTTTTCCTCCCAGGTGCCCGATTAAAACAAAAATTCTTTCAAAAATTGTTCTTGTCTTGTCTATTGGTATATGGAGCAAACCTTTATTTTTTCTGCTTAATGTCTTTCCATGCATAGATCTGGTTTTGGCAGCTCTTTTATGTTCAACTAACTGCAGATCTGAAGATATTGGTAGCCACTTTTGTTGTTAGGGCTATTAGTTATGCGTAGCTAAAGTGGTCCTTTTTCGTACACTTCGACAAAGGATTCATACTAACAAATGGCGACTCCACACGGGTTTTAAATTACGACCGCTGTCGTTTTTCATATTCCTGCATATCTAGCTACTTCAGACCCTAGGGTTTCTTTTCAGCTATTTATTTTTCCTATTTTATGTTGTTTTTCTCACATAAAACCCTAAAACATTAAAATTTCTAACTTCCGTGTGTTTCTGGCCCTATTGCGCAGGTAAGCGACACCAGCCGCAACTGAGACGGCAACTTTTCTGAAAATCGCATGAGACAAGCGGAGCCGGGGTCGCACTTTGGCCCTAATTACATAACTTGTGACACAGACCATTTGGAAGACTTTCTGCCACCTACGGCACCACACAGCAATTCGAGAAGCTAGACTGCCATTTTTGATGATTTTTACGCAATTTTTTGCAAATTGCAGCGCGGCTTACGCGCCGGTCTTCCAGCCTCTGTCTCTGCCCACTTTGACCAAGTTCTGATCTGTTTTTACTCATCTAAGTGGGAACCTAGCCCCCTAGGGCTTTAGTACCCTCCACTTTTTGTGGAAGAGTTTTAGCTGTTTCAGCCTTCTGTTTTTCAGAGCTTCATCCTCCTTTTTTCCAGATCTGTTACCTCCCTTTCAGATCCATTGAAATCAGCTCTTCTACCACTCAAATCACCTCCTAAAGATTTGCTTGGACCTACTTTTAGGGCCACCACCTTGCCCCCTCCGTTTTTTTTGCTGATTTCCTTCATTTTTCCAGCCACCTTGCCTCTGTCTTTTGGCTGTGATCTGCACCTCTTTTCAGCAACTTTATCCTTTAGATCCCTGTCCCTTTTGACCTTAGATCTATTGGCCTCTTTTCCGTGTGTTTTGCCAAGATTTTTCCCTTTCTTTTCAGATTAGTTTTGAGATACCCGCCTTCTTGGGTTAGATAGATGCACAAGTAGCTTTTATTTTTCTGTTATTTCAGCATTATATACAATTCTTTGTAGGTTTATTTTCAGCTATGTAGCACACTTTTTTATTGCTCTCAAAACGGAAAGGGTTTAAAAATTAAAAGTAACGCACGCCACACACTGACCCTAAGCGAAGAAGCACCTGGTTAACACCACCTAGCAAAGACTCTAAAATCAATTGTCACTGCACCTTGTTTGCCCTTGACTTCTCTTGATTCTGTCCCTTTCTGCCCCTGTCGGTTTCCTTCTTCCTGTCATCATTGCGCCCCCTAGGCACCTTTCCCGGAGACTTCTTCGCCTTCACCCTCAATTTTCGGTTGATCGACCTGCTCCGCCCCGTCGTCGTCGAGCCAGTCCTCCTTCGAGTCCGCACTCTCACTCCTCTCCTGATTCATCGGGTTCTCCTTCTCCTCCTGGTTCTCCCCTTGCCACCTTCACTATGTCTGGTCCAGGGCCTAACGCTAGCGGTTCTCCCGGCCCTAATGCCGGCCCGACTACTAGCGGAACCACCACAGGAACTACCCCGACCACCCCCTTGCTGCCGTACATTGCAGGCCTCAGCCTCCCCAATTTCAATCAGTTGATCAATGACCCTATCCGCCATGATGTTGGTTGGCCTGCCATGCCAACCAAGCTCCCTTCCGACATCCCTAAGTTTGAAGGCCAAGCTGGAGAAGATCCAACCAATCATGTCTGATCTTTCCACATGTGGTGTTCCTCCAATTCCATTACCGATGACTCCATCCGTCTTCGTTTGTTCCAACGCACGCTTATCGGCGAAGCTTCTAAATGGTATGTTGAACAAGCCACCTCTTCCCATACCACCTTTGCGACCCTTGCCCAAGCCTTTTTGTCTTATTTCCAGCTCCCTCTCCGATACGATATTGGCACGGAGCTCTTGACTTCCTTCAAGCAAACCTCTTCGACCCGCCTTTCTGCCCATGTCCAGGAATGGCGACGAAGACGAAGCTTATGTCGAGCCCCTCCCTTCAAAGATCGTGTTTAGATGGACTGGTTCCTTCGCACCCTCTTAGCTCCCATCGGCAAAGATGTCACCTCCCATTTTCCTCAAACAGAAGAAGCCGCCCTCAAAATAGCCTTGAAATATGACCTGATCTACGCTCAATCTGGTTATGTTTATACCATTCTTCCTGACCTCCCCAGGCCCGGCGGCGCTAATGCCCCGGGGGCATCTCATTCCGCCTACGGTATCATTGGAGCCCTTTCCCATCCGTATGCTCAACCTCCTGTGGGCTATGGTCTCCCTCAGGGAGGGGCCAGCACCTCTAGCACTCTTCCCCCTCCCGGTAGCATGTATCCAGGATATGGCATGCCTCCTCCTTTTTCCCAACCTCCTGCTTACCTCAATGTTTCCCAACCTAACCATTACCTTTATCCACAGCCTGGTGCGCCAGCTCCTCCAGCATATGCGCTTCCATCTCCCTTGCCTCCTCCAAACCCACAACAGCACTTACAGCCCCCTCCAGGGCAAGTATTTGCACAGCAGGGCGCGACTAATCCCCCTTCTTCTCAAAGAAGGCGGAGAGGCAATCAAAACCAATCTGCCCCTGGTACCCGTGGACCCAATCTTGGTGTGGACCCTAACACTGCCAACCAGCAACAGGGCACTCAGCCCAAGCCGGACAGGCCGCTTCGCACAAATAAGCCTTGTTCGTGTTGCGGTGTTTATGGTAATTACACCCATGATTGTCCCCTCTTACCCCAGATGCGGCAGATGTGGGAGTCTCAAGCCACATTGCGCGGACAACACACCTCCCCTCATGCTCCTCCTAATGTGGCCACTACCCAACTAGCTGTATTTACGAATCCTTTCCCTCAGCAAGGATTCGTGGCTACCCAACCGCCTGACAGCCAGGTCGCCACTCCCCCTTCCCTTTCTGGTTCCTCCGACTACCAGATCCTTATGATGCACTCCGATCCTTCCCCAACCGTTGACCTTCACCTTCAAACTCGGTCTCGCCAGTACCCCAAGCCTCCTGCTCAGTCTGCCCCCGAGCCTCCTTCTTCAGGTTCTACAGAGCCTCTTTCGATACCCAGTGGCCCCTTACATATCCCTCAACCGAAAGTTGAGGTTCATACCAAGATTCCTAAGGGACCATTACGTCGAAACGCTGCTCTCGGACGAGCTACTCACTCGTATAGCATAATAGATGCTTTGGCGCAATCTCCTGCTGCCATTTCCACACTGGAACTCCTCCAGTCGTGCCCTTCCCAAAATAAGGCTCTACTATCTGACGTGGGTGCTATAGATCCTGCTGATGACCAAATGATTGTTTTCGACGCCTCTCAATCGGACCATCCTCCTCTTCCTGCTTCCGTCGCCTTCCAAATCCCAGTCAAAATCCAGAACGCCAACGTTTCCCGGTGTATAATTGATGAGGGGGCATCCACCTGTGTGATGTCCGCTTCGGTTTGGAAGCAACTCGGATCTCCTGAGCTGGCCCCTTCCACGATCACCCTTCGAGCATGGGACGACCATGCCTCCTAGCCCATTGGCTTGTTTCGTAATTGTCCTATCACCCTCGCCGGTAAGATTGTTTGCGTTGACGTTGAAGTCATCGATGCCCCGCTAGATTACAACATTCTATTGGGGCGAAGCTACACCTATGCTATGTCTGCTGTCCCATCCGCGGTTTTCCGCAAGATGTCTTTCCCCCATAATGGAAAGATAGTCACCATTGACCAGCTGACATATCATGAGCCAAAATCTCAGACCTCACCTGAGACGACCATCTCTTCTGTAGCCAACAAGTAAACCGTCGATTCCTTGACCAGTGTCTCCCCCGGCGTTTACAAAGATTCCTCCCTGCTTGGAACTTTTCCTAATCTTCCCCCTTCTCCTATCACTGATCCCAGCTTATCGAATGTTTGCATGATGCAATCGTCTCAGGCTGCCCTTAAGCGGCCTGCCTCGGCTAGTCAGCAACCTCCTCCTCGCCCTCCGCACCCCGCTCCTAGCCATTCATCTCAGCCAGCTGGACCTCCTCCTTCTGGACCTCCCCCTACAGCTGGTATCCCTGAACCCCTTTATCCTCCTGGAACGGTTCCCCCAGGCCTTAACCACCTCGGTGCCGTCCCTCCTGGTCATTACCCTGCTAGGCAGATACCTTTTCTGGCTCCCCCTCCCGGAGTATTTTCTGTCCCCGTCATGGCCACCCTCTCTCTCCCTAACCTGACCCTCGGCATACCCATCTGGTACATTGACCCTCCAGCCGCTACTCCTCCCGGCCACCCCAAACCTTACCTTTCTTTGACACCGGTTCAACCGGTCCCCCTCACTTCCTCCAGGCCCCTAGCACCTCCACAGGACCCTACCCCTGCGGTGCCAGCCCCCGGAAAGAAAGGCAAAGCTCATAAGGGGGCAACCCGTCAGGACCAGGCCGCCCCGACAACCCCTACCCCTCCGCGACCGCCAAAGCCCGCTATCCAATGCGCTTTGTGTGATATCGTCGGTCATGCCACCCATATGTGTCCTAAATTGCCGCACCTCAAGATTCTGGTCAACGAGACGTTTCCCGACTCTGACATCCCCGAAGTCTACGTCACTATCCCAGACTCTATCCCGAAACTCAAAACCTTGCGCACAAACCACCCTTGTGCTTTGTGCGATTTCCACGGCCATTACACCCACCTCTGTCCCCGCCTTGACGAGTATCGTTCCTCCTTGGACATGTACCGCCGATTCAAGGCCACTTCGATAGGACCAGAGGATCTTCCTACTCCCATTCACATTCCTCCTCCCGCTATCGAGCCAATAGAGTCGTCAACCACCATTTTGTACCTATCATCATCCTTGCGAGATAGTTCACCTGCCCTTCAACTTGCAGATACTCTCGGCTCCTCAGCCGACCTTGGATCTGTTGATATCGCACATCTGAGCCCTTCTCCTCCTGACGACCCGTCACACATCACTACCTCCTCGGGTAACCTTTCTTCCTCCAGTCTTCCCATCTTCCAGTCCGATGAAGACATTATGGAAGCCATGACCAACCCGGACTTTCCATGGGATGATATGCACCATCGCGCATACTTCCTCCCACAGCAGTCTCATGACCAATTTGCTGTGGAAACCAAAGAATTCATCCCCAATGCAGTCGATTGGTTCAAAAACCCCATCCTTGCACCTGATGCTTTCGAAGAAGGAAACATGGCCAATATCTCTCCTACCATCAAAATTGACATTTCAGTCACACCAGGTATCGAAGAATATATCACCTTAGGCGCCCAATGCACCCCGGAAGAAATTGAAGCTTACACCAAGCTTTTCAAAGAATTACGTGATATTTTTTCCTGGTCCTATTCTGAAATGCCCGGACTCGATGCCGCCATTGTCGAACACCATATTGACACATGGCTTGATGCCAAACCAGTCCGTCAAAAGTTGAGACCCATTCATCCTTCTAGGCACGACGCTATCAAAGCCGAAATCGATAAGCTCAAGCAGGCTGGTTTCATTTACCCCATTGAATACACCACTTGGGTATCCAACCCAGTTCCCGTTCTTAAGAAACAAGGCACCATCCGTGTCTGCACAGAATTTCGCGACTTGAACAAAGCTTGTCCCAAAGACAACTTCCCCACACCGTTCATTGACCAAATCATTGACGAGTGTGCGGGGCATGAGGTTCTATCCTTTATGGATGGTTTCTCCGGATACAACCAAATTTCTATCCGTCCTGCTGATCAACTCAAAACCGCGTTCATTAGTCCGTGGGGAACTTTTGCTTATCGGGTCATGCCTTTTGGCCTCAAAAACGCCGGCGCCACTTTTCAACGGACCATGTCTTATTGTTTCCATGACTTAGCTCATATTATCCTTGCTTATTTAGACGACCTCACTGCACGATCTAAGCATCGGGCGCAGCACCTCCACGATCTGTGTACCATTTTTCTCCGATGTCGCAAGTATAATATCCGCCTTAACCTGTTGAAATGCGTCTTTTGCGTTCTTGCCGGCCATCTCTTAGGCTTCATCGTGTCTAAGGATGGTATCACTCTTGACCCTTTGAAAGTTCAAGCCATTCTTGAACTTCCCATTCCACGTACCCTTCGCCAGCTCCAAAGTCTCCAAGGAAAAGCTAATTCTCTTTGTCGGTTCGTCCCTGACTGTGCCACCACCGCACATGGGTTCCTTAGACTCCTCCGATCTACTATCCCATTCGTTTGGGATTCCTTTGCTCATGAGTCTTTCGATTCCCTCAAGCAGGCTCTCACATCCGCTCCCTTGATCCGCCCTCCCGACTTTGATCGGGACTTCATCCTGTATATCTCCGCTTCCACCTATTCGTTCGCTGGAGTCCTTATCCAGGAAGATGACAATGGTATCGAGCATGTGATCTACTACGTCAGTAAGAACCTTGTAGGGCCCCCTGTTTCCTACTCATCTGAAGAGAAATTAGCGTTGGCTGTAGTGTTCTCAGTCCAAAAACTTCGTCATTATATCCTCATGCGCTCCACCAAGGTTATGACTAATTCCAACCCTTTGGCTTTCCTATTGAGTCGTCGTATCCTCACTAGGAAGTACGCCCGTTGGGTCATCATTCTTTAGGAATTTGACCTCGAATTTGTCACACCAAAGAGTAAGAAAGGCTTAGCCCTCGCTGAGCTCATTTCTGAATTACCTACCGGATCGCACGACCCTCCAGTTAATGATGACTTTCCTGATGAACACTTATTTTCCATTACTTCCGACAACCCGTGGTATGGCGATATTCTTACTTACTTGCGAACCCAAAAGTTCTCCCTCCACCTTGATCGTGAGGCTCGCCGACGTATTCGACACCAAGCTCCCTGATACCTCTTTATCGGCGACGACCTCTATCATCGCGGGGTTGATACTATCCTTCGTCGTTGTCTCACACACGCTGAAGCTGAACAGGTCCTTAATGCCTGCCATAGCGGCGCTTGTGGTGGCCACCTCTCCGGTCTTGCTACCGCCCAAAAAGTCATGCACGCTGGGTACTTTTGGCCTTCCCTCTTTAGTGATTGCATTGAGGCAGTCAAACACTGTCCCAATTGCCAACATTTCGCCCCTAAGGCGCGAGCTCCCCCAGCTCCCCTCCATCCGGTCGTCTCCACTGGTCCCTTCTGTAAATGGGCCATCGACTTTATGGAGTGTCGCCTGCCATCCGCTGGTAACCACAAATATATCATCGTGGCAGTCGACTATTTCACAAAATGGGCCGAGGCCATGCCTACATTTAACAACACGGCAGCTACCGCGGCCCTCTTTTTCTTTAACCACGTTATCGCTTGATTCGGAGTTCCAAAACAACTGGTCTCTGACCATGGCAGACATTTTGAAGATGAGATATGGCGCGAGCTATCCTCACTGTTGGGTTTTGAGCACCAATATTCCTCCTCCTATTACCCCCAAGGTAATGGCCAAGTTGAAGAAGTCAACAAAATTCTCAAGACTATGCTTCAACGGACAGTGAATAAGCACAAAACCAACTGGCACCTCATGCTCTTCCCTACTTTATGGGCCTATCGGACTTCTGTTAAAACCGCCACCGGGTTCACTCCTTTCCACCTCGTTTTTGGAGAGGAGGCAGTCTTACCAATCGAGTGTGAAATCCATTCCCTGCATCTGGCCGTCGAACTTATCCCTGACACCCAACCTCTAGAACAACGACTTATCATGCTCGAGCACGCTTCCGAAGACCGCCGTGTTGCCTTGCAAACCATGGAAGCGGCCAAGAAACGCACCAAAGCCTAGTATGACCGAAAAGTCCAACCTCGCACTTTTCACGAAGGCAACCTTCTTCTAGTCTATGACCAGGCCCATGATGTCCTTGGTCATGGGAAGTTCGACTCATTATGGCTAGGCCCTTACATCATCAGTAAGGATCTCAGTAAGGGGGCATACCTCTTGGAGGATTTCGAAGGAAACCCCCTTCCTAATCCTCGCAATGCACTCTATCTTAAGAAATATTAACCTTAGCATTTCCCTTCTGAAATGCATGTTTTATTTTCTTTTAGATAGCCAGCATCTTTTTTCGCTTTTTGTGTTTAACACTTCACCAGGACACATTTTGTCCAAGAAGGGTCACTTCATCTCCCCTTAAAATCTAATTTTCTCACTTACGACACTTGTACTTGGGGCACCATCTTGCCTCCTTACTTGTCCTTGTTCGTGTCGATGTTCGTCATGAGTTCCCATCATGTACTCATGTTTCCACGGTCCCCCATTGGGGCCTTTACTGTGTGGCAGCACCATCGAGTCGCCCTTGTTTAGAGCATCCAAGTTGAGTCATCATTCCCTCCATGGAGTCTATACCGAGTCCCTTTGTACCCCACTATAGCCCTCCATCCTTCATTGCTTGGTCTCTCTATTGTGTCGCACATTATGACCTCCAGTTCCACTGTCCCCCATCGCTGATGATGTTGTGTCAGTCGCTGCCATGTCATTCATGCCCTTTATGCTCTAGCAAGGGAAGTCGTCCATTAGCTACTCAGTCCTTTCCACTTCAATATCATCATTAGTGTCAGTCTGTCCGTCGCTCTACTCTTTTCTCTCGTGCCTTAGTTGAGGGTCTCTCATTGCCTCACCTATGGCGGACCTCCTTCTGTCGACATCAGCTCATTCATTCCAGAAGCCAGGTCTAGAGGGCGGTGTACCTTGGTTCCAGCTTCCACTCTTGTTCGGTGCCTCGGATCGGGCAAAGGGATATCTCCTTTCCCTTTGGCTTGATTGTTTCTCCAGCTCTTTTCAGCATGATCGAGATCCGTATACTTGATGGTCTAGTGATCCAGCAGCAGCTCTTGATGATTCCCCGGGTGTGTGTGAGATGTCTCAACCCTCATGAGGGGGTGGCCCTGCAGGTAGCCCCCCACATGCCCGGATGACCTCTTCATTCCAGCCTTCGATGCAGCTCCAGATATTTGATAATGTTGGCCGTAGCCACTTGCAGCGCCTCTTCAACTTGCATGTATCAGTCAGATTTTGTGAGCCCTTCCCCATTTACAGGGGGCATTTGGGTTGTATTTGTATCTCATGTACTCAAATATTATTGTACAAGTCTTGGCTGTTATCCCAGGCACAGCATGTATGTGGGATTCCTCATTGTATTTTTATCTGGCTCATGATTATGCCAGCTGTACTTTATGGTTCGGTCCCTTGTTTACTGGACACACTATTCTTTTGTACTTTGTCTCGGCGGGCATAGGTATGCCTCCCCCGCCGCCTTCAGCACAGGTACCCTCTCATAAAAAGAGACTTTTTGCACCTGCGAGTCTCGTCTCCTCAGGGTCTAGTCCTTCAGCACACTATCTACCTCACATTTCTCTCTCTGACATCCCTTTTTGTTGTCTAGTGATTGTGTTCTTACAATGTACTTCGGTCATACGATTTGCTCCTGACACTCGCACGCTGGGGGGCAATCTGTTACACCATTTTTTGGTCATCTAACCTTTTATCATTAGATGGACCCAAGTACACCATGTAAGACCAGTTTTACCCTAAGTAAAACTGCTTTCACTATGTTAAAGTAGGAAACCCCAAAAGGAAATATTAAACAAACCTATATTTGTTTGATTTTCCTCATGGAATAATTAATTAAACCATAATTTAATTATTATTCCCAGTCATGTTTAACCCAAATCAAAGAAATTAATTAGATAAACCTTTATTTATCTTATTATTTTCTAGGAATAATTATTTAAACCTTATTTAGATGATATTCCTTGTTAAATATGACAAAATCACCCACAAATAATTAAATAAATCACTATTTATTTAATTATCTTTCAACCACTTCCTTAAATAATTAAATAAATCATTATTTATTTGATTATCTTCTAACCGCTTCCTTAAAAAGATAAATAAATCATTTATTTATTTTTTTATTGACAAATTAAGGGATTTGACCCAAGTCAAATACCTTTTCCCTCCAACAAATATAATAAAATATTCCATAAAAAGTGGATCTAGATCTGGTTAACCCATGCACCAAGATCTAGAATGACCCAATATTTTGTTATAAATAGGAGGGTTTTTCCTACCATTCTTCACCTTTTGTTGCCTATTAGATCACTTTGGATCTATACACTTGGTCACCATTTTCTGCCATTTGCTGTGTGAGCTCCCTTTGAGTTCTATTCTTTGTGTGGGTTTTCTACACCAACAAGAGAGAGAAATATTAGATCTGAAACGCTGAGGACTTCCAAGAACCCATCCCACTGAGGAGAATTGGATACACCTTCTTGTTTTCCTCCCAGGTGCCCGATTAATACAAAAATTCTTTCAAAAATTGTTCATGTCTTGTCTATTGGTATATGGAGCAAACCTTTATTTTTTCTGCTTAATGTCTTTCCATGCATAGATCTGGTTTTTGCAGCTCTTTTATGTTCAACTAACTGCATATCTGAAGATATTGGCAGCCACTTTTGTTGTTAGTGCTATTAGTTATGCGTAGCTAAAGTGGTCCTTTTTCGTACACTTCGACAAAGGATTCATACTAACAATATACAAAACAATAATATTCCCCTATATATGGTGTCAGGAATCCTATTTGAGAATGATGTTGCAGTGGAGTAGATGCAATATCCTCCATCTAAAATATCAATGATCTTGATCATTTTGGGTCGTATTGATTTTCTTCACAATCGCGTTCCTTCAATAGTGTCAGCATTCATATATACAGTCACAATTTGATCTTCTTAGCATCATGCTTATCGATCCTTGTTCAGTTTCTAGAAGAATCAATTTTTTACTTTGAATAACTATAGTAGCATCGTTAAAGGAAGAAATTTTGTAGGTATCTGAAGACCAGAACTCCCTTGTGACAAGAATCACTACAAGAAGTCAAGTTGACCATTGGACCTTTCATTAGCATTACTCATGGATGCAGCAAGTATTCAATATTTAATGACAAGCATCAGAACCTGGAGGGTAGAATACAGTTCTTCTTCACTGGTTTAAATTTCATTAACTATTTGCCACATTCTTCTACAATAATATTGAACCTTGGAAGAAATTTAGTACATCAGATGTAGTATTTTTGGCTGAGAAGAAACTTGGCATAATTTTAAATTTCCTTAGTCTATCTAGATGTTAAGATCAAGCAAGAAGCCAATATCCATGGCATAATTAGACTTGGAAATCATTCCAAGGCTAAATTCAGAGTAATTCCCTTGGTATCTTCAATTTCAGTCATTCTTACAATTTCAGTAATAAGGTTCTATTGATATACTACTATTGAGATCTGTCATTTGAATAGGCAGAGCATGTGAGAGATTTCATCTATGTATTTTTAAGGTTCGGTATGCTAAGGTGTCATCTTAAAATAAGGAGCAGATTGATAAATGGCACTTCAATTTCATTTGAATTACCTTGGATATAGTCATCCTCAAATATAACATCTTTGCTGAGTGTATCTTTTTCTAAATAAAAAATCTGATATCCCAGTAAAAATTTGCATAGGGGTGGTTTGTAAATATCAAGGTTAATGAGTTGAAGTAATGAAGAGGCTCCTGTAGACCAACATGAATCGACCTTGTTTTTTTCTAGCTCCACAAATAAGTTGAGGATAAAATATGGATATCTAAGAACACAATTTTGTTAGTTTCCCATCCTTCTGATCTGGTGTATCATAATCATGGATATGAAAGGTAATTGATGTAATGAGTGGGTTTATGCTAATTTTTGCAATAATGATAAGGTTAGATGTTTATTTCTTGGCATGAAGATGTTTGGATAGCTTTTTGACATAATATATCTCTATCCTTTTTCATTATACTCCCATATGGTATGTTCCCCAAACTTCATAACCATATAAAAGGGTAGGTTTGATTGAGAAGTGAAAACATGAAACATGCAAGTCTTGAAATTGAAGCTAAAATACATTTCTTTTCAAGGGTGGTAAGATTCATATACCCATTTGTTTTAAGCAATGTTAATAATTATGAACTTACACTCACTATGTCAATGGTGACTTGTTCCTCCCTCGTGCAGGATGTTGCTAAAGGAGAAATTGTTATTAAGGAGAAAGAAGAAGAGTATGCCTTACAAGAAAAAATTGTCAGTATGGAGAATGTGAGTTTCTTCTAAAAATGATCTGTGTGGATGATTTATTAAATTGGAACATTCATTTTAAGCTCAGAAAGGCTCAATGAGTATTAATCACTTTGCAGATCATCAGCTCAATGCTTCCTGGATTCCAATTCCCTTCATTGGATAATTAATTAGGTTGGGTCCATAGTTTTTTCATCATAATTTGTATTGCATGGCTAATTTCCTAGCATGAGATCAACTCCATAGTTTTTAGAATTAGAATTCATACAACATTGTGCATTATTAATTCGATTTATGCTCTAAGATCAGAGTCTCCTGCTCATCCTAAAGAACGCAACATTAACTTTCACCATTGATGATCATGGTCTGTGACTTTTAGACACCTGCATGCTACTAATTAGGCTTGAAGATAGTGAATTCTTAGTGATGATTTACAAAAAATTAGATTTTGAAATTACTGGTTGAAACATGACGACTACTGCACAAGCTTGAAACACCGAGATACTTCTGTACATATTTTAAAAAATGAAGGGTGGCCACACTCACATGTATCTTCATCATTCCATAAATGATCAATATTGGTGGATTCAAAGTATTTATGTGGAGGCTGGGAGTTATAGTGCATGCATCTAACCATTTCATCCAATCTAGCCTAGCCTTTTTATTTTTATGTGGAATCTTAGAACAATATTATCTAAACTTTATTATTTTTATGTGGAATCTTACAGCAATATTATCTTATCTCAATTATTTCTTATGTGGAATCTTACAACAATATTATCTTTGTTATTTTATTTTTAATAATCTGAACCCTCGAACTTTGCATTGTTATACCCATGCAATTTTTCAATGAAACCCTTGATTTTGATCACAAGATTACAATTACAGCACTATATATATATATATATATATATATATATATATAAAGGAGAGTTTGCAAAGTTGGGATTGTACTTAAATTCAAACTCACCTCATCAAAGAAAATGGTTTAAATGTGAGGTACATGACTCTTCAACATTAACTTGACCGATGCATGTTGAATTTGACACAACTCACTATGTCAATGGTGACTTGTTCCTCCCCTGTGCAGGATGTTGCTAAAGGAGAAACTGTTATTAAGGAGAAAGAAGAAGAGTTGTATGCCTTACAAGAAAAACTTGTCAGTATGGAGAATGTGATTTTCTTCTAAAAATGATCTGTGTGGATGATTTATTAAATTGGAACATTTATTTTAAGCATTGTAGCATCATGCATTTATTGTATTCCGATGTGAAATAAGATTAATAGGAGAATACTTTACCTTGCTTATTGTTAATCAACGCAAGCACTTTGTCCAGGATCCAGCAGCTCCAGTTCCTTATTCTTACTTTAGTATCATGCTCTTTATTGTAATTATCTTCTGATTTCAGATACTATTTTATTTTTTTAATTTTTTATGGGATTCCATAATAATCTTGCTATTATTGCAGGAGGAGATCCAAAATATCATTGATGATCACAAGGCCACACTAGAAGCAAGGAAAACTGAGTTCGAAGCTGAGATTGAACAACGACAATCTTTATGCAAAGAAAGAGAGGAAGCTTTAAGATTGTTTGAGCAACTTAAGAAATTGAAAACAGAGTTAAATGTGATCAGGCTTGGTAGCTGACAATGTGATATAGCTGGAAATATTTATTGAAGGTTCCAAAATTTGTACAAATGAAGGTTTAATGAACAAATTAGTGAGATTTAAAATTGGCTATAAGCCTAATGAGATCAAATAAGAGGAATCTGTCCGTAGACTTGCTATTTCTGTAATTAGTGAGATTTAAAATTGGCTATAAGCCTAATAAATAGTTTGTAGCCTTGCTATTTCTGTAATATGTACTGCAAGAAAATTGGCAGAAACCAAGACTGAAAATATTTGATATATTTTGGAAATTGAGTTTCGGCAGTACAATATGGATTTCTTTTATTCAGATTGAAAAATCTGTGTAGTGATGAACCTCATATTAATATTTATTATTATCCATTTTAATTTATGACAAGTGGTGAGTATCACAAATAAGGTGACTAAAATATATGTTTTTTTCTTCTTTATTATACATTTTTACTGTGTTGAAATCGAGTATAATTCTTTTATAAATTTGTGCCAATATTTGAAGGCAATGTGTTTTCTTGTAGTGGTGCTAATGCATGGATGTTCACGGAAAATATAAAGCAAGAGTTGATATGTGGATGAAAGAGACTCTTAACACATGTCCTAAGTCGGCTAGAAGAAGGCAATAAAACAAGGTTGACTGGCCCAAGAATGCACAATAAAGACATGGTTAATTCGTGACAGGGGTTGCAAAAGGCACAGGGTTAATTGGTGGGAAGGGATGAATAGGTTTGAGGCTGCCAAATGATGCAACACAAGCACACATGTGGACATTTTCACTTGAGGGTGCATGGTTGGTGGCTGAGGGCATGCTTGTGTGTGCAACAAACTCATGGTTAGGTCTCCTATCAAGTATGGTATTTTCAACAAACTCAATTGTATGATATACCAATACTGTCGCAAGGTCTCCTATCAAGTATGGTATTTTCAACCTTCTGGTATTGTCTCATCACCTTCATCATAGGAAATGCCTCTTCCTAAGACTGCTTTTTATAGACTTTTTATTTGTAATATATCCTGTAGGTTTTTCCCTTTATGTTCATTATTGGAAATGCCTATTTCTAAGAGAGGTCTATATAAGGTTTTTATCCCTACTACATTGTGCAAGGTTTACCCTTATTATTGTTACAAGATGTACTTTATAGTGCCATTGAACTGTTTTGTCACTTGTTGACATTAGGATGACTTCCTTTCATCTTCCTTTCTACTTCTGAGTGCGTTAGCGATGTTGTCTAGCTCTAGAAAGCTCTCCTTTTTTCAGTGTTTGTTGTTCATGTTAAAATAGAAGTAGCTAAATATAGGAAATATATAATTAGTAGTTACCTTCGAGAATCGAAACAAATGAACAATTTATCTTTGAAACAAATAAACCACTGCAGTTTGTGGACGTGCAATTAGGGAAGAATGCAACCAGATAAGAGGATAGGAGAAGATTAGCATCAATAGTTAAATGGAAAGTTTGATGCATTATAAATATATGGCTTGTGATAAAATACAATTGTTCTGTAGTGTCATGGGCTTTTCATGGTATTAGAGCAAGGAAAGTGATGGGAGAAGCTAAATGATGTTGAAGTAAGCTCAAGATGTTGCAAAGTAAGATGGAAAGATGCTAAAGAGAATTATGTTTAAGTTATAAGAATTTTTTTGGGATATTGTCATAGAAATTTGTAAAAAATTGTTGCATTTCCATAAATTTGTAAGGAATTGTTAGAGAGATTAAACATTTATTATTTTTTGGGCATGAGTAGTGTTCTAAAGATTTTGAAGGATAGAAAAATGTGCACAGTCACTATAATGGAAATCTCAGAGGCTTTTAGAATGATTTAATGGTAGTGGATTTCACATGTGGAGTCTTAGAATAATGATGTTGTTCTTCAACCTAATTTTAATAGTTGAAGGGGTGGAGATGAAGTCATCCTAGGACTAAGAAGCAAGTTGTAAGTGGGAGGTGTTGCAACTCAACCTCTCATTTAAAGGTAAAAGTCTTAGTCCTAGTTGGATAGCCAAGGAACCAAATATCAGGCAAGCCAAACATATATCTGAAATGTGTGAAAACCATGTGTAGGTATAAACTCTTTGAAGTATGCATTTCAAACATTCAACAATAATTAATTCACTTAATGTTGTCATTGATGTCTGAAACAATGAGTGGTTCAAGACAATTTAAGAGGCATTATGATTAACACTACTCGCTGCAGTCAGCTTAAGAAATGACAATCATGTTACAGGTTTGTCCTTGAACAAGTAACAACTGAAATACCCTTTAAAACAAACAGCCAAAATGTTCAAATTGTAGCAAATTGCATCGATCCAATAATGAAGAGAGTATGTCAATGTAACATCATTACTACAAAGCGTAATGGCAAATTCTGATAATTTTAATACGATGTTATAAGCCTCAAAATTACTAAGAATGTAACACGTCATTATGTGAGGGCACTAAAAGGCATAGACCACAGAAAAAATAGAGCAGAATAAATTTATCAGCATTACAGTATTCCATGAAGAGATATTTCACTTGCATGTAAGATAGAGTGATTATAACAACCCAGCAGTGATATTAAAGGATGATGAAAAAAGTCAGAATAACTAGTGATATGTGATTCAGGTAGTGACAAGTAACATTATATATTAGTGTTTAGTGTTAGCTTCCATCTATGGATCTTGTATTATATTCGAAGTGAAGATTAGCTCAAATTTATAATAAAAGTCACCTCAACATTTCGCAAACAACTCAACCGAAATACCAATGTCAGGAATGCACAGAACTGTTATGAAATAACTTTGATGTTTGGCATTTGTTTTTAGGTCATTTTGGAAAATCATGAATTGATTTAACTCATATAAGACTCAGCATTATGATTAACCAAAGATGAAGCAACAATAGCAAGGAGTTATCTTTATGCAAACCCGATAAGTCCTTTCAATAGGGCACAGGTTATTCTATAGGCATTCATGTAATA
Organism: Pinus albicaulis; assembly: GCA_034641835.2. Lineage (NCBI taxonomy): Eukaryota > Viridiplantae > Streptophyta > Pinopsida > Pinales > Pinaceae > Pinus > Pinus albicaulis. Next base: position 850,531,942 of record CM076583.1, read on the forward strand.
ACAAGATAACTATCTATCATAAGAAACATACTTAGTTCTAAAACAATAATACGAAACTTTAAAAGTCTTATTTCAAAGGTGAAAATAACCTGAAATTCAAGTCGTTCCCATTATTTTGGCATCAATTTGATTGTTTCAAGCATGTAGATAATGGGTTGAAGTGATAATTAGGTGTTTAAAAAGGTTTTCGAGGAAGGGAAACTCAAATAAACATTTACTATAATAGGCTATGATATAGGCATTCGAGTGACATCAAGATAAACATTTAATTTACCATAAGAAACATGCGAAAACAATAATATCAAACTTTCAAAGTCTGATTTCAAAGGTGAAACATAAGGTGAAATGCAAGTCATTCCCATTAATTTGGCATCTAATTTGACATTTATCTAATTGTTTCAAGCATGTAGATTATGGTTTTAACTTGGCATCGATCTGATTGTTTCAAGCATCGATCATGATCACCATCATATCCATGCAAAAAAAGGGGCGAGTTAAGATCATCTAGGAGTAAACATGATGGACACATTAAATCACCATGGACACATTAAATCACCATGTATTAATTATCTAGTAAAGCACCCTAATCCAGTAGATCATTGGTGAGTTAAGATCATCTAGGAGTAAACATGATGGACACATTAAATCACCATATATTAATTATCTAGCAAAGCACACTAATCCAGTGAATCATAATATATTGTTCGTACCAACACATATCTAAGCATCCACATATCAATTTATTTGTTCAAGCAATCCACAATATAGTCTTAAACCATATAAAGTCCAATTCATTGTAGAAATTAAATGTTCTAACCCTAGAATCAAATTTCATTGTTCATCTTGAACAATGTGTTCCACTAATATGAAATGTGCTAGTGGCAAATTTTCCAGAATGGCATCATGATCATCTATCGATAACCTCCATTTTCGTTGTTTTTTTCTACTCTTCACTTGCTTCAACTGCAGTCGAGTTGCTATGACCAAGTGACTATATTGGGCATAAATAACCTCTGGCTGGTAATCTTGAAAAATAATATGATCTTTACATTTCTTTACTTCTTCAAAGAAATGTCCCATCAACACCATTGAACCGATTGGGTATGTATAATTTGATGGATCATTATACTCTTGAAACAACATGGATTTAGACATAGTGCATCGTAATAAATAATAATGCACTTTTTCTTGATTATTTTCTGGTGCAATGACAGTGAAGACATCACCTTCTCTAACCATATCAGAGACACGATCATAATCATTGTCAATCATAGCCACTTCATTTTCCATTTCCTTGTCACTCACGTTTCCAAATGGGGCAATGGTGTCAATTATTCGTGTTTCCATGGTTGAAAAAATTTCTTAATTTGGTTTTCACATTCATCGATGGACTCTGTCTGATCAATACATGCATAACAAAAGCAAAAACACTTTCATTTCTCAATGCAATGTATATTTGTCATGTTATTACTCCTAATTGAGTGTAAACTTCTTGTTTTAGGGATTACATTGGTATTATATGGAAATTATCTATCAACATCACCCATTGCAATATTCCAAAAGTACCTGCTTGAGAAAAACATACACATATGTATGAGTCAAATTTTGAAAAATATTAAATATTTTTTGATAACAAAATACGTGCACATATATGTATACACATATATATATATATCTAGACATGTATAATATATTGTTAGTTAAATGTGTACGCCTACCTGTGCACATCAGCTATCCTTGGGTTCGATACATGACTTAAATTGTCCTTGCACCAATTAACAACATCTAAAGAATTTGCAAGTTGGGCAGCTGAGTGATTCAATTGATACCTCCTAAGTGCACATTTTACGCATGCCCCAGCACCATCATGCTCTCCTTTTCCATGCCCTGTCTCAAAGAAATTCCATGTATGTCAAATGTTGGTTTTCTTATGAAGACGAGACAACCAATAGAATGATCTTGTTGATTTAAATTAACTAGCACAACCATCTAACCATACCCAATTTTCTTTAAAAGTCACTCTTCGTTTCAACAATTATAAATAACATTAAAACAATACTGCACAAAACACGTGTCATGTGTTCGATCATCACTGATGTAGAAATGGTACTCCTTAATCACCTCACAATTATTTTCATCACTATCAAAACCATCGATAGCAAGCTCTGCGTGTCTATAAAAAATATGCACAAATATAGATACTTGGTCTGAATGATAATACTCACTTTGTGTCTCCTTTTGTGGACTAAACGTGTAATTCTCAGTGAAATCAACTACTGATAATATTGTTCCTTTTGGGAACACCTCACGTGATTGCTTGAACTGTAAATCCTGCCATCATGCTATATGACAATGCTTAATATATTTGTATATTTTCACCCTAAAATTCTCTATAAAAGATGTCACTGGAATTTCGTCGTCAAGTAAAGTGATCTTTTTTGATGTTGTGCTTGAATCTACAACAGGAGTGTAAGTAACATATTCATATCACTTCCAATTCAGACTGAGATTTGACATTCTGGGATCATTAAGATCAATGGGACACTTTTCATCGTAGAGTGCCAAATGAGAACATTTGTCGCATTTTATTCCACCAACACATTCCTTTTTTATAAAATAATTCATTATTCTCTCGTGGACATAATATCTTTGATAAAAATTCACGAACACTTGAAGGGGGAGGGTCATTTGACCAATATTTTATGCCAAAATTTGCAAATGTCTCATACAATAATTCGAATTCTACATGGTATCGACAACAACATGTGTCTCGAACAGTGATAGGCCTAACATACCATGGTTTAAGCTTAACAAATGTGCTAAGGGAAATCTTCACATCAGTATTACTCTCCATAAAGTTCTCGAATAATTCTACTTGACTAACCTATGTTATATGTTTGGAATGAGATTCATAAACTCCCTTAGATATACAGCGCCGCAGTTGATCGTTTTCATTTGGTGACACATGAGAATTTGAATCCCAAAACTCTTTTACCCTATCCCTCACACCATCAGGAAGTCTATCATGATATGGACGCCTGTAAATATTAGTCCAACATGCACGTTCATCATTCTCATCTATTTCAATTCTAAATTTTTAATGCCTCTATAAACTTTTTCTTGATGTTTTAATCAATTTTTAAGTTGTTGACATCAACCGACTTGATGAATTTCCTTTCGCAACTGCACCTGTTAAAAGTTCTCTACGAGCATTCTTTGCAACATCAGATCACCCTTTGGCTAGTATGCCAAGCGCCGACGTCACATTTTTTGTTACCATTTCATTTGCTAAAACCTCTTTTTCACTTTTAATGCCCAATAATTCCACAACATTTTTGAGAGATTTGTGCTTTATAAATCCACGTAACAGTTGAGCTTGTGCTATGATAGATAAGCCTTCAAAAGTATGTTTCAATCCATATTTTACTTTATATCGAACTATCCTTTTAGCCATTGGTGGTCCCAATTCTTCAATTTTAGTTGGATCCATATTTTCTAGAAACTTGTAGTTGTATACAATGTTCTTAGAACTTCCAATTAATTGCAGTGAAATTGGATGTGTGGTAGTATCTTCTTGTGGTTCTGATGTTGTCCCTGCATAAAAAAAATATTAAAACTTCTAATTTGAAATTGACATATACATATTTTTAATTTTAAAACTATTTTAAACTACAATTTTTTTTTAAAAAAATACAAAATTCAAATTGAAGAAACTATTGACTCACCAGTGACATCGATATCAATATTCTCTTGGAAATTTGTGGTAGTATCTTCTTTTGGTTCTGATGTTGTCCCTGCATAAAAAACAATATTTTACTCATAGTTCTGGCATAAATTGGTACATCTCTTAGTGCTTGTAAAAGTGGAATTTTGACATACAGATTCTGTAATTCCCCTAGAAAATTAAAAGCAGGTGGCTCAGGCATTTTAGTTAAAACTAAATGCTTAGGGAATGGTGGTTTTGCTGTTTCAACACCCTTATTAGAGGGTGGTTGTACCTCTTTATGTGAATCACATTTTTCAGTCTCTTCTTTATCAGAATCAGAAGAGGTAACATCATCAATAATGAGTTCAACTATTTTCCCAGATCGTAAATGAATGTCATTACATTGTGTAGGGAAAACAAGAAGTATAGGCTGGTTCTGAATATCAATAACTTGCACAAATTTATTATTGGGGTTAGGAGTTGGTTGTACAGGTAGCTGGGGTCTTATCATTTGATTATTCAGTGTAGCACCTGATGGTAGAGGAAGTGGTTGCTGAAATTGAGGAAATTGATTTGGAAATGGGAGTTGTTGACCCCTCCAATTCGGATTCCATTGGTTAAAGTAAGATTGTTGTTGTGGAGGCCAAGGAGTCCAAATTGCAGGATCTACAAAGGGAGGGTTTGTTTGTTTCATGGGTGGGTAATTCATTTAATTGAAGGGCAGGTATTGCATTTGGTTAAAGGGAAGGTAATTTTCTTGACTAAAAGAAGGATAATTGTTCCAACGATTAGAAGATGTAAATGACATATTGGAGTTCATACCTTGTCATCGTGGTTTCCATTGCCTTCTCTATGTCAACAGATAGACTGCTTTAGCTTCTTCTTCGGTTGGTTGCAATGCTGCTTTTATTCCTGGTAAATAATGGCATTGTTGTGTTTCATGATCCTTCTCACAAAGGGTGCAAATTGGCACCTTGTCCAATGGGCATTCCCTTAATGGGTGTTTATCTCTGCATTTGGGGCAAAATACAGCCAAAGTTGCTTCTGCTTCGACTTGTTTCTTCTTAACCTGCAAGGTGTCAATCTGTGAAGCAAAAGAACTTAACATTTCAGTTTTAAATTCCTCAAGTAAATTACCTATTTCAGCTCTTGTTGCTCCTCCACTGGCTGATTTTTGAACTCTCGAATATGTGGTATCCCTATTGTTTGATCTATTCCTTGCAACTCCTCTTGAACATCTTTTACAGAGGTTAACGATTTCATCATATGATTCTTTAGATATGTCCCCTTTACCAAGCATATTTAGCATATCTAGATAGTCATCCCTCACCCCTTTCAGTAATATTGTTTTAAGAATATCTTTACTTACATCGGGATGATTGGATCTCTGCAAGTTGTATTGTAATATTTCCACAAAGTCCTCCAAATTCTCGTCCTCCTTTTGTACCATCTTAAATAGTTCCTCTCTTTTTTCTCTAGTCTGGCAGTAGTCTTGATATTTGAGAAGAAATTTCTGTTTCATCTATTCCCATGTTGTGATTACATGGCCTCCAAGACTCATGAACCACCTTAGTACATTTCCTTTTAGTGTTGCTCGAAGAGCTTCAATTTTTGGGCATTATTAATGTAATCATAACTTATGCATAATATATCAAACTCAAAAAGAAACTCATCAGGATATTTAGAAGATAAACCATGGAAGTTAGGTAAGGTTGAAAGTGGGATATTCTTCATGGGATTTTCTCCTCTATCAATATACCCAATAGGAAATCCCAAGTTAGAGAGAGAATTCTCATCTTTTCCTTCTCCTTCAGGATCTACTTGTCCTCCGCCGAAGAATCCCTCATTGTTTCCCTCCATTGCTTGATCTCCTACTGCACTTGCTCGATCCTCAATGTTTTCTACTGGCTCCTCAATGTTTTATGCTGATTATTCAATGCTTTCTACTGGATATTCAACGTTTTCTACTGGCTCTTCAACATTTTCTGCTGGTTCTTAAACATTTTCTGCTGGCTCCTCAACGTTTTCAGGACTCACAATTTCTTCTGTTTCATAGTTTGGTTGGGGGGAATGTTGAGGCTTTGGCCTTAGAGATCTTAGCCTCTGAGAAGATTCAGCTTTTGATACGATCTTGTCAATAAAGGTATTTCTTCCTCCCCTTCCTTTACCCTTTCCACTTGTAGGGTTAGTTTTCTTATGGGCTCCGCGTCCTCTCATGCAATCTACACATCTGAAAGAAAAACATCAGTGCTTTTGAAATCTATAATTTCCTTCCCCGGCAATGGTGCAAAAATGTTGGTCACATTAATTGCTTATTAATTTAAAAAATTCAAGTGCTACCTAAATTCTCAACCCAGGGAATTCTGTTTATATCAAAGGCAATCACACACCGTATATGATCAATCTCAAAAGAAATGAAAAATTGTAGTAAAAATTACACTAATCACTCCTTGTTTCAAACAAACTGAAGTTCTACTTGAGTTACAGCAAAGGCAATCTTTCTATTGCATACAATCACCAAAAGAATCCTGGATTATATTTAAAAAGACAACAATCTAGGAAAGGAAACCAATCTGCAGAAGAAAAGACCAATTATGCTATAACAAAGAACAGGACCCTATTCCCCAAGTAGAAATCTTCAACACCTATTTCTGATTACCATGCTTTCACAAACTCATTCTGTAAACAAGATTACCAATTAAAATAATCCACAATTACCTAGGAATGAATTGTATGAAAACAATGCAACAATCAATGGAAATAGAGTTTCAGAAATAGATAACAGAGGTCCAATACTGCATAAATGATTTCAGCAAACAGAGTTTAACAAGGCGTAAATGAAAAGAACAGTTAACACACTACGGAAATAAATGGGTGAATCTTGTGAAGAAGGTGGGCCCTTTCCTTCTCACAGGATTCCCCGAGAGAAGGAATTAAAATGAAATGCTCAGAACAAGCTTTTATTCATCTGTAAAATGTAACAGATTACAAAAGATTCCCGTTCCTTCTCTGTAAGTCTCTTTCAAAATAAACCTTCCGTAGTCCCCCCTCTAATGTTGATGTCTCCTCTTTTTAAAGAGGAGACATCTATTACACAATTGATTACATCATAGAATATCCTATTCTTAACCCGATCTGATCTTCTATACTGAAATAGGACATTCTGTTCTTCCATAGCAAAATGTTGTTACAATGGTTACGATGGTACTAGGTCTGAGGTGCAATTGTTATAGCCAATGTAACAGCTCCCTTACTTGTCTTTTCTTGTTGCTATCGTGCATGAAATACTGCCTCAAAATCGAAAATCACGGACTATTTCAGCAATGGGATTTGCATACTATGTTGCTTGTTTTAGCAATGCTGTCTTCAGACAGCCATGATAGATTAACTGCAGTCTTCAAACTGTCTCAACAACTATATATTTTCGATTAATGATTAAATATGAAAGCAATGTAAAATTACATGTAAAACAAATTAAACATATAGTAAAGAGAAGACTGTTAGATACCTTTGGAAGAATGGATGAAAGTGATAATATAGGCTTTAAATATGGACTGGAAAAGAGTGGAATGATAGCAAAATGTATGGTCAAAAAGGTACATTATAGAGTCCTAAAACCTATTCCTTATATTTTTCAGGTTGAAAATAATATTCCATGACTATTATTTATTTTTAAAAAGGAAGGAGATCCTGGGTGACAAAGAGGTTAAAAAAAAAAGTCCATCTACCATTTGATTCCAGTTAAAAGAGGAATTTTTTTTTGATTAAGTATGATAGAAAGCCAAATCTCATTGCCTTCATTATTTTTCATTTAACCTCTCCATTTCCTTTAATCTTACCTTTTTTTACATCCTCATTCTCTTAAACCCCATTTAAAACCCCATTTCCATATATATAATCCCTTCCCCTTTTACTCATTTCCCTATTTTTTGATTAAAAACAATGTAAAACCCACATTTACATTGTTTTTAAAATATTATTAACCCCGAGTCCCACTTTAATAAACCTCGTTTATTGAAAACTCAACCCCTGTTATGTTAAAACCCAACTCATATTTCTATTAAAGCCTCTGCTTTAAAAAACCTTGACCCCCCACTTTAATACAAATTTGGCCCCACCTTATATTAAACACTTCCGCTTTGTTATATCCTTGGGCCCCTACTATGTTAAAAACCTTTTTTTTATTATATTAAACCCATCTACTTTGTTTAAAACCTGACCCCACCTTTTAAACCTACCCGTACTAATTTCGACACCCGACCATCGTCTGATCTTCACCCCCTCATCCGACAGCCCTCGCTCCATATCTCACCCCCAACTGCCTGATTTTTAAACACCACGAGGGGTTATGAAATGGGTTATTTTTCAACCCTCCCATCTTCCATGCATCACCTCTGCACTTCGTCACATCCCCTCAAACTAAACCGCCTAACCTCTTATGCATCGTGCGATAAACCGTAAACCACCTCCTTGCGTATAACGAAAACCATCCACTATTTCAAATAGAAACCACTTGCCCACCATGCCTATATTATAAACCCATTTACCCTGCACTATTTAAATAAAACACCATTTCTCGCCTCCCTGTGGACCTGCATTTTGTTAACGATTGTTTTGATTTTTGCAGGTGATCTGCATATCAGAATATAAGATAAACCATTGGTGATAAACAAACTTTCGGTTCTAGTTCTAAAATCTTGTTAGATCCAGTCTCTCTACATTTCAGTCTAAATGCTCTATTCACTAGAGGACTATGAGAAGAATTAAAAAGGAAAAGACAATGAAAGGTAAAAGATTCACTGTGACAGTGAAAGGTAAGAGAAATAAACAGAACAGTCAGGGGTAAAGATGAAAACATATGAAGTAAAAAGGCAAAGGACAAAGTTAAGGAAAGGGAAAATAAAAAGGTATAGGAATAAATTACAAGTAATAGTAAACACAGCAAAGAGATATACAGATAAGGACAGTTTAAAGTTTAAAGAAAAATCGAAGGACAAATCAATGAGGAATACAAGGCCAAATGTCAAGGCAACTCAACATTTGACTCTTCACAATCATGTTAGCCACCTTAAAATTAATTTTGATTTAATGAAAACTACCACAGTTAATATTATAGTCAAAGATATTTTAGCATCAGTTCAGAAGTTATTACAAAATTTAATTTTGCAGGCAGCTAGTCAAAGATATTTTAAAGTTAGATCAAGAGCTAATTTGAAATTTATTATTACAGTAGGTCTATCAGAGATATTTTTGACTTGGGCCTTGCATGGTCTCAATTGTCAAAACTTCATTTACTCTATAGTAAATGCAGTCTGTCACCCTAGATTAGGGAAACCTCCTCAGTTGCAGTTAAATACTGCATATATTTTCATTATGAGTTTTGGTTGGTTGCTAGGTTGGACTTTGTTTAGACTCTGAGTTGCAAATATTATTGTATTGGAGCATTGTAACTATTTTTTGAGTTGGAAATAAATGATACAAGCATGTTCACAGGATCCTTGAGCTATGTTAATGATGATGTTATCCCTTTTATGTTAATGTTTCCCTTTGTTTTTCCATACAGTACATCAATTTCTCTGACAGAAAAATAGAAATTTTAGACTAAGATATGTTGCATGAGCACCTTAACTCTGTTTGTTATTGCTATCTTAATGTTTTCCTCTGAAAGTATAACTAAAGAATTCTTAAATGATTTTTATTATTACTGTACTATTGTCTTGAGCTTTTCTTTGTGAAGTATAACTAAGGAATTCTTAAATTCTCTTTAGATTTACCAAATTGTTTATCTTAAGGCTTTTTCTAAAGTTTACTTAGATAATTCTTAACTACTCTTTAATTTCACTGAACTGTTAACTTGAATGTTTTTTCTCTAAGGACCTAAACGCAGATTTTGGAGATTGTTTGCTCTGAATTTATGTTGAATTATAGTTAAATGATTCTAAATTTCCCTTTAGATTTATTGAACTCACAACTTTCTGTCATCTCATATTCATATTGCCACATAGATCCATTTGACAAAGTTAGCTTGCCTTGTGAAAACCCTTGAAAAGTTGATGTACAACTCAACCCTTTTATGATTCATATCCCAATGGATTAATCTTTCTACATTCTATCTATCCAACCAACCAAACTGAAAAATAACCCCAAACATTATAACTAGCCTAAAATCAGAAAATATAATCATAAAGCTAAATCAATTAATCATAGAAATAGAGAGAGCCCTCTCTAAGCCCAAGAGGGCTAGGTCTTGGACTCCAAAGTAGTTTGATGTTTTTATTTGCTATTTTTTCTTGCCAATCTTGCAAATTACAGGGAGCTAACAAAAATTTCTACTTGTTCACTTAAATTTCTAAGAATTTATGTTTTTAAGTTATCAATAAAATTTCCAAGCTCAATGTTATCCATGATAAACTTGGTTTGTTTTAAGTTAATTAGGTTAAGTCACTTACAGTTGAATAGGGTATTTTGAATTCATAAATTTCAAAAAATGCATGTATGTGAGGGGTATTAATTTTCATCATTCTTGTGATAGGATTCAAAGTCAAAGAAAAATCCAAAAATATCTAATTCATGAGAAAATCTGGTCATTAGAGTGAATTTGACACTTTTACCCAGGTTTGTAGCAAAATCAGTGTAAAAAAGTCAGAATTCGCTACGAACTTACCTGATGCTCTGTTTTTGTAGCGTTATGAGTTTTTTTTTTTTTTGAGGCACTCAACGCATGTAAGGAGGTAACTGAATCATCAAATGAGTTCAAGAAATGTCATTGGGCTATTTGTTTAAGGGGGCAGCTCAAATATCAAACTTCATGTGTATGACAACTCATCAAGGAAAAAAAGCATGCCAACTCATCAATTGGAAAGCTCACCTTCTCAACCTAAATACTTTCAAGGTCTTAACTCCAATGTATCATTGGTCAACACCTCAACATGTCAGTTTGGTTTGATAAAGATGCTACAAGTTGAATTGAAGAAAAAGGGTCTTAAGGTGATTATGAAACATGTTGATGTTAAACATGGTAAGCCACACATTTTTGGTCACTTTTTATCTTAATCTAACATCGCAAGACATATGTAGGCTTCAAAGATGATTTTTTGGAAAAAAAAGGAGAAATTACAAAAAAATCTACCAAACTAGGTGAGTCCGTATCATGCTCTAGTCTTGAGGCTAAGTTTTTTCTACAAACTCGTTGTAGGTTTCCTTAAGCTAAAACTTCAAAAAATACATGGAAGATAGTGTTAGAGGCATATATTTATCTTATTAGACCCAAGGAATACCCTTAAACAATTAGAGAAGTCAAAATGGCTATAGAAATTTCCAAATGGAAAACGCTACGAACCCTCCTGAAATTTCATGTACATCACTGTTTTAGCTGTGAACTTCAAGTTTAATTTCTGACCAAATGAAAAATAATTTTGGAAATCTGAAAGATTTTTTTCTTAAGCAGAAGCCCATCTGCAAAACCTCTCTCAGTTTCTCCAAATCCATCAGGGTTTGGAAATTATGTACTCATCTTTGAGGCTTATTTTTTAGAATTTTCACTAACTAGATTTATGAAAAATTGTAAAATTCGACTTGGAGGAGGTCCAACTTAGCATCCACATGGCATACTGACACATCAACATGCCAGTACACTCATAAAATTAGTTGGTTGCAGTTGATAAGGGTTATTAAATGGATTTTTTTATTTATGTAATGAAAGAAGAATCCTTTTTGTATTCAAACTCTGCAAAACATAAATATCCGTAGGAAGACTCCAAGTGATAGAATCCTATTTGAAATAGGTCTTTGAGGTGGGAATTCGAAATGAGCAAGGTGGAAAATCGTTTTAATGAGTCCTCACTCTATAGATGAGAGAGTTTTAGAGTTATAAAGGGTTGAATGATGTTGACTACAAAACTACTAGTGTAATAAATTTCTTATGAGTAATATATAGTGGCTATTGGCTCTTTTCTTCACCTAAGATTCTTTGATGTTTTCATGAGAATTTGTCTTATGTATCCTGCTATTTTGTCTTCAGTACTTTGATGTTTGATTACTTATAATTCATGTATATCATTCTCTAAATCCCTTCAAGCATTAGACTGTTGTGTATCTGTGTATGTTATCCTTTCATCAAAACATCTATATGCATCAGCTTCCATAAGAAGAGCTCCCATGTCACTGAGTTTATTAACACTGACTCCATATGCCCAATGGTAGTGATTCCTACACATCCTTCACCTGCATACAACCACACTTAAAATACTATTTCAGAGTTAGCCATCTATTGAAATTAATTTAAATAAAATCATTTTTATCTTTGAGAGAGCCCTCTCAAGCTAAAAAGGCTAATTTTCAGCTAGAAGTAGGTTTGAAAGAGTTACTCTAGGCTATCGAGTGGATAAACCCATCTGTACCAACTTAGTGATAAAATTTTGGTGCATCTGTCGGGAGTCTAAAGACATATTTCCTAAAGTTTGTGCTCAAACAGAAATGCTGGACTCTTGGAGGTAGCATGAGCTCAGAAGCATTCGAGGCTGCATTCTACCTTGGCGACTCCATTCATAAATAATTCAGAAGTTCATAACTTCATGGTGAGTCCACTACTTGATGGTTAGTAGCTTGATGAGGTTACAAGATGAGTTCTATTGCAATAAATATTTAATATTCCTAATTAGCTTTCATCTAGTTAGAATATTAAATTTTTCTTTTGTTAAATAGATAGATGAATAAGAGGGTAAAGGGACCCATAAATCTCTTTAGTAGGAATAAAACCATTTCTAATGTGAATGTGGATCCATGCATTTATATAGGATCAAGTTTAAAAAACCACTCCTTGGTGTGAATGGGGGTCAATGCATCTGGATGGGGTCAAGTTGACCAAATCAACAATGCAGTCATGGAGGTAGTGGAGACAGTGGAGGACAACACAACCATAATGGGAGGAACTCTCCATGGGAGTAGCATCATTATTGAGTGAGTGCAAGGGGCAGGAGGCTCAAAAAGCATATAAGGAAGGGGATGAAATCCATAGAAGGCATTCTAAATATTTTTTATGTATGGTCTTTGATGACTTTCTACGTGCTTTAGCTGTTTAGAGGAGTCCTCTTTGTTGTTTAGCACAAGGATGTTTCCAAGTGGAAATCCCACCCTCATCCTCAGGGGAGTTTGAGTGCCCACTCAGGAGAGGTTATTTGAGTTACATTCCATCATCCGGGATTAGGCCAATATTCAACCACCTTCAACAGTGTAGTCTCCTTCAGGAATTGTGTAATCTAGGAGGGCAGATTTAGTGGAGGGTTAATAACCCAAGTTTTTGAGCTTATCATCCAGTGAGGGGAGCATCCCTTCATCCAGAAAGTCAGTGGGGAGGAGTATCAGCTACTTTCTCATAATATCAGCCACCTCCCAGTAGTTACCCAGCTGCAAAGTGTAATTCAGCCCTAGGGCTACATTTTTCATCTTTTTCATTTCCGGAAACTCTTTCTGGGTTATCTTGGAATTGTGCTAGAAAGCCCAGATCTCTGATCTCGAAATTTTGTGAGCAACGAATCAACAGATCTACACATTACTATTCTCCAACAGTAGTTATTTCCAACAGGATTTTTTATTCATATCCTCCCAACACTTTATTCAGCAATTGTGTTTCATATCTTGATGTTTAGGGTCATTTCAGGCTTGTTTTTCCTAGCTTGAGTGTCTCTTCCTCAAGTTCTTGTACTTCATTTATGCTATTAAATATATTAAAATTGATTAGTGATATACTCATGTATTTTATGTGTCGATTTTTACCACATTTTCCAGTTTTATGTTCAATATTCCTATTTTTCCTATTTTGGAATATTACAATGGTATCAGAGCATAATCTCGGCTCAGCCTGTGGGGAAATACGTCTATGACATCTGAAGAAGAAGAAACTCTTATAGACCGGGAGAAGTGGTATATTAATAGAGGTAAAAGGTTTGATTATACAAAAATGAATAAATCAAAGGAAAGTCTCAAAAATTAGGAGAAATGGATGAGAAAGAGTTTCCAAAGCTTCTTCTCCAAATTATGCAGGATATTTCCAAATAAATCAAGGAGATGAGGGTGAAAAGAAAAAATGAAAACCCAAGAGGGTTTCTACATGGAGAAAGCTCCGACACTTCACATTATTGGTGTGAGAAAGCGATAGTGCATCAAGTTTCACAACGCTCCATCATGCCTACATTCCTAGCAGTGGGAAATGGGGTTGGAGGATCCCAAGAGCAGAAGGCTCTTGGTGATTACTTTCTAGAATATGAATCTCAATCTCAAAGGTTCAAAGAGCATATGAACTTCCAAGAGTTTTGTTAGATCAAGGATAATAAGAGACCTCGTAATAATAATATAAGTGGAGGGTACATGCAGAAAAATGATCTACAACGTACTATGGGTAGATTCTTTCTGCCTACTTTTGATGGGTCACCCAAGCGCACAACCAAGGCTTGGGTAGAAAAATTAGACATATATTTCCAGCTAAACCAAGTATCATAGATTGAACCCATTAAGATAGCAGCGATGCACCTTGAAGGTGAAGCACATGAATGGTGGTTTCACAGTCTATCTACATTGGGGCATGCAGGTGTGACTGCATATGCATAATTCACATGGATGTTGGTAGAAATATGTGACCGAAGAGATATAGAGGCACAATTTGTTGAGCTAGCTAAGCTCAAGCAGTCAGGAAATCCGAAGATCTATATATCTAAATTTTTGAAACTTTCAGTCATGGTGCTAGATCTGTCTACAACTAGAAGATTATACATGTTTATTGATGGGCTAGCAGATTCTTTTCATGGGTCAGTGAAGTCCACTAGACCAACTATGCTCCAAGATGCCATTGAGAGGGCTAGGGACTTACAAGATGATTTTCCAAGGGAAAGAGCTCCATTCCAGCAAAATCCCACCTTTTAGTAAAAGGGGAAAGATATGAAGGTTCCTCCCCCAAAGGAGAACCAATGCAAAGGACCTATAAGTGATGATGTCCCAAAATATTTTAGGAGGAGGAAGCTTTGCTTCACTTGCCAAGAACCATTGGAACTAGGGCATCGGTGTGTTGTGGGAAAGGCACACTATATTGAAGTATTCTATGATAGTGAAGAGGAGGAAGAAGAGGAGCCACAAGGGGACACTAGTGTTGTGGCACCAGGAGAGGATCCACCACCACTCGGAGGAGGAAATGGATCATTTGATCCAATTGGAGGGACCCTTGCAGCTTTGCGGGAAGTTCCCAAGTATCTAACATTGAGAGTCTGAGGCATAGTTCAGGGGTAGCCGGTGTCGGTATTGATAGATAGTAGGGATACCCACAATTTTATTGATGCCCAACTAGTGCAGAGGAGGGACCTACCCACATATGATTTTGAAGGATTTTCAGTTTTGGTTCCATGAGCTAGGACCATGCAGTGTGTGAAGTATGTTCCAGCATTGACTGTATCTTTGGGGGAATACACATTGACGAATCACTTCTTTGTTTTCGATATTCCTGACACCAATGTGATATTAGGTGTACAGTGGTTGATCACACTAAGGAAGGTCACCATATATTGGGAGACTTTGAAGATGGAATGCACAGATAAGAAGAGCGGTAAGCACGAAATGATCAAGGGCATGCACACTTATCCACTCCTGTATTCTCAGCACATAAGATGGAGTCTGATTTATGCAGAGAAGACATGGCATGGGCAGTAGAACTGCATAAGTTGGAGGTAGGAGGCAAGGACTATGATGTGTAGTCTATGCTAGACCATTATTCTACCTTATTTGGGTACATTCCACCAGGGAGGCCACCAAACTGGAAGTTGGTTAAAGGGTTCTCACAACTATAAAAACCATTCACATATCTGACCAAGAGGGGAGCCTTTGGTTGGACAAACACTACGCAGAGGGACTTTGATGGCCTCAAGGAGGTGATGAGAATTTGTCCGGTGTTGGTATTTTCATATTTCACCCAGCCCTTTGTGATGGAATTTGATGCCTCAGGGGAGGGGGTTGGCATAGTATTGATGCAGGGAGGAAATCCCATAGCCTTTATAAATCAGAATTTTTTGCCACATAAGAGGATGTATTCCCTATATGAGAAGGCGTTACTCGCCATCATGCACACATTGGCCAAATTTAGGTAGTATTAGGTAGGTAGTAGTTTCTAAGTGAAGATTGACCACCACAGTCTTCAGTATTTCCTTGAGCATAAGAAGCTGCAAGAGAGGTAGCAAGACTGAGTTATAAATTTCTAACATTAAATATTTCGAAGGGAAAGGAAATGTGGCAATGAATGCCTTAACATGGAGACCAACAACACTATCTTTGATGAGTGTGGATTCAGATTGGGAGGCCCAACTGTTGGTGGAGTATTCCAAATACCACTTCACATGTGAGATACTGGATGGGTAGGTGACTGATGAGAGGTATAGAGTGGTGGATGGGGTCATATACTACCAGGACTAGATCTTATTGAATAGAGATTTTAAGCTCAAGGAGAAAATTCTTCATGCAGCACATGATTCACCCCTATTAGGCCACCAAGTTTTCCCAAAGACATATCAGGCCATTAGGGAGAAATTCTCATGGAAGGGTCTCAAGGAGGATGTGATCCAAAACATCAAGGATTCGATAGTTTTCTAGAAAAGTAAAGGAGAGAAAAAAAATCCTAGAGAGTTGTTACAACCACTTCTTATTCGAGAAGGGAAATGGGAGAGCATTTCTATGGACTTCATTACCATTTTTTCAGTAGTACATGGTAAGGGTTGTATATTTGTGGTCATTGGTCGACTAAAAAAGTGTTCACATTTCTTAGCCATCTCTTCACAGTACACTGCTTCACAAGTGGCCGAGATTTTCCTTAGAGATCTTTTCAGACTCCATGGTTTTCCTAAGACCATAGTCAGTGGTAGAGATAGCCACTTCATGGATGGTATTTTTCAGGAGTTTTTTTTTTGGAGGTTACCAAGTTAACACCGAGTGCTAGTTATCACCCCCAAATAGATGGGCATATAGAGGTAGTAAACAAGTGGCTGGAAAGCTACTTGCGAAACTATGTTCTAGGGTAGCAGAGAGGATGGTTGTGCTAGCTCCACTTGGGAGAATATTGTTACCATCCAACATTTCATATATCGATCAATATGTCTTCATTTTGGGTTATATATAGTTATGATTCTCTATCATTTGTTGATATGATGTTTGGAGCAAGCAAGGCTCCTAGAACCAAAGATTGGATCCAAGAGAGTCGGGATATATTTCGTGCTCGTAAGGAAAACATTACTACAACACAAAATATTCAGAAGCTATATGCATATCATGGTCAGGTGGAGGGATAGTTTGAGATGGATAATTTGTTCTATCTCCATCTTCAACGTTGCAAAAAATCTACACTGGAGGAGAAGGGGACTAGGAAGCTTAAGCCCCTTTTCTATGGGCCATACAGGGTGATTCATCGTGTTTGGGAAGTGGAATATGAGTTGGAACTCCCCATTGGGATTAAGATCCCCAACCTTTTTCATGTATCATGCCTCAAGAAGGCCAAATGACAACATGTAGTTGCCTCTATGTATCTCCTACCTATTGATGATGAGGACCATCTGGTTTTACAACTAGGAGCTATCTTGGATACTCGCGGAAGCTAAGGAAAAATGGGATTAAAGAATATCTGGTTCAATGGAGAAATCTTCCGAATGAGGATGCTACTTGGGAAGGAGAGAATATTTTTCAACACCCATGTTTGTAGTTTCTTGGGGACAAGAAACATTTGGGAGGGAGGATTGTAATATTCCTTATTACCTTTCAGCTAGTTAGAATATTAAATTTTTATTTTTTCAAATAGATAGATGAATAAGAGGGTAGAGGAAACCATAAATCTCTTTAGTAGGAATAAAACCAATTCTAATGTGAATGTGGATCCATGAATTTAATTAGGATCAAGTTGAATAAAACACTCCTTGGTGTGAATGGTGGTCAATGCATGTGGATGGGGTCATGTTGACCAAATCAACAACGTAGTCATGGAGGTAGTGGAGATAGTGGAGGACAACATAGTCATAATGGGAGGAAGTCTCCATGAGAGTAGCATCATTATTGAGTGGGGCCAAGGGGGAGGAGGCTCACAAAGCATATAAGGAAGGGGATGGAATCCATAGAATTCATTCTGAATAAATGTACGGTCTTTTATGACTTTTTGCATGCTTCAGTTGTTTAATGGAGTCTATCATGCTCTTTAACACAAGGGTGTTTCTGAGCGGAAATCTCACCCTCATCCTCGAGGGACTTCGAGTGCCCACTCAAGAGAGGTTCTTTGAGCTACATTCCATCATCCGACATGAGGCCAATCTTCATCCACCTTCAACAACATAGTATCCTTCAAGAATTGTGTAATCCAGGAGGGAAGATTCAGTGGAGGGTTAATAACCCATGTTTTTGAGCTTATCATAGAGTGAGGAGAGCAACCCTTCATCCGGAAATTCATTGGGGAGGAGTATCAGCTAATTTTTCATCATATCAGCCACCTCCCAGTAGTTACCTAGCTGCAGAGCGTAATTTAGCCCTAGGGTTGCATTTTTCATCTTTGTCATTTCTGGAAACCCTTTCTAGGCTATCTTGGAATTGTGCTAAAAAGCCCAGATCTGTGATCCCGACATTTTTTGAGCACCCAATCAATAGATCTACACATTCCTAGTTTCCAGTAGCAGTTATTTCCAGTAGGATTGTGGATTCATAGCCTCCTAGCAGTTTATGCAGTAGCAGTGTTTCATGTCTTGATGTTTAGGGTAGTTTCAGGCTTGTTTTGCCTAGATTGAGTGTCTCTTCCTCAAGTTCTTGTACTTCATTTATGCTATTACATATAATAAAATGGCTCAATGATCTACTCATGTATTTGATGTGTTGATTTTTACTGCATTTTCCAACTTTATGTTCAATATTCCTGTTTTTCCTATTTTGGAATATTACAAAAGAATTCCAGGTATGCTCCTATGGATTGGTCTCACATCCATGGTTTTCCAAATCCTATGCCAAGAGTTAATTGGTCAAATTATCTTACCATATTAAAATATTAAAAGAAAGATAGTGTTTCTCTTCACTTGGTTAGATTCCATATGCATGTGCATAAGTTTCGAGTTGAGTTTCCGGAGGATTGTCTCATGAAAATGTTTATGGCCACCCTCGAGGATGAATCTAGAACATGGTATGAAGGGTAGCAACCAGGAATCTTGTTCTCTCTAAGAGATTTCCATAAGAATTTCTTAGAACATTATGAGAAAACTCATTCTACTTTATCACTTTTATAATACTGCTATGATTTTTGTGAGGTTTTCATTCCATATCTTAAAAGTACTGGTGATAATGGAGAGTGCATGGATGAAGATATGTTAGAGGAACTTCATGATTTCTCTTCTCATGTTATTTTTCATGATAATCAAGAGGGTTTCCAACAAGAAGAATTTTTTTCTTTGCTTGAAGATAAATACATCAGTAATTTGATAGTCAAGTCATATTACATGAAATTTATGAGGATTTGCAACCTTGTCAATCCATATGCAGTCAAAGGTATGAGCCAAATCATTCAAATTGTTTTTCATCCCATTCCTTTTCTAAAATTTTATGTCAAGAAGAAAATCCTCAAGATCAGGTTGTTGAAAATACATGCATGAAAATTCTAAACAATGATGTAACATGTGATGAAAGTTCACTTATGGGTAAACTTGAGCTACATGAAGAGTTGAATATACATTTTTTACCTATTTCATTTTGGGATCATAAAAATGACATGGATGATATGTATAAATTTTTTTGTATAAGACTTGTTTTTGTTCAGAATGAAGATGAAAATCCTCAAGAAAAACTACCAAAGATTATTTCTGATTTGTTTGATAAGAAAAAGAGTAGTTTTGATACACATTATATGGATGTCATGTCTGCATATGTTCAAGGATGCATGGATTGTGTTGTTTATTTACATGAAAGAGAAAACAAATTTATTGTTTGTTTCGGGAAATAACTCCCTAGAGGTTTTTTGGGTCAAAACCTCCACAGATCAGAGCATGCTATTCAAGAAGGACTCACACAACCACACTTGTATGCTAAAAACTAGATAACATCGATAGTAGAACTCACCCGTAATCCTACGTTTGATGTAGATCCCGCGGAACTAACTAGGAAGCCCATGTAAAGGAAGGCTCTACCACCAAGTCATGATTAAATAATCGGCGAGTGAAATGGGTGAAATACTCATGACCTGATGGGATCGACCCTATGGCAAGTGATCAGAATGGAGGCTAGTATGCAGAATGCAACGGAAAGTGGATTCCCTAACCTATATGCCAGTGAAGATCATATAACTTCCATGACATATCATCAGTCATGGATCAAAAACCGGAAAAAATCTTGATTTCAGCAAAATGTACCTGAAAATATACCAATCTGGGCACTTCCAAGCATCCGGGTTATGCAGCTTAAGATAGATTGAAAAAATAAGCATAACAAATTTTTGCAAAAAAATTTCAATTTTGGGCATAAATACACAAGTTACCTCACGTTTGGTTCATTGTTACTTGCTGAATTGGGAAAAAGAGCTCTAGAGAAAAAGTCTCTTTCGTCAAAACAGGAGCAATCGACCGTCAAACTTCGCCGAATTTTTCAGGTAAGCTCTTAATCCATCCTTGTTATCAATTTTTTCCGTTCATAGTGTTAAAATTTGTAAATTTTACCATAGAATTATTTGTTTTAAATTACGGGTCTGCGCATACGCGGGTTTATAGTGACCAAGCCGCGTATATATGCGATTGTGTACAGAGAAAGTCGCGTATGCGCAACCCGAAATGAAAAAATGCAATTCTAATGGACAAATTATTGAATTTTTGCAGGATGACTATATCTTGGAGAGAATGTGAGCACAATGCCATTGAAAATGAAGTAATGCAGGACCAATTATCGCTCAATATTCTCTGAAATTGTGGATTGCTCAAATTTTTCAAAATGCCAAATATGAAGAGTAATGTCTGGTTGCTCGAAATGCTTGTGAATTATTGGGAACCGGAAGAAGATTGCTTCATAATAGATCAAATGCCCATACATATCGAGGTGGAAGACATCTATTTTATTACTGGACTCTCCCTAAGGGGGGAGCCAGTAGATTTGCATGGCAAGCCTTTGGGAGGGCTAACCATGGAAGATTATGTCCACGTCTACTGCATAGAGGGATCCAAGAAAGTTGGAACTCAAATTTCTATCAGAGATTTAAGAGACTTGCACATGAAAATTCTCCTATTTACCATTGGTAGGGTAGCAGGATCTGCTTCCTTGCACCAGGCATCCAGGACTCAAATGAGTATAGCTATGGAATGCTTAACTCATTTATATGATTGGTGCACGGCTCTACTAATGAATATGAAGCAACAATTGACTTCCATCCGAAAAGAAAAGACAAAACATTTTGGATATGGTACAATATTGATGACATTCTTCTTTGAGAAGATTCCTAGGCTGAGACCCAAAGTGATCTCTTCTATTAACAGCCCAAGAGACCCAAGAATTGCCCGATGGGCTGACTTGATGAAGAGACTAGGGGGAAGTGAAGTTCCCCGAACCACCTGGGATGATGAGTTCTTCCAATGGTGGGGAGAACAAATCATCTCTGTGGAAGACTATCCCTATGCTGGGATGGATTTTCGTGGCGATCCAGACCTCGTCCTTCCACCTGGCGCGGCATGGGAGACAATCGGTAAGATTGCAATTTTTTAATTATATGATTTTTTTTTTTTAAATTTCAATATGTGTGAAAAAATGAAACATGTTTTTAATTGGATTCAAAGTGACTTACAATATTATAATGATCATGATATAGATATTGGACCAGTCCAACCTGAGGGTTACCCATGACATAAGCACCGCAGAGGGGAGGCGGATACAGTAGACTCAGACAGAACCCTCCATGTTGTACAGAGGATATTGGAGGGTTTAACCCGCCAAGTGCCTATGGCTGCAGTGGAAGATCTACCCGAGGCCATCCAGAGATGGGTAGTAGGAGTACCTCATGACTGGGTGTGGTTATTCCGCCGAGTCGCAATTGCGATCGTGTTCTATAGGAACACAAATTCTGGGCAGGGACCACAGGAGTAGATAGATATGATTTACCGGATGACTGTTTATTTTTTGAGACTGAACATGATCGGGCATAAGCCCAATTTTTGTATGACTTATGAATCCAAATTTTGTATGGTTTTTTGAACACTCTGATGATATATATACAAAAAATTTTGATGTGATGTGAAAAATGTATAAAAAGTATGATGTTTTTTATGACTAAATTTTATTGTATGGAATGATTAATATGCCAATCAATTTCTTGATTAGCTAATGAGTCTGCCATCCAATTTTCAACTCGAGGAATATGAATGAAAGTTAAAAATTGAAATGATCTTTGTAACAAACGTATCCTCAAGAATAACCGGAGTAAAAATGGATCTCGAACCCGATAAGTATTGTTCAACTACGACACCACCAGCTGGGAGTCCAAGAAAACTACCAACGAATCAACACCCAAAGATATTGCCTCCGAGAGTAGATAAATAACTGCAGTGTATTCTGCTATATTATTGGAAGCAAGACCAATGCAGACTCCTCTTGATACTAACAGCTGACCGGATGGATGATGAAGCACCCAAGCCGCGGAAGCCAAGTTCCGGGTGTGTCTACTAGCACCATCGGCGAAACCATAATGACTCATGACATTCGACACAACCTGCCAAAGCAGATAAAAAACATCACCATCACATCAAAGACCAAAAAACCATATATGTACAAAACAAAACTAACTATATACAAAAGCAAAATGCCAGGCCGAAGCCTAGGCATAATACCTTTTCAAATAGAGCCCATTTCTGGGCTCCACCAACTCATTTCCTTCAAAATCAACAAAGGCATATGCTCCTTTTTTAAGGACTCTTTTAACGATGAAGGGGCCATACCACATAGACTTAAACTTTCCTGCACCCAGGACATCCTTCTCTTGGGCATAGACCAAAACGAGGTCGCCTTCCGAGAAAACCCTAGGTTTGATCGCCTTATCGTACTGAGCTTGGACTCGTTTCTTATGCGCCTCATTCATCGTGGCGGCATCCCGACGCTGCTCATCAAGATGTTCCAAATGAAGGAGATGTTCTTCAAGAATAGAAGTGTCAAGAAGAAGCTCAACAGCTAACTTTAAAGAAGGAATCTCACATTCAATGGGAAATATGGATTCCAACCCGTAAGCTAGTTGAAACGAAGTAAATCCAGTTGCAGTTTTCACTGACGTCCGGTATGCCCAAAGTGCAGGATACAACATGATATGCCAGTTGGATCGAGCTTTATCAATCTTCCTTTGAAGAATGGTCTTCAAGGATTTGTTCACGGCTTCCACTTGCCCATTGGCCTGAGGATAATAAGGAGATGAATGCTCCTGCCGGAAACCTAATTTTAGAGCCAACTCAGCCATCATGCTATTCTGAAAATGACTGCCATGATCAGTGACAATCTCTCTAGGAATACCAAAATGAGCAATAGCCTGGTTGAAAAGAAAAAGAGCTGCAGTCTCACCATCATTCCCAAAAGTAGGCATAGCCTTGACCCACTTCGTAAAGTAGTCTACTGCTACAATAATGTACTTGTGACCTTTAGCCGAAGGTGGGTTACAAGTAGTATAATCAATACCCCACTTTGTAAAGGGACCGACAATAATGACTGGAAAAAGCGGAGCTAGATGCGCGCGCATTTTTTGAGTATAAACTTGACATGGATGACACTTTTTGACCGACTCCATACAATCTTTGAAAATCGAAGGCCAAAAGTACCCAGCACGCAAGATATTTTGGGCTGTAGAAAGCCCAGATAAATGACCACCACAAGCTCCACTGTGGCAATCATTCAGCACAGCCTCAACTTCTTCAAGAGTTAAGCAACGTCTCAAGATTGAATCAACCCCTCGACGGTATAAAGCATCACCAATAATCAAATATTTTTTAGCCAAGTGACGTAGCTTACGACGCTCATCTTTCGAAAAAGTAGAGGGAAACTTCGCAGTCTGAAGATACACAATGATATCTCCATACCAAGTATCCTGTGGAGAGATAAGAAAAAAATGTTCATCCGGAAAGGATTCATCATAGACTATCTCTTCCTCACAGGGCAACTCGGAGATCAATTCCGCGAAAACCAATGATTTCTTGGACTTGGTAGACATAAACTCGAGATCAAATTTCTACAAAATTACAATCCATCTATTGTATTTGCCCCCAATCACTTGCCTACTGAGAACAAACTGAAATGGATTGGTAGCTGCCAAAACATAAGTTTTTTATAGAATAATATAATGCCGGAGTTGCTGCACATCATGAACAGCTACTAAAGCTAACTTTTCTATCGAAGTATCCCGGAGTTCAGGTCCTACCAATCCTCGACTAAGATAGTATATAACATGCTCTACAAGAGCATCATCCTCCTGAACCAGAACCATACCAATCGTAGATTCTGCTACTGCAAGATACAAAAGGAAATCCCTGCTATAATTAGGTGGACTCAATAAAGGAGCAGAGGTCAATGCTTTTTTCAAATCATCGAATGAGCACTGAGCGAAATCATCCCAAAAGAATGGAACTCCCTTCTTCAACAATCTCATAAATCCCTTGGTAACTTCAGCATAATTTATGATAAATCTCCGAAGAAAATTAGCCTTTCCTTGTAGACTTTGAAGTTGGCGAATAGAGGACGGGGGAGGCAACCGAAGTATTGCCTCAACCTTGAAGGGATCTACCCTAATCCCTTCCGAAGACACAATGAATCCCAATAACCGACCGGATGTAACCGCGAAAACACACTTGTTCGGATTCAACCTAATATTGTAGAAATGACATCGTTCAAATACTTGACAGAGGTGAGCAGGATGATCCATTCTCTTTCGAGAATGAGCAGCTAAATCATCCAAATATGCCTCGATAATATGTTTGATGTCGTGGAAGGCATATGACATGGCCCGCTGAAATGTAGCCCCAGCATTTTTAAGACCAAAAGGCATATTCTTGTAAGAAAAAGTACCCCAGGGACAGATAAAGGCAATCTTATACTGATCTTCAGGACGGATAGTAATCTGATTATATCCGGAGAAACCGTCCATGAAGGAGAAAATCTCGTTACCGGCACACTCATCGATAATCTGATCAATAAATGGTGTGGGGTAATTATCTTTCAGACATGCTTTATTAAGGTCTCTGAAATTGATGCAAACTCGAATTTTTCCTTGTTTTTTATCCACGGGAATAGGATTTGAAACCCATTCAGTCAAAGGAATAGGATAAATAAATCCCGCCTTGAGCAGCTTCTCTACCTCGGCTTTGATAGCTGCAGCTTTCCTAGGATTGACCGGACGAAGTTTCTGCCTCACACGCTTAGAATTTTCGTAAGTCTTGATCTCATGCTGGACAATAGATGGATCTATACCAGGAATTTCCTCATAAGACCAAGAGAATACATCCCTAAACTCTTTAAAGAGATCGGTATAAATCTGAATCTCTTCAGGGGAACATTCAGCTCTGATGAAGAAATTCTCAATAACATTGGGATCCCTCGAAATGTTCACCAGGATAGTTGGAGAAATCATAGCCATGTTCCCTTCAGCATATATCTGTGTTGGTGCTAAAGGGTTCAGGATTGGGCGAACAGGACCAGGAGACAAAGGACTTGGAAAACTTGTTTCGACTTCGCTCAAATCAGGTAAAAAGTAACACCAATGATGCAAATCATCCCACGGTCTATCTATACTAGTCATAACTTCTAGGATGGCCTCTTCAGATGGAAGAGTGGTATCAAGGCAATCCTGGGCAGAAGAAGAACTAAGTGTCCAAGCCGGAGCCACATCTCCATCCAACTCATCTGGAAAAAGAGGAGCTGGAATGGACTCTGCAGAGTCAACAATAGACTGATAAGCAATCTTAGCTGCAGACATCGAAAATGCCATTCCACCCACTTGACCTTCCGCTAATGTGGCGGTAGGGGAAGGTAAGGTCCAAGGGTCCGAAAAATAATGAGTTCTAAAGAACTCTCTTCGAAGAGGAGCCCTGGAGGATGAAATTGCATTTATATGAACCATAGGAGGTGGAATATCAAAAGTACCCATCAAGGAAGAATACATTCCAACCCCTAAATTCTCAACAGGTGACTTGGTATTATCCAAATTTGGAATAGTTGAGTCAGTAGATGCATTCGGGTCTACAGGAGAACATTCCAGTTGATCTACTGTAACAATCCTCCCTTCGTGAGGGAAACAAATAATCCAAAATAATGAGGATGCAATGGCATCCATCTCATAAATCCATTTTTGCCCCAACAGAAGGTTGTAGTCCAAGATTGCATCAACTATCTCAACCTCTATATTTACAGTTTTTCCCCCAACACAGATGGGCAAAGCTGGGAAAATACCATGCAGTCTGTGAGAATGACCATCAAACACAGTCAGAAGAGTAGCAAATGGAACAGCTACGGGGGATCCAATTCCCTTCCAGCATGCGAGAGACATCACACATGTGGAAGCACCCTCATCAACGACCGTTCGAAAAATATGGAATTTTCGATACAATGATTTAATATTAAAATCCATATGATGGGGGAGTCTCTTTTTAAAATTAGAAATATCGAATGTAATCATAAGAGAGTTCCTTGGATCGACAACCCCAATAGCAGTGAGCAGAGCGCTGCGCTGAGTAGGACAAGACTGGAGCACCTCAAGAGCCGACATGGCACAAGGAATCTGCGCCAGATCTTCCACAATAGAGTAGTTCTGGGAAGCCTTAGCATTTGGATTACTCATCGTATGCTTAGTAGATTCTTTTGGCATCCGAGGTATAGGCTCAACAGTAGGCCTCGTAATATGAAGCGGCTCAGTACCATCATGAGCACCCTTGGCTTTTGAAG
This sequence comes from Pinus albicaulis, assembly GCA_034641835.2. Lineage (NCBI taxonomy): Eukaryota > Viridiplantae > Streptophyta > Pinopsida > Pinales > Pinaceae > Pinus > Pinus albicaulis. The sequence goes on from CM076583.1 coordinate 850,558,583, forward strand.
ACTCTTCTTCGCCATAATCACGGGATCTCGTAGCGATATCCCCGTGAGCACTCATCATGTATATGTTTGATGGAGTTTCCCCTTCCTGGGTGCCCCCAGACGAAGCCCCAGTAATCTGATTCGCGCCAAAAACTAGTTGTTTCCCATGGGGAAAAGGGTTTGTCAACACAGCCTGGGAACTGGAAGAACCTTGCTGAGCTAACAAGTGTTGCGCATCCTGAATTTTAGGGCAAAGGTGAGTAAGATGGTCTCCAACACACACTTGCATGGAAACTTCACTTTCTTTTTATCCTTTGGACCCTCACCAACATGCTCATTGGATTTATTTTCATTACCCTTCCCATTCTTACCCTTTTTCTTATTATTCCATCCCTTCTTCTTCCCTTCAGATTGTTGATTTCCTTTGGGGTCGGAAGTCTGAATGGCATTTACCGACAAAGATTAAGAAGGCAATGACTCAGCAGGCACAACCTAACCAGAAGGAGCAGATTGTATAGACAACTGCTGCAATTGACTAAGCAGGTTAGCTGCACCACTATTGATCGACCCGATAAGTCCATCACCATGAGGACCAGGTTTAGTCTTGGATAAATCTAATTTGGAGCGAGGAGCATTAGGAAAATATTTATGAAGGACTCCAGACTGAGAATATATCAATTCAAGCTGTTGGGCCCTAAAAATAGCCTGCTCCTCAGAAAATACCCCTGAGAGGGATACATCCTTAGAAATATCTGACTGCAAGGATTTCGAAAACCATTCCAAAAGGAATTCTCCCAGAATATGAGCTTTAATAAGCCTCTTCCTTCTCCGCCATTCCTGAATATGGTCAGAAATGTGGGTTGCATCGTCCTGTTTAAAATTAGCTAGGAGTTCAATCCCGGCATCATAACAGACAGGTAACTGGAAATGATTTAGAAATGTTGTAGCCAGATCTCCAAAAGTAGTAAAACTGCCCCTAGTTAACTCAATATACCACTTGGCAGCATTTCCAGTCAAGGTACGTTGAAACAACCTCAACCTAATCGAATCGTCGATCAGGGAGTTAGAGGAACACCATAAATGGAAAGTGGTGATATCATCAGCCGGATCCTCTCCATTCTTGCCTTCAAACTTTTTAATGTCTGAAGGTAGTTTGGTAGGAACCGAAGGCCACCCCGGACTATATTGGATCAGATCATTCATCAATTTCGACAAATCTGGCAAGTTTAACGTTGCCAGAAAAGGTAAACGAGGAGGATCCTAAGGATTCCATCCTTGGTGGGATGAATTCCCAACATTCTGAAAAGAATAACCTGGATTTGATAAGGCACCAGGTTGCCAAAAATAGCTCGTAGAAAATGTTGGGCCAAAAGACCCAGCATTTGGAGAAGGACCCCCTCCCAACGTAGAGTTACCAAAGACCAGACCAGTTCCCCCCCCCCCGAAGTATTGAATGAAGAGGAAAGCCCCTGATAGGGGTTCCAAGCATTAGAAAGAGGGGAAAAAGTCTGATAAGCACTCGACGAAGGGAAAGAAGCATTCCCTTGTTGACCAGTGTAAAACTGATTCCCTGCCCCCACTGCTGTAAATACAGGGTTCCAACCTATAAAGGCAGTCGAACTCTAACCTCCAGACCAAGGGTTAAAACTCTGAGTCTGATAAGTAAAAGGAAAAGACCCTAAGGAAGGATTCGAACTAGAAATATGCCCAGTTCCGAAGGGGAACCCATGAAAAGAAGCTGACCCACTAACCATGGAAGACATGGGTGCAGATGCAGTTGCAGTAGTGGAAAAGGAAAACGAAGGAATCCCACTAGTGGGCATTCCAAAACAAAAGGGACCATATTGAGAAGCTTATGCTTGGGCGAAACTAGAGCCAAACATAGTAGTACTAGAAGCAATTGTAGATATAGAAATTGTGCCCCCTCCTTCTATTGAAGCAGGGGTTTGAATGCCTCCAGCACTCACAGCTGAAGCCGCGTTCCCAGTCGTGGCCATCGAAAGGGTTGAATAATATGGAGGATTTTTCGGTCTTTCTGACTCAGGTCCGATGTACTCAACAACAAACGGATAATCAGGAGGAAGAGAAGATGGAAGTGACTTAGAGGGTTGAGATACTTCCTCTACTTCTACTTCTTTTTCCCACGGAAATAAGACTCTCGAGGTGAGCGGAGCGCTCCTCTCGGAACCAACACTGGAGCCAATTACAAAACCTTCAATCCCTTGTGGAGGATCTCTCTCCACTGTGTCAAATACCACAGGGTGATATTCACCTACTATATTACTCCTACGCCTCCTTGAAGAAGGCTCAACAGCTTCGGGAGATAACCCCCGAACTCTCCTCGATCGACGAGGTGCTTGATCAGCCACTTTAACAGATTAATTAGACTCAAAAAAGTATAAAGCTAGGTAAGCTAGGAGCAAAGAGCACTCACTACAAAAATCCCTAAGATACAACCAAGAAAAACATCCTCCAGGTGATTAGGACAAGACACCAAAATACGAGAAAGCAAAAAATAGGACCTCCCGAAAGTAGTCTGGGATAATTACGGCCCAGGCCTACTAGCGAAGGTATCAGAAACAGTTACGCCGACCTCCTAACAACAGCCTTTGCCGATGCAAGTACCCAAGCTCGACAGGGCACCCTCCAGAAGTACTTCTGGAAGTGATACGACGTCTGCCTCAGGTACCATGGGTATTCCCCCCCCGTAGTCACCTGTGTGGAACCTAGGAATAGCAACTATGGGCACCAATCCATATCAGAAGCCAGGCGGACCGGTCTCGAGGCAAGATCCAGCAAATCAGAGAGGGGGTATCTCTCTTCTCGACCTTCACCTCCCCTCGCGCTTGACTCTCTGGAGGAGAGCTTTCCCGGTCCACCTAACGGAGTTGGATTTCACTCAATTAATAATCTTGTATGTTTTAGTTTGAGTGGCCTTGGAGAGTTAACTCTCCACTCACCTAATCCAAGGCCCTACAACCTAGCTAGTTGGTGTATGACACTTAATAAAAAACTTGCTAGTTGATTTTAGATTATCACGCTTATTTTAGTTGGTTGTTATATTAAGTCAAGGGATATGGAAATGAAACTCGTGGTGTTTTATGACGCAGAAAAGAAATTAATGAAAACCAAACTACATGCAGATGCAGTATTTTCCTTTCGATGAAAAGAAATTTCTACACGAGTTCTACGAGATTATATATTTTTTCTTTTCAAATATCAAACTCACACTCGCAAAATCTATGAAAAATACTACAAATGCTTAAGTGACCTAATGCAAATAACTAAGAGCATGCCAATTCTAAGATGCAAAATCTAACAAAGCAAAGAGAAATTTCCCAGGAATCCTTTAGTTCTATCACTTTTCCGGTTGTCCACAAAACTAGTTCCCAAAATCAGAAACTCTCAGTATAAAGACACCAAAATATGCTTGAAACAAGAGAAAGAAACCAATGAAAATTCCCTTCCCAAATCAAGTCAAAAACCAAAGGCAAGAAATCGCAACAAGGCTTCAAAAGATGGAAAGAAACGAAAACAAAAATGCAAAACCAAAGAAAATAACAAAACAAAATGTTTTTTGAGCTTTTGAATTTTATAAAAGAAGAGCTTGAAGAGACCAAGAAAAAATATCCAATTATCAAGCCAAACAACTCCGAATTTCAAGAAAAACTTCAACAAAAATTCTCCAAATCTTATAGTGCCACCTAGTGGCAAGATTTATACAAGCAAAAGGAAGACAAGAAACTCAGAAATTCAGCCCAGAACGATAGCACAATCTTGCAACAAACAAAAAAAACCAACTAGAAAGTAGGCAAAAATTAAAGTGCAAAGCAAGACATAAAGCGAGGAAATAGCATATGAGCAGAAGCTCTTTGTCCTGAATCTTAGAGAATATTTTAAGGAAGAAAAATTATCTTGAAGTTCAAAAATTGGCGAATCTCACTAGTCCCTAGTATGAAAACTATAAAACTTTTATGGATATATTTATAAAATTATTCAAATTTATAATGATTTCACATATACTCTCTATATAATGTTGGCGATTTTCAAGGTAAAATAATTTTATATTGTGAAATTTGGGCAAATAATTTTTATAAAAAATGGAAATTGGCGAATCTTTTTTTTAGAAAAGTCATGGAAAATTAGCCCACCTACGAATATTAGCCCCTAAAGTTTTCCATGGTCCTGATGAAGCAGAACAGCCAAGAATGCCCAGAAAGAGATCTTGGTACTCGAACCAAAAATGCAAGCACTAAAAACCAAGATTTTCCAAATGAGCCAGTCTTCAACCAAACAAGAGAGAAAAAGACCAATAACCACTTTCAACACATTCCAGAGACTAAAAGGACACTGCAGGAACAGGTCTCCACAAGAAGACAAGACCAAAAAGTCAAGAAATCAAAAATTTCAAAATTTTCCCAGGCATACGCTACTTGACAGTGTTGCAACAAGCGTGCATACGCGACTGTGTCAAAGGAAACTCACATATACATGACTTCCTTTGAAGCAAACTGCGTGTATATGCGACTGTGTGAAGGAAAACTCACGTATGAAAAAGAAAATAATGAAAAATAAAAAAGAGCAAGCCTGGATAAAGAACCAGGTCTTCAGTTTGACTGAGAAAAAATTAACTGGACTGGAAATAATGATTAAAACTGTTGGAAACCTTTAAAACAACTGAAACCACCCAACAGGGGAATCAAAAAAATGCGATCCCCAGTGGAGTCGCCAGTTCTGTTTCGGGAAATAACTCCCTAGAGGTTTGTTGGGTCAAAACCTCCACAGAGCAGAGCATGCTTTTCAAGATGGACTCACACAACCACACTTGTATGCTAAAAGCTAGATAACATCGATAGTAGAACTCACCCGTAATCCTATGTTTGATGTAGATCCCGTGGGGTCCAAACCCCCAGCAACCCTTCTTCCTCTTCAACCTGGAAATCAAGAAAGGATGTGCACAAAAATCTAATTGTACAACATATATTTCTCCTAAATGTCAGTGTAATCCATGTGAAACATCATATAAACAATAATAAATGCTTAAATAACAATCTTTTCACATCTGCAAGCAGATATTAACACGTGAATTCGGGAACAAGATGGTTCTTCTTCATTACGAACAGCATGTACAGTAATAAAAAGTGGAGAGATCACCTGAATCCTTCCACGATCTTCGAATAGACCGTCGTCCGGATCTGTCCCGCCCTTGCCTCGCTAGGATACTTTCAAGACTTGTGCACACGAGATGACATATAAGTTGATGAACATCTCCAGGAAACAAGGGTTTCCTGTAAAATCTGGGAAAATGCAGGAGGCACGGGAAATCAGACTTGAATTGGGGCTCCAACAGAGTATAATATCTATAATTTCTCTCTCTCCCTTAGGCCATGCATATGAGGGGATTTTATACTCCCTCAAAGTAGTTTCAATCAATTGGAAATAGTTGGCCACGGGCTGGGGTGGTTGAACTACTGGAGTAACCATCAACCTAGCCTCGAAAATAGGGAATTTTATATATTTTTTTGATGATTTAAATGGCATACGCGGAAAAGTATATATGGACTCGCGTATACACGCGGAAAAGTTTGGGCATACCCGCGTATGGGATTTTAAACACTGTTTTTTATGAAATTTTATCCAAGTTTGTGGGAATGGGTGCCCAAGGCCATAAAGACAATCATGAATCACATGAGGGTGAAAAATGATGCTATAACATTGTTTCCTTTTCATTTGATGATGTTCTTGGAATTGAAGATATAGGAAAAAGTAAGCCATCAATTATGAATGAATTCAGCTCTCATAATTTTACCCATCAAGAAAAGGTGATTTTTCATAGTTTCCAAGATCCAATGGTAAGTCTATTGCAGTCATCAGCCAAGAAAAATTTTATATTTCTTATGGAGCATGGATTCATTTTTCATTCTGAGTTGCCAATAAACGACTCACTTCCAAGGTTTTTGAAGTACAATCAAGAAGCCCATGTGTTGGATCAACTCTTTGATTGGCTATACTGGAAATTTCATATTGCTTGAAATTGAAAGTTTGGTTTTCTGTTGTTAGAGTAGGATTGGTATGTACCTAAATAAGCTTCGTGGGAAAGAATCCCTTTCAACATTTAGTTTGAATATTGTAATTGCATGTTTCGGTTTGTACAAGTGTTTTTAATTCAAGAGCATGTCAAGGGATGAATGTAGGCTAAACAATATGAAAAGAGGTTGGGATAAGCCCAATGGATAAGGCACCTGGGCTACTAGTTATTTACCGCACCACAAGGGCATAGAATCCCCATTGGAGCCACTGTTATCCATGATAAAATTTGGTTTGTTGTAAGTTAATTAGGTCGAGTCACTTAGAGTTGAATAGGGTCTTTTGAATTCATAATTTTCAAAAAATACACACATGTGAGGGGTCTTAATTGTCATAATTTGTGTCATAGGATTCAAAATCAAATAAAAATCCAAAAATATCTCATGCGTGAGAAAATTTGATCATTAGAGTGAATTTGACACTTTTACCCAAGTTCGTAGCAAAATTAGTGTAAAACAGCCAGAATTCGCTATGGAATTTCCTGATGCTCTGTTTTTGCAGTGTTATGAGTTTGTGATCTTTTTGAGGTGTTCAATGCATGTAAGGAGGTAACTAAATCATCAAATGAGTTCAAGAAATTTTATTGGGCCATTTTTTTAAGGGGGTAGCTCAACTGTCAAACTTCATGTGTATGACAACTAATCAAGGAAACAAAGCATGCCAACTCATCAATTGGACAACTCACCTTCTCAACCTGAATTCTTTCAAGGTCTTAACTCCAGTGTATCAGTGGTAAAAACCTCAGCATGTCAGTTTGGTTCAATAGAGATGCTACAAGTTGAATTGAAGAAAAAGGGTCTTAAAGTGATTATGCAAGATGTTGATGTTAAACATGGTAAGCCAAACATTTTTGGTCACTTTTTATCTTAAGATATCATCACAAAACATATGTAGCCTACAAAGATGATTTTTGGGCAAAAAAGGAGAAATTACGAAAAAATATTCCAAGCTAGATGAGTTCGTAGCATGCTCCAGGCTTGAGGCTAAGTTTTTTCTACGAACTCATTGTAGGTTTCCTTAAGCTAAAAATCCTTCAAAAAATACATGGAAGAAGGTGCTAGAGGCATGTATTTAGCATATTAGACCCAAGGAAGACCCTCTAACAGTTAGAGAAGTCAAAATGGTTGCAGAAATTTCCAAATGGAAAACGCTACAAACTCTTTGCTACGAATTCTCCTGAAATTTCATGTACATGATTGTTTTAGTAGTCAACTTCAAGTTTAATTTATGACCAAATGAAAAATAATTTTGGAAATATGAAAGAGTTTTTTCTTCATCACAAGCCCATCTACAAAAATCTCTCTCAGTTTCTACAAATCCATCAGGGTTTGGAAATTATGCACTCATCTTTGAAACCTATGTTTCAAATTTTCACTAACTAGATTTATGAAAAAATTGTAGAATTCGACTTGGAGGAGGTTCGACTCAACATCCACGTGGCATAATGAAAAATCAGCACTCCAGTACACTCATAAATTAGTTGGTTGTAGTTTATTAGGGTTATTAAATGTATTTGTTGAGTTATTTAATGAAAGAAGAGTCCTTTTTGTGTTCAAACTCTGCAAAACAGAAAAATCCCTAGGAAGTCTCCAAGTGATGTAATCCTATTTGAAATAGGTCTCTGAGGTGGGAATTTGAAGTGAGAAAGGTGGAAAATAATTTTTATGAGTCCTAACTCTATAAATGAGAGTTTTTTAGCATTAGAAAGGGTTGAATTATGTTGACTACATAACTACTATTGTAAAAAAAATCTTATCAGTAATATATAGTGGCTATTGGCTCTTTTATTCACCTGATATTCTTTGATGTTTTTATGAGAATTTGTCTTATGTATGCTACTATTTTGTCTTCAATACTTTTATGTTTGATTACTTAGAATTCATGTATATAATTCTCTAACTTCCTTCAAGCATTAGACTGTTGTCTATCTGTGTATCTTGTCCTTTCATCAAAACATCTATATGCCTCAGCTCGCATGTGACTGATTTATTAACACTGACTCCATATGCCCAATGCTATTGATTCCTGCACATCCTTAACTTGCATACAAACACTCTTAAAACACTATTTTATAGTTATCCATCTATTGAAATTCATTTAAATAAAATCATGTTTATCTTTGAGAGAGCCCTCTCAAGCTGAAAAGGCTAATTTTTAGCTAGAAGTAGGTTTGAAAGAGTTACTCTAGTTTGTCTGGTGGAGAAACCCATCTGTACCAACTTAGTGATAAAATTTTGGTGCATCTACCGGTAGTCTGAAGAAATATTTCCCAAATTTTTTCCTCAAATAGAAATGCTAAACTCTTGGAGGCAGCAGGAGCTCAGAATAATTCGAGGCTGCATTCTACCTTGGTGACTCCATTCTTAAATGATTTAGAAGTTCATAGCTTCATGGTGATTCCACTGCTTGAATATTAGTAGCTTGATGAGGTTCCAAGATGATTTCTATTACAAGAAAGAATGCCAGGTATGCTCTTATCGATCAGTCTCACATCCCTAGTTTTCCAAAACCTATGCCAAGTGTTTATTGGTCAACTTATCTTCCCATATTTAAAGATGAAAAGAAAGATAATGTTGCTCTTCACTTGGTTAGATTCCATATGCATGTGCATAAGTTTTGAGTTTAGTTTCCTAAGGATTGTCTCATGAAAATGTTTCTGGACACCCTAGAGGATGAAGCTCGAACATGGTATGAAGGGTTCCAACCAAGAAGCTTGTTCTCTCTAAGAGAGTTCCATAGGACTTTCTTAGAACATTGTGAGAAAACCCATTCTTCATTTTCACTATTACAAGACTGCTGTTATCATTTCTGAGGTTTTCATTCCATATCTTAAGAGTCTTGGTGATAATGGAGAGTTCATGGATGAGGATATGTTAGAGACACTTCATGATTTCTCTTCTCATGTTATTTTTCATGATAATAAAGAAGGTTTCCAACAAGAAGAAGTGTTTTCTTTGCTTGAAGATAAAATAGATCAAAAATTTGACTATCAAGTCATATTACATGAAATTTATGAGGATTTGCAGCCTTGTTAATCTATATGTAGTCAAAGGCATGAGCCAAATCATTCAAAAAAAAATTCAACCCATTCCTTTTTTGAAATTTTATGTCAAGGAGAAACTCCTCAAGATCGAGTTGTTGAAAATACATGTATGAAAATTCTGAAAAATGAAGTAACATGTGATGAAAGTTCACTTTTGGGTAAACACGAGCTACAATAAGAAATGAATATACATATTTTACCTATTCTTTTTGGGGATCATAAAAATGACATGGATGATATGCATAAAGTTGTTTGTATAGGAGCTATTAGTGTTCAGAATCAAGATGGAAAACATCAAGAAAAACTACCAAATATTATATCTGATTTGTTTGATAAGAAAAAGAGTAGTTTTGATACACACAATATGGATGTCATGTCTGAAGATGTTAAAGGATGCATGTATGGTTTTGTTGATTTACACAAAAGAGAATACAAATTTATTTTTGCCTTTTCATTTGATGATGTTCTTGGAATTGAAGATATAGGACAAAAGAAGCCATAAAATATGAATGAATTCAACTCTCATGGTTTTACTCATCAAGAAAACATGATTTTGCATGGTTTGCAAGATCTAGTGGTAAGTCTGTTGCAGTCATCAGCCAAAACAAATTTTGTATTTCTTATGGAGCAAGGATTCAATTTTCATTTCGAGTTGCCAATAGATGACTCACTTCCAATGTTCTTCAAGTACAATGAAGAAGCATAGGTGTTTGATCAACTCTTTTATTGGCTATACTGGAAATTTTATATTGCTTGAAATTGAAATTTTGGTTTTCAGGTGTTAGAGTAGGATTGGCATGTACATAAATAAGCTTGTTGGGAAAGCATATCTTTCAACATTTAGTTTGAAGATTGTAGTTGCATGTTTCAGTTTGTAAAAGTGTTTTTGCTTCAAGAGCATGTCAAGGGACGAATGCAGGCTAAATATTATGAAAAGAGGTTGGGATCAACCCATTGGATAAGGCACCTAGTCTGATAGTCCTTTGCTACACCATAGGGGCGCAACATCCCCTTGGAGCCATTGTTATCCATAATAAAATTTGGTTGGTTTTAAGTTAATTAGGTTGAGTCACTTAGAGTTGAATATGGTCTTTTGAATTCATAATTTTAAAAAAATGCACATATGTGAGGGGTATTAATTTTCATCATTAATGTGGTAGGATTCAAAGTCAAAGAAAAATCCAAAAATATCTCATGAATGAGCAAATATGGTCATTACAGTGAATTTGACACTTTTACCCAAGTTCGTAGAGAAATCAGTAGCAGTCAGAATTTGCTACGAACTTGCCTAATGCTCTATTTTTGTGGTGTTATGAATTTGAGATATTTTTGAGTCATTCAATGCATGTAAGGAAATAACTGAATCATCAAATGAGTTCAAGAAATTTCATTGGTCCATTTGTTTAAGGGGGGAGCTCAATTGGAAAACTTCATGCGTATGACAACTCATCAAGGCAACAAAGCATGCCAACTCATCAATTTGAAAACTCACCTTCTCAACCTAAAGTATTTCAAGGTCTTAACTTCAGTGTATCAGTGGTAAACACCTCAGCATGTCAGTTTGGTTTGATAGAGATGTTACAATCTTAATTAAAGAAAAAGGGTCTTAAAGTGATTATGCAAGATGTTGATGTTAAAAATGGTAAGCCACACATTTTTGGTCACTTTTTGTCTTAATCTATCATCACAAGACATATGTAGGCTTCAAATATGAGATTTGGGCAAAAAAGGAGAAATTACAAAAAAATATGCCAAACTAGGTGAGTTCGTAGCGTGCTCTGGGCTTCAGGCTGAGTTTTTGCTACAAACTCGTTGTAGGTTTACTTAAGCTAAAATCCTTAAAAACATACATGGAAGAGGGTGATAAAGGCATGTATTTAGCTTATTAGACCAAAGTAATACCCTCCAACAGTTAGATAAGTCAAAATGGTTGCATAATTTTCCAAATGGAAAATGCAACGAACTCTCTTGAAATTTCATGTACATGATTGTTTTAGCAATAAACTTCAAGTTTAATTTTTGACCAAATGAAACATCATTTTGGAAATCAGAAAGAGGAAATTCTTCCAAACAAGCCCATCTACAAAAAACTCTTTCAGTTTCTGCGAAGCCATCAGGGTTTGGAAATTATGCACTCATCTTTGAGGCCTCTTTTTCAAAATTTTCACTAGCCGGATTTATGAAAAAATTATAAAATTCAACTTGGAGGAGGCCCAACTCATCATCCACGTGGCATAATGACACATCAGCACTTTAGTACACTCAAAAAATTAGTTTTTAGCATTTGATAATGGTTATTAAATGGATTTGTTGAGTTATTTAATGAAAGAAGAGTCCTTTTTGTATTCAAACTCTGCAAAATAGAAATATCCCTAGGAAGTCTCCAAGTGATGCAATCCTATGTGAAATAGGTCTTTGAGGTGGGAACTCGAAGTGAGAAAGCTAGAAAATTATTTGTATGAGTCCTCACTCTATAAATAATAGATTTTTAGAGTTATAAATGGTTGAATGATGTTTACTACATAATTACTATTGTAAAAAAATTATTATCAGCAATATACAGTGGCTATTGGCTCTTTTCTTCACCTGAGATTATTTGATGTTTTCATAAGCATTTTTCTTATGTATCCTGCTATTTTGTCTTCATTACTTTGATGTTTAATTACTTAGAATTCATGTATATCATGCTCTAAGTTCCTTCAAGCATTAGACTGTTGTGTATCTGTGTATGTTGTCCTTTCATCAAAACATCTATATGCCTTGACTTCCATAAGAAAAGCTCCCATGTCACTGAGTTTATTAACATTGACTCTATATGCCCAATGGTAGTGATTCCTACACATCCTTCACTTCAATACAAACACAATTAAAAAACTATTTCAAAGTTGGCCATCTATTGAACTTCGTTTAAATAAAATCAATTTTATCTTTAAGAGAGCTCCCTCAAGCTAAAAAGGCCAATTTTCAGCTAGAAGTAGGTTTGAAAGAGTTACTCTGGGTTGTCTGGTGGAGCAGCCCATCTGTACCAAATTAGTGATAACACTCAACTTTACTTACCGATCTTGATGTTGATTGACTTACTCGTGCCCTTCCTCTTGATATGCAATTTCATATTTCACAAATTTCTTCAAATGATAATTGGTATACATCACCTCTACTCATGAGATAAAGGAGATAAATCCACTCATATCTAATTGTTCTAAGTAAGAGGGTTTTTAGTGTGTCAAATCCTAAATGGTGTAGTTTTTCCCTCTTAAAATTATACATGTATCTCTCTAATAGATACTCAAAGATATCATATTCTTTTTGAGTCATTCTGAAGGTTTCTTCTTTAATATCATGACCTTTATATTTTTCTAGAAATATCTTTTGCATATAATTCCATGATATTATTGCAATAGTCCCTAAACTCATGAACCATTTAAGAGCTCTATCCTTTAGTGATGTTAGAAATAATCTCAATTTTTGAGTGTTTAGTAAGTAACCATAAGATCTACAAAGGATTTCAAATTCAAAGAGAAAGCTTTACGGATCCTCTGACCTCATTCCATGGAAATTGAGAAGGAAATATGGATGGATGTTCTTCATATGAACACTTCTATCAGTCTCTTGAATGGGAAATCCAAGAGTATCTTCCTCATTATCATCATCTCCATCCATTTCTTCTACCTTCTCTTCCACCTATTATTCTTCTACCTGCAAACGTGGATGGTGATGTGGTTCTTATTGCAGCAGTGATCAAATGGGGGGGTTTCGTGTTAGAGAATTATTATATATATCTATATCTATATATATATATCTATATATATATATATAATTTTAATAAGAATTCTAATGCAATGCAATTTTCTGAAGTGAAATATGCCTAATGCACTTTTTGTTTTTGTAAAAATGGATCAACTAGGGAAGAAAACAATGCATACTTTGACAGTTCCTCGACAGCAACACCAAAAAGTGATGAACCCTAGTATTGCAACAATTATGTAGCAAATCCCTAGGCTACCAACTTAAATTATCAACCCGGGGTTCATACAAACTTAAGAGGTGTTTGAACTATAAGTGAAGCAGGCAATGAGTCCTGATTTCATTGATATGATGTAATGAAGTGGATGTCATGAAATAGAAGCCTAAAATAGTTTCATAAATGGAAATTTTACTCTGTTTGCAAAAAGGAAACCTAATTACTTTTACAAAGAGTAAATCCTAGTTACTTTTGCAGAAAGGAACGTCTATTCTATTTTTTATGCCTGTAAATGTTAATCTTGTAGAAATGTAAACATTAACCTATTTGTAGAGTGTAAATGGTACATAAAAAGGAAACATTGTCTATGCAATAGAAATAACACTGTTGGAAATGGAAACAATATATTAATATGTATGAAACAAAATGAAATAATTCTTCAACCACTACATTCAAGAGATATTTTTTCAGCAAAGTTCATAAGGTGCTTCATAAAGTAATCATCATTATTCTCTTCCAGTCATGAATTTGTCCACTAACCATTAATGTAGAGGTGAATTTAAATGGAGAAGAGGCAAGGATTGAGAGGTTTTTGGTATTACTCAATCATGGTTTCAAATAATAGGGGTCATTATTCAAGCCTAAGAAGCAAAAACCAATATTTTGGATCAAATTTGATCAAGTTTACTCGTGCTATGGGAGGCCATGTTTTGCTACAGGAGCGAGATAACTTATTGAATTCCCAAGTAAATCAAATTAAAATGGGATGATAATTTTATTTTTTTTATTAATTATCATGTCTTAAGAGTCCATTCAAAGTGGAATCACTCCAAAATACCCATGCTAACATGTGCTAAAAAAACAGAAAAATAGTACTCTAAAAACTGGAGTACTAGTGAGCTAGTTAACCTACCAAATGCCTAACCTAATAAAGTGAAAGTTCTATGGGGTGAATTTTTTTATTAACTTGAATTTTTTTATGGCCCAACACAAGTGGAATCAAATCAAATGAAGCTCATTAACTTGTTCTAAAAAATAGCATAAAATTACTACTATTTTGCTACAAAGATTTCTAGAAATTCTAGATTTCTGAACTAGTAGACCAATCGAAGTAGCTCAATGATGAATATGATTTTACAAATATGTTATAAGGATGCATCATGCTTTTGAATCTATAAATAACCTGAAAAATAACCCACTTCAATAATTTACCAATATGACCTACAATAAAAGAAGCATGAATAGTAAATGCAGAAATAAGAGATGAAAGTGAAAAATACATTTAAAGGAAATAAATAAATTGTAGAAGAGGGATATAAGGCTCCTAGGATGGAAAATACAAAGGAAAATTAGACTCCTATGAAGGAAACCAAGATTTAAAAGTTAAAAATGGCACCAAACTTCATTATTTGAATCAATCCAAGTACCGTCCCTACTAGAAATGAAAGTGGATTTGCTAAATAGAAAGTTTTCTCCACAAGAAGACTAAGAAATACATGCCTATAGAGGAAAATTCCAATTGGTACTTATAAAAATATATGAGGAATAATTTTCCTTGAAAGGACGCATCTTTCCCCTCCAAAATCCCTAAAGAGGCGAATCTGGTTCCCAACACTAGGAATCTTCATTGAATGACAGGGAACACATTCCTAGATTTTCTCAATCAGTGGAGCTCCAAAATTTGTCAATAATTTCATGATATTCAGCTCATTTACTATCCAATCTTGGTCCATCATGTATTATAGGTAAAGTCCCTATATTATCTCATTCAGAATTTACTCCATATTCTCTCGATATTTTGCAAAAATAAATAATATTAGGTACATAATATGCAATTATCTCTAAACCTTCCTAAGAATATATTAAAGCTAAGAAACAATTATTAAGTGTAGAAGGAGAGATTTAATATAACCTTTGTGTGGATAATAAATGTTAAATGGGCCTTAATTTGTGTCTAATTTGGAGGCCCATCAATGAGTCATGCACAAGTTCCAATCCTAATCATGAGATTATGCGAACCAATTTCTCATTCATCTCCTTATACTACTAAGTTATAAAAGGTCCATGGGGTAGTCACAAGATTTGTATTGGAAACCCATGATTGGCAACATTTTTCCTATGATGAACCAATTATATTATACTAATTTACTAGGAATAAGTGTAGCTAGGGATTTTTATAGATTTTTATGAGTAAATTCCTTAGTGAAATTGTAACTCAGTCTCATGGCATCTCATAGCAACTGTGCAAGGATTGCGGTGGAAAATACAAGTATACAAGGATGGTGACCTTTGATTTCCATATTTCTTGTGTGTACTTTTAATTGTTCCCCTTAGTTCTTCCCTGCATATTTATATAAGTTTCAATGAGGTAACTAATTGTGGTGTTCCTCTCTAAAACTAATATTCTCAATCGCCTAAATTGACCACAACCTATAGGTTGGTCCTTGGTTATGATATCCTTATGAACTACTTCATGTAAGGAATGAGGATTAACATCTTCACCTTAACTCTAATATTATGATTCAACCTATACAAAATATTCTTCATTTGTAACTTTTTAGTATTCATATGTAGTGCATACCTCAACAATTCCATATGCCTTGCCTCATACATGGCCAAAAAATTGTTTAGTGAATTAAATTAATTAAATTGTTGTTCCAATGAATTCTTAAAAAAAGTAGCATTCTTTGAAGAACTCCTCAAATAATTCCCATGAAACCTTGGAATAATCTATCCCTAATTGTGATAATGAGTTGTTCCACCACAATAATAAAATTCCATTTAGATGGAATATGTCTATATGTGTAGAAATAACTTGAAATTTGTAGATGTTAATGAAATCATACTCAAATCAATAAACAAAACTTCTTCTACTAAATTTTTCTTAAGGAAAACTATCAATAGAAACACATGAAATCGTTCAATCACAATGAACACGTTTTTTACTGGGGAACCCAACTGGGAAAACCCCTCTTCTATTTGTAAATTATATTAGATGAGAACAATGATTTATTACAATGAATGTTTAAATTATTGAAGCTCCCTCTGCACTATAATACTGATTTCCTCTCGAGTCTTCTCTAGAAAATACTAAGCCTGAACTCGCTCTACCTGCACTCACTCTGCATGCACTCGTACTTCCTGCACTCGCTCTTCCCGCACTCATGTTTCCTACACTTTGTTATTTCCTCACAAAATTATGAGGAAATTATCTCATCCACTACATCTAAACTCTATACACTCACTAATATATAACAATAAATACAATTATGCATTTTCCCTCCACTCAAATAGGAAATTTGATTTTCATCCAAGAATAGGGCTACTTTTAGTAAATTAACTAGTTAACTGAGAGATAAGTGAGTTAACAACAATTAAAACTACTCAATTGAACTCATAGTGACTTTATTCTAGACTTGAGATCAAATATCTTAGTTTCACTAAATATAACTCAACTAGATTTCTAGATCTTAGCAATCAACTCATGCACAACTGCACTTCTAGCCCACAAAATCAAATTGACTAATTTAACTAAGTTACTTGGCCGTGTCACCCTTGCTAAATGCAACTAAAGTCATCATGTTGATGTGGAAATTCGAATTTCTCCATTTTACTAAGTGTTCATGTGAATTCTAATCGCAAGCATACAAAAAAATCTCACTTTAGTTGTGCATAAAAAACAGCCCTAACATCAAAGATGGCTGCCAATTTCCTTAGATCTACAGTTAGTTGACCAAGAAAAATTCTACAAAATCCTAATATATGCAGTTAAAGACATTAAGCAGTAAATAAAAGCAAGAGTTGCTCCATGCATCCAATAGACAAGACAAGAATATTTTTTAAATAATTTTGTATTTATGACTCCTCGGAAGGGAACATAGAAAGACGTTACTAGTCCCCCTCAGTGGGATGGGTCCTTGTATGTCCTCAGTGTTTCAGATCTAAGATCTCTCTCTCTCTTGATGGCGTAGAAAACCCAAACGAAAAATGGAACTCAAAGAGAGCTCACAAGCAAAATGGTAGAAAAATATGAAAATGATGGAGGATCAAAGTCAGAACAAAAGTATAGATCCAGAGTGATATTTAGGCAATAAAAGGTAGTGAATGAATGGAAAAACCCTTCTATTTATAACAAAATATTGATTTAGTCTATATATTGGTGCATAATTAAAATATTATTAACCAAATATAGATCCAACTTTTATGGAATATTTTATTATATTTGTTGGAGGGAAAAAGAATTTGAATTTGGTCAAATCCCTTTATTTGTAAATAATAAATAAATAAATTATTTACTTATTATTTTAAAAATGTGGTTGAGTAATAATTAAATAAATAGTGTTTTATTCAATTATTTATAAATGATTTAGTCAAATTTAACAAGGAATATTATTTAAATAACGTTTAAATAATTATTCCAAGAAAATAATAAGATAAATCGTGATTTATCTCATTAATTTTCCTATTTTGGGTTAAATATGACCAGGAATATTAATTAAACTACTATTTAATTAATTATCCCTTGAGGAAAAAAAAAATATGGATTTATTCAATATTTCTTCATGGGGTTTCCTGTTTACACCATAAAAAACTTCATAAATTATGGATTACTAAGTTCTTTTTCATAGTGAAACAGGTTAGATGACAAAAAAATGGTGTAACAGATTGCCCCCCAACGTGTGAGCATTAGGAGCTAATTGTATGACCGAAGTACATTGTAAGAAATCAATCACTAGACACCGAAGGGGGAGTAAGAGAGAGAAAAATATAAGGTAGACTAAAGCGCTAGAGGACAAGACCCTGAGGAGGCAAGACTTGCAAGTGAGACAAGTCTCTTTTGTGAGTGATTACCTATTCTACAAGAGGCGGGGCAGGCATACCAATGCCCACCGAGATAACAAAGTAAAAATAATAATGCATCCAGTAAACAAGGGACTGAACTATATAGTACATGATGGCATAAACATGGGCCAGATAAAAACATGATAATGGATCCCACATACATACTATGCCTGGGGAAACAGCCATGAATTATACAATAATATCTCAGCACATGAGATATAAGTACAGCCAAAGAGGCCCTATAAAATAGGAAAGGGCGCTTAAAATATGAATGATACATGCAAACTAAAAGGCACTGCAAGTGGCTGAGGCCGGAACCATCAAATCTATGGAGCTACAATAAGGATGTAATAGAGAAGTAATCCAGGTATGTGGGGGGATACTTGAAGAGCCACCCCCTCATGAGGTCTGAAACATCTCACACACACCTGGGAATCACTGGTACAATATGTTGCATCACTAAACCATCAAGTATATAGATCTCGATCATGTCGTAAGGAGCTGGAGCTGAGAAATAATCAATTCAAAGGGAAATAAAGAGTCCCTTTGCCTGATCCAAGGCACCGAACAAGAGTGGAAGTTGTAACCAGGGTACATTTCCCTCTAGACCTATCTTCTGGATTGAATGAGATGATGTCGATAGAAGGAGGTCTACCATAGGTGAGGCAATAAGGGATCCTCAACTAAGGAACGAGAGATAATAGTAGAGCGACTGATAGACTGACACTAGGGATGATGATGGAATGGGGGTACTGAGTAGTGGGCTGACGACTTCCCTTGTTAGAGCATGAAGGGCATGGATGATGTGGCAGCTACTGACTCAACACTAGAGGGGATAGGGGACAGTATGACTGAAGGCCAAAATGTGCGACACGAGAGAGGAAAAAAGCAATGATGGATGGAGGACTATAGTGGGATACAAAGGGACTCGGGATAGACTCCATGGATGCGATGATGACTCAACTCGGATGCTCTAAAAAAGGGTGACTCGATGATGCTACTACACATAATAGGTTCATTGGGGACCATAAAAACATGAGTTTAAGATGGTTACTCATGAAGAAAATTGACACGAGCATGGAAAATTATGAAGGAAAAGTGGTGCCCCAAGTACAAGTGTTGCACGTGAAGAAAATCAATTTTGAGGAGTGGTGAAGTGACCCTTCTTGGAAAAAATGTGTCTGGGTGAAGTATCAAATCACAAAAAACTAAAGGATACCCATTTCAGCGCTTGGTGAGAGCTTTCCAATGGTGCTGATGGTTTTTCAAATGGAGCTACAGTTTGCTCACAACTGGAGAAAGAAAAATCTTTGGTTTCTCTTTCAATAATCATTTTCCCTCCAATATAATTCATTTGCAAGTGTAGCTATTGTGAATGTAGAGAGGATAAAAGGCCCTAAATCTTGCGGCAATTGTAGCAGACAAATGGACCATTGGAATCGAGATCCCTTAGTTGCAAGTAAGAGGCCTAACCATACTCCTTCAATTCAGGGGATTAAAATTTCGGATTAGGCACCCAGAGCCCAGGAACCGGCCATGTCGCACATTTTGGGGTCAATTCTGTGACTTGGGTGGCAAGTACTAAGCAGAAAAATATGACCTATCCTAGGAAATGACCTGAAAAGTGCGACCTGTCTGAGAAAGGGGGTTTTAGTGCTGTTTTTGGCTGAGAGCTAGGTTTTTTATGGTTGAGGGGCATAGGTGCCCCCAATAATTTTATGGTCATGCCAAAATGTATTTAGAAAAGGGGAATCTAAACACTTTTTTATGATGTGGTGTGCCATTTGTTTATGTTATGGTTATGTAGTTCGAGAAATGGAATGGAGGATTACCAATCTCTTTTGTTACTACATATATGAAGCAAATGCACTAAGTTACTGGGTTGGCATACCTGGCATCACTATCCCAAAGAGTGGATTTAGAGATAATGAACTGGTGCTTTCCTATAAAACCCATAGGTTGGTCAACAAAAATGTATAGGGGACTGGGTTTCTGATGTAAGAGGAAGGAATGATAAGGAAGATCATCCCTAGAGTGATCTGAAGTGATATTGGACTCTAGAGGTTCTTCGAAATGGGGAAGAATGATGGTACTAGAGTCGACACGACCATATGCACTATGAGGGTTGTGGAGAACTCCTCCTGGACTCTCAAATATGGGTGCCTCCTTACCAAAACATTGTGTGTCAATGTAATGACCACAAGGTGTATGTGGATCGAATCTATGGTTTCAATATAAGGGGGGATAGATAAAGTCAGGTATGGTGATTGCTTCCATAATGTCGTCATCGTAATCGAAGATGGGGTGACTGGAGGAAGAAAAACCACCTAACGAGGTGAAGCTACCTAACTCATCATCATGAGAAGAAAGGTTCCTGTTAGCTCCCTCTAATTTGCAAGATTGGCAAATACAAATGGCAAAGAGAACACTTGAACCACTTTGGGATTCTAGGATCCAGCCCTCCTGAATCCAGAGAGGATCTCTCTAATAAGTGCAAAGATTGATTTATCTTTAAGGCTTTTGAATGTGATATTAGGCTAGTTATTAAGAGCAAAGGTTTTTGTTTGGTTTTGGATGGTTGAGCATGATTATTAGTTGAGTGGAAAGTCCTAAAATGTAAGATTTTCAAAGGTGTGAAGTTTCAAGCAATCAAAACAAGGTTTGGCTGATAGGATAGATATGACGTTGGTTTTTAGTCCATTGGGCTATGGAGTCATAAAAGGGTTTAATTGTGCAACAATTTCAAGAGTGGTCCAAGGGGCAAGTCATCTATATCACAAGATCTCTTAGATTGAAATGATGGAATGGAACAATAAAAGTGTTGAGGGGTGGAAACAAACAATAATTTCAACTAGGATTTATAAGTCTGTCCAAACAAGAAAAGCCTTTTAAGTAATTGTTTAAAACTGACCAAAGGACAGGGCTAACCATAGACTTCTTTGGACAAGTTCGTATTAAAGTTGACTCAACAGACAAACAATCCAGTAATCCACATAATTACTTTCAGAAGGGATGAAAACAAATAAGAAAAAAAAAGTGCAGCCTAAGATCAGATAACATACTTTTAAATCTAAACTGCTTTCAGCATACCCTTCGGGAAATTTTTAGAATTACCTTTGGAGAAAGAAGCTAAAAAATAGCGCAAACCATCACTTCTCTAGTCTATCTTTACTAAGTAGGAAATGAAAATAACATTCAAGAACAATGTTTAGTTTAGACAGTAGGACGAGGGAATGCCAGCATTCCTAACTGCTTGGACTAAATTGAATCATTCTTAAATACACAATTTGGAGGAAAAAATTGAGATAAAGCTTATCAGTTAGAGAAGGGTACTGTAAATAGTAAATCCTAACTCTATGCTTGCTATTCTTTATCAGAGAATAATGGACAAAATGGCATACATGAAAGAAAAACAATAACACAAAAAGAAGCACTTCACCAGTGATATAGACCAGGATCCCAAGAATCATGCTTGTATATTGATGTCAATCCAGTTACATTCTTCAAGTCCAATGTTTCATTTCAGCAATCATCTTCTCTTCTCAACCTAACTTATTTGACTACAAACAGAGCTTCAAGAGCCTCTGAACACTATTTACACGTAGAAAATGTCGAGCACAAGTATATTTCAAAGCTCTACAACCGACCCTTTACAATGAGCTCCTCAAGAAGATTTTATATGAAAAATGAGGAGGTGGGATGGGATAAAATATCTTCTAAGTTCAATTAATACAGTTTAATGCTTCTCAGCCTTTGAGGGGCTCAATGGAGAAGATTACAAATATTTACTCTTTATTAATTGTTTTACATTAAGAATTAAGCTCGTTGGGAAGATTTGTTGACTTTAAGGCTCTTAGTTATCTTTGCAATAAATATGTTGATAGTTTATATTAGTTTCTTTGATTCGTAATAACTATTCAGCTGCATTGGGGCAAATATCCTCTGTTCTAGTCATAACTTGGCCTCTTTGAATGCTTTGAGGCTACAGGTGGCATTTGGTAGCTGAGAGGATTCAATTAGCCTCTGACGTGGCAGTGGAGGATTTCGGCCTGATAGATACTATTGTTTTTCTTTAATCACTGTAAATTTTCTTTAATTCTGTGTGTTAGGCATAATTAGGCCTAAATTCTGCCTTCTGTTCTTCAAACTTTGTTTAATTTAGTGGATTAGGCTTTTAATTGTCGATTTTAGCTGTAATCCACCCAAACTCTATAAACCATCTTTAATTCTTCATCTCTGGTTTGATTTCAGGCTATCCAAATGATACTCTTTGTTTGATTAAATTTTTTTGTGTCTTGTTGATGTGCAGGCGTTACAGGGGCTTTATAATGGCGCCAGTGCTCATGACGCAATGATAAAACATGGTGTTGAACCCTGTAGATGGATATTCTTTGATGAATGAAGGCCTGGAGGATCGTCATCCTCAGCTTTCATTTTTCCTTTAAAACATTTGAAAAACCTTTAAAACCTACACAAACAAAGAAATATTAAGAAAATCCTGCGTATTTTGGGTTTAGACTACTTTAGAGGTTGAGGTTAAGTCGCGGCCATTGGATGAAAGCATCCAACG
The DNA here is from genome assembly GCA_034641835.2 of Pinus albicaulis. Classification (NCBI taxonomy): domain Eukaryota; kingdom Viridiplantae; phylum Streptophyta; class Pinopsida; order Pinales; family Pinaceae; genus Pinus; species Pinus albicaulis. Next base: position 850,581,065 of record CM076583.1, read on the forward strand.
GTGGAGATTGATCGCGGGGGGTCAAATGGAGGCGGTTGGAAGAATGGTGGAGAAATTAAGTTAGGGTCGTTGATCTTGCAAAGATCAACGATCGGGATCAATCAGGATAGTATAATTCAAAGGGGTCATATATTTGAGGAATGGAAGAAAATGTAAGAAAATAGGTGAAAAATCCTTTGGCGGAGGATAAATGGTCTAAGATGGAAATTGGGGTTTCGGAAAGAACTTGGGCTATCGAATGAGATCGGCCAAGGAGATCAATAGTGGAGAATGACCCTAAAATCCCTTGGAATAAAGGCAGAGGGCGATAACGTAATAGCTAGATTAAAATGGGACCGTTGATCTGCAGAGATCAACGGTGGAGAATGAACGTGATGGAATGCAATGAAAATGGGGAAAGCAGTTTCGGACCAAGAAACCATGGGTTTCGCGCAGCAAAAAGGCAGATAGGTGATTTCACCTTTTCGAACGGAATATGCTTTAAAGGCCGACACGTGGAATTTCAAAACCACCTATATTGCATGAATTTGGATCATTAACGTTCAAGCTTAAATCTATGTGAAACTGTGCGTCTGCCATTAGATCTGGGGTCTTAGATCTGACGGATGTGGAGAAATCGCGATAAAGAACAGATGCACAGGCAGTAACAGGTGGGGTAGAGCCAAGGTGGCTTCAATCTAAGCCTTCAGATAAAGGAATGAACGGCTGAGATTCGATCTAGAGGATGGCAAGACCCAAAGGAGTTGGGCCTGTCGGGATGAATCTGGGCCGTTGGATGAAACAGATCAACAGCGGCGAATTAATCTCGGGGTTAAATGGAATAAAATGTGAGGTGGAGAAAGGGTCATTGTGTGCCATTGATCTGAAGAGATCAACGGTGGAGATCCACCGAAAAAACATTATGAAGAGGGGTTCATGATTTTAACAAAGGTTGGGAGGATTGATCTGGACTGTCGAATCTTAGTGCATGGACGGTCCAGATGCAATCAGAGATTTGAAATCAGAGGAGGCAAGGGGTAAGCGGTGCCAATGCGATTGAACGAGAGCTGTTGATCTGAGGATTAGATCGACAATGGAGAATGTATCGGAGGAGGTCACAGGCGGGGGAAAGGGCTTTGGGATGGAGAAATAAGGACCATCGGATCTGGGTCTGGTGGGGGGAGATCAACGGCTGATAATCCATCAGGATTTTTCCAATCGAGAGGGGAAAATAAAATAATTAAGAACACCCAATGGAATCTCCAATGTGAGATTGCGCAGGCCATTGATTGGTTTAAGATCAACGGTGGAGGATCGGCCAAACCAATGAATCGTCGGGTCTCTTTAAAAACATAAAAATTGGATTTTTCGTGAAATGCAAAGGAATATAGCATCAAGGAAGGGTTTTATTTTATTCTTAGTGCCCGATTGCCGGGCCGTTGGTTTTACGAAGAAAACAAGGGATCGGGGGTTATAAAAGAGGGGCCAATCGCATCGGGGGTTCTCGCTTAAACAAAGAAACGTGCTCATCGAAATTTTCTGATGTGATAAGCACCTTCGAGCTTTAACACTTGGTTCCAGGGCGTGGGTATATGGTGGGGAAGTGGTTTAGGGCTCGGCCCAAAGGGGTTTAGGCCTATAATGAAAAAGGCTCATTTTTATGATTTTTCAAGGATTTTCAAAGCAGTTTGAGGGTTTCAGATAAGGTAAAAAAGGATTTTCAAACCTTATAAAGGGGTTTTTATGAATGGGAGAAGGGAAATAATGGAAAATAGAGGAATTTTATGGGAAAAAAGGGATAAAAATGGAGGTTAATCTTGAGTGAAAGGAGGGGTAAAATGGAGTTTTTTTCAACAGTGTTTTCATCATGAAAACAACAGATTTTCAGAATTTAAGAGGGAAACATCAGTGAAGATTAATCAAAGAATAAGATGTCTTCATAAGACTTCAAGAACTAACAATTTTGCAATAAAACTTGTTTCTTGAAGGCTTCAAAAATGATTTAGCCACCATTTGATATGAAAATTTTTATAGGTGGCTAATAGTGGCTCCACATGGGGATGGTGCCTTCTTGAAGGTATCAAGAACTTTAGACTTGTATTCTTTGGGGGGTTGATCAGTGCCTCATCCATTGGGCTGCAACTTTCTTTACTTGGATGATCTTGCTTTTGCTCTGAAAATGTTAGCAGCCATGAAAGACAATGGAATACTATCAAACCAAGCTTACTACTGATCCGGATTTATGCAGGAACGCAACAGAATAAACACATAACCATAAAGATAGAGATGCAGCGGAAATAACACTTCATTTCATTAATATCAAAGAACTGAAATTTGCTTACAGACAGAATGGAGATAAAACTAGCTAGGGCACTGGTAGCTATCTCTGAGAAGAGATGTCGCGGCTACAGGCCTCTGAACTGCTTTACAATGAGGCGCGAGGGCCTATTTATTATTGAGAAACAATGGAGAACCCTAAACATCCCAAAAACCTAACCCTGGGAGATGAAGCGCCAAAACTATGGGCCCCGTTTGGGTAAATTGGTGTTTCAACTTCCCAGGGACGTAACTTTGGCATACTATCTCCGTTTGACGCACATGATACATCATTAGAAAGCTCTATCCGAGGACTACAACTTTCGGGACGAATTTTATCAGAAAATTCGTTGGACCCGAAAAACTGCTAAAAATAGTAAGTTATGCCGAAACTGAAAAACTGAAAGAGATAATGGTGGGGGGCCAAGTGGAATAGGTGGGTGGCCACCAATATCCACCTGGATCAACTACCTACCCAATCCTACTGATCTAACATTTTTTCTTCTTTCAGAGTGCACTTAGATTGGCAACTCTTTTACAAACATTTTATTCTTTTGAAAGAAAACAACTAATCTAATTCTACTTCTTATTTCTCTATAAACTCAAATTAAACAATTGAGTTCATATGCTTCTCTACCTAATCTACTATCTATTAGGATTAAAGAGTCTAACAGATTTTTATTCTCTAACTTCTAAAACAGAAATTTAAAAGCATACAAGTGAGGTTTGAACAATTTAAATTGTTGTTGATCTATGACATAAAAAACAAGTTGCGCACAGATAATTATTTGAAGAAAATTAAATCAAAACGTTGAAGGCTTAAGATCTGAAAGTTCTAAGCACGACCTTCTCTTTTCTTCAGCTCTGTTTTTGAGTTTATTCGAGCTGTTTTTTTCCTGGTTATCTGGTTCAGATTTTGGACTTATTAGAACTGGTTTACCTCTGTTTTTGACTCAATATTTAAAAAAAATGGGATTCATTCTTCTTTTGGACACTTAGGTTCAAATTTTGAGCTTGTTTGAACCTGTATTCTCTAGCCTAATCTACCTAACTGATAAGCCAAGATTAAGTTGTTTGGAAAATCGATTTCACTAACCTATCAGCAGTAAATTTAAAACTAATTAGTCATGATTAGGCTATATGACTAACTAGGAGTGTGTTTTTTAGGAGTGGAATTTAAGCTTGCACACTTTCAGACTTTGTTTCTCTTTTCTGGTATGGGGCTGTACCTTTCCTGTTTTTACAATCTGCCCTCTTTTCTTTCTTTTACTGTTTTTGTATTTTTGATTTTTCTAACTTTGAATGCAATGATGGGTGAAATATTTATAATGAGAAAAAATATAAAAATGCTTTCACACGTGATTAGATCAAGAGAAGTAATGCTTGAGCATCCTGCCATTGATAGGACCCCCAAACAGTTCAGCTCCATTCAACTCCTACAAAAAATAGGCATTGTTACCATCAAATGAATGAATGAGATAAGGGCCAAGCCATAAGTTATCAAATTTCCCATGCTTTCCCTTGTCTTCTCTCCTTGAGTCCCACTTTAAAACTTTGTCCCCAACATTGAAATTATTGGCCTTTGTTCTTCTATCAAAAAGCTTCTTGATGCTCTCTTGCTTTTTTAATGCTCTGTTGTAAACCTCCTCTCTGGTTTGTTGACGATGAATAGTCTGATTAATCCTTCTGATCATGTCATTGTCTTCAGACTGCACTTCTTAAATCAACTTCATAACTGGTACACCAAGGTTGGTTGGAAAAATTGCATCTATTCCATACACAAGCTGGTAGGGTGACATTCCAATAGATTTCTTTAATGTCAATCTGTCAACCCATAGTGCATGCACTAGCTTTGTGTGCCAAGATTTCTTATTGTCCTCCAACAACTTCTTGATTATGTTCACCAAAATTTTTTTTGAGGATTCTGCTAGCCCATTACCTTGAGGGTAATAAGCAGTAGAATGGCCCAATGTTATCTGATATTTGTGACAGAATTCAACCATCTTCTTGGATCCAAATGCTGTAGCATTATCAGTGATGATATTCCTTGGATAGCCAAATCTAGAGAGGATATGAGTCTCAATTAATTTTATGATGTCAGATTCATTGGCTTGCCTAGAAGGGATGGCTTCTATCCATTTGGTAAAGTAGTATGTTTTAGTGAGAATCCATCTATGTTGGGCAGATGATGGTGGATGGATTTCTCCTATGAAGTCAAGTCCCCACTGTTGAAAAGGAGCTTCAATAGTGATTGGATGCAGAGGTAAAGGAAGAATTTTTCTTTTTCCTTCAAAAAGTTGGCATTTATGGTAGGAAATGATCATTTTATGAACATCTAGAAAGAGTGTGGGCCAATAATAACCAGCTCTAAGGATTTTGTTGGCTGTTGGCTTCCAGTAGAGGTGGCCTCCACATTCCCCTTCATGGAACTCGTGCTTAACCTTCTCTGCATCATTCTCAGGCAAACATTTAAGCAATATTCCACTTGCATTTTTCCAATAAAGACATTTATCTATAATGCAATAGTTTACAGCTTTTAACTTTAAAAACCTTGCCTTTGTTTTTGATAAACCAGGAGATGTATTCAAATTAAGTGAAACATATAGAATATCAGCATACCAAGAGGAATTCATAAAATGGTCTTCAACAATGGGGGTTGAGAGTTCCTCTTGTTCATCTAAAGCATTTATCATATTAATATCAAGAACTTCAAAATTTGATTCAGCCATTAATCTAGCTAGAAATTGGCCTTTAATGAGTTTAGTGGGCTTGATTTCTAAATCATATTCGAGTATCAAAGCTATCCACTTACCTCTTTTACCATCTGGGTCCTATGTTAGAATGTCTTTCACAACTGAATTTGGGACAAAGGAAATGATTTGTGAGTGAAGGATGTAAACTCTGAAGCCTTTTAAAGCTTTGACCAAAGCAAAAGCTTGTTTTTCCATAATGTTGTACTTCAGAGGAGCATCTCTCAATGCCTTGCTAAAGAATGCAATAGGCTACTCTTGTCCCTGTGGATTTTTCTGCAATAGGACAGCAGTTATTGTATGTTCTGATGCAAATAAAAAAATGTAAAAATATTTTGAAAAAAAAGGACTTATTAGAATTGGTGTTTTGGTCAATTCTTGTTTTACCAGCTCAAACGATTTCTTTGCCTCCAAGGTCCATTTAACTCCTTGCTCCTTTTTCAGCATGTTTGTTATGTTTCTAAGGAGCTCAGCTAAGTTGGGTATGAACCTTCTCAAGAAATTAATCTTTTCAATGAAAGATTGAAGTTCCTTGATGTTCCGAGGATGAGAGATTTGCAATATGGCCTCGAACCTCTTCGGGTCTATATTTATCCCCTCTTCTGATGTAATGTGCCCAAGAAGTTTACCTTCTTGGAGACCAAATAGTGTTTTCTTTGGGTTTAAATATATCCCAAAATTTCTACATTTCTCGAATACTTTTCTCAAGTGTTCTAAGTGCTCTTCATCTGTCTTAGAGAAAACAGTGGCACCATCAAGTTAGATAATGATGAAGTAGCCCAATTCTTCCAAGAATGCAATGTCCATGGCTCTCTTAAAAGTAGAACCAACATTCAATAAACCAAAGGGCATCTTCACATACATGAAAGTGCTCCAAGGTGTAGTAAAAGCTATCTTTAATTGATCATCAAGATGTACTAAAATCTGATTGTATCCTGAGTAGCCATCTAGCAAAGAAATTCTTTTTGAACCAAATACCCTTTGTAAAATATGGTCCATCTTGGGTAAAGGGTAGTTGTCTTTTAATGAAGCTTTGTTTAAGTCTCTAAAGTCTATATAAAGCCTAATCTCTCTTGTTTTCTTCCTAACTGACACCAGATTAGACACCCACTCAGAATATCTAATAGGGACAATAATACCAGCTTCATACATTTTATTGATTTCCTTCTCAACCAAAGGTAACTAAACAGGGTTTATTCTGCATAGTTTTTGTTTAAATGGCTTTTGGTTTTCCTTGAGAGGTATCTTGTGCTGAATTATTTCAGTGTCATAGGATTTCAGATCCTCATAACTCCACACAAAAACATCAGAAAATTCTTTAAACAACTATATGTATTTGAGTTTAATGTGAGTTGGTAAAGTTTTAGACAGTTTGATCATCATAGGTTTTAGTTCACTTCCTATATTACACTCTTCAACTTCAGTCTCAATAGCCTCCAGTTTTGGCTTCTTGGCCACATCGTTGAAATCAAACAACTCTTCTAGAGGAGCCAGACCTTTTGGAAAACTCTGATTGTTAAACTACAGAGTTTCTAAGTCTTATGTTTCTAACTCCGCAATCGTTTCTGTTGTGTTTTCAAGTTTTTCAGACAACAAATTTATATCAGCAACCTCAGGAGACTTTTATTCTTCATCAAGTAGATTTTCTTCATTAGAACACTCTGTTTCATAGTCTGAATCTGAACTTGGTAGTTCAAATTCATTTCTGGACTGTAGGAAGTCTTCTCTTTGTTTGTCTCCATCAAACACTTACCAATATTTCTCGTTATGAGGGACAGCTGGTCTGAATTTAATTTGAGTTGTGCATTGTTTGGTTTCATAAGGAGTTAAGCATGTTCTAGTAGCAAAAGCTAAATTGTGGGCCATGATATTCTTTTCTCTTGGGACAAAAATAAGTTGGGATTCCTCAAAATTTTTCAATAAATCCATGACGTCGTTCATGTAGGCTCTAAGTCTGGGGTATTTGGTGCTGTATTCCCCATTCACTTGCCTAATGATTAATTTTGAATCCCCATGCACTTTAATTCTTTTGGATACTAATTTCTTCAACAAATGTAAGCCTAAAAGAAGGGATTCATACTCCACTATGTTATTTGAACACTGAAAATTTAATCTATAGGAATGGCCTTACGTGTGGTTTTTCTCAGTGTTACGTATCTAGACGCCTACACCAGCGTTGCTCCTAGTGCAAGACCCATCAAAGTTCATACTCCAAAGAGGACTAGTTTCGGGTTCATCAGTTTCGTCACTATCCTCTTCAACTAGCGTGCTTTCAGTTTGTTCTTGAAGGTCTGCACTTTGTTGAATTTGTTTTAATTCCTCAAGTTTTTCATTGCGTTGAGGACTGCATTCTTGACTCTCAAGGTTTAAAAGAAAAGGACGCATGATTTGTAGCTCAAGACCTGTGTTTTTTCTGCTAGAGTCTTCGAGTTTAAAAAACTGTTTTGACACTTATGTGTTGTCTTCCTCTTCCTCTCTATCTGCCATTAACTCAATCAAGGTCACTTGTTCACTGAATGTATCATGATTGAAAAGGATAAATGAATCAAGGCCTGTGTTTATAGAATAAAGGGGAGAGTTCTGTGGTCTTTCTTGGCTAGTAACCATGTACTGCATATGGGACTCCCTGTAAATTCTTCTAGTCTGATTGAAAACAGGGATGGTCGCATATTTCATGTCCATCTGCATAGTTCCCTGTAACTTAGCTCCCCAAGATCTTGATAAAAGCATACCATATTTTGGGGGTACATCAGCCACAACAATATCCATAGCTAAACATTTGGCTGGAATTTGTGCTAAGTTTACACAGAGGTCTTTGATTAAACCTAAACATTTTACTTTTCTTGAGTCAAAAGAGTAAATATCTTTATAAGGTCTAGTGATTTCAAGGCCTAGGCTCTCCATTACGGCTTTGGGCATTAAATTGTGAGAGGCCCCTGAATCATGCATAACATTGTGCAAAATCTTGTCGTGAACATTTAAACTAACATAAAAAGGAAGAACTGGTCCCTCTTGATATCTACCTTCAATCTTAGGACCGAATATAAGCTCTAGCTAGTGATCGTTAAGATTGACAGTGTCGTTATTCTCTTCTATGTTAAAAGCCTTCAAAATTTGAGATCTATATACATTTTGGGCAGTAATTCAGTGAGGGGAACAAAGATTTTGACTCTGGAAATTTCTTGCTTCAAACTAAAAGGCATCTGATTCTTTGAAGTGCTTGTTTCAACCCTATTAACTGCCACTCTATCAAAAAAATCGGTTTGCTGATTTCCTCTATTTACATTTGTCAAAATTGTTTTAATAGGAGTATTAGATGAGGTGCTAATACTACTAAGGTCTGCACTCTATTTTTTATTGTTTTGAGTGCCTTTCTCCTTTATTAGAATTTTCAGTCACTGTTTTGTCTTTCTGCTTTGTGACTTTTGGTTTACTTACAGTGCTGCTTTGTACAGATTTTTCAAAGGTTTTAGTCTTGGGATTTTGTTGATTGCTTTTACTCCTAAGGTCATATTCCTTTTGAGACTCTATGATAACATTTTCCATGTCTTGATAGTAACTTTCATCATCATCTCTTTCATCATCATAGGGTGTATATCGACCTTGTTTTCTATCATAATGAACTTCAAAGTCATCATTATCTACTCCCAACATATTTATGTCATCTTCCTCTATTTGTTCTAATGTTTCTTCAACCTCACTTACATAGTTCTGATGAAAAGGAGGAGTGATTTGTTGATCATCCTCCCTTGGTATATTTTGTGGTTGATTTCTCCTAAAATTCTGATTTTGGTTTTGATTTCTGTTTTGAGGAGCTGTTTGGTTTTTACTTGCTTGTGCTTGCTCAAGTATGCTCATCTTTTTCATCATCTCCTCCATCATTCTTTCCATATTTGATCTGGATGTGGAAGGTGTTGATTCCTCTCTAAAGGACACTCTCCTCTCATTCTTCATTCTTGCTCTTTTCTCCATTAAATTTACTTCCATAGCAAGAGCTCCTTTTTTCATATCTTCAAGAGTTAAATGATCTCTCTCTCTCAGCTGATAGGCCATTTCAGGATCAAATCCTTCAGGAAAATTGTTTAAGGCTAAGCCTTGTGGAGGTTTCAGGTCTGGGGGAAGGGCATTATAAACACTGTTAAACCTAGTGCAATAGGCCTGTACACTTTCCCCAATATTTTTGTGGAAATTCTTATAGTCTGAAAGTATTTGAAGAGGGTTCTTCTTCACTTCCCATTTTTTCAATAATAACTAATGGAAGGCTTGGAGATCATTAATACTGTGAGGGGTTAAGCCTTTGAACCATTTTCTTACTTCTCCCCTTAAACTCTGAGCAAATAATCTAAGTTTGACAGATTCATCATCAATCTCATTTCTGTCAAAGTAGTCATTCATCTTATCCACATGTTGTGAAGCAGTAATAGCATTACTAGCATTATACAATGGTATTTTGGACTGATAGTCCTGTGGACGACTGACTAATGGTAAAGGAAGGACCAACGGGGCATACCATGTTGCCATGATAAGGGGTGGAGGTGGATTAACAAGAGGGAAAGTGGGCTGGAATGTAGTAGTTTGAACAGTGGATGTATGAAGAACAGATGTGGATATACCAACAATAGATTGTTGAGCTGATCTTGGATAAGAGACACCTAAATTGTGAAGGAAATGTAGATCTGGTGGTGTTGTTTCTCTATTACCAGGATGTTCACTCCTGTCTGGGGATGAAAGTGAAGACCTTGAATCTAGCTGATCTAAATCATCAAGTGACCTAGTTCTAAATGGATTTCTTAAGTCAACTTGTGATTGTTGTACAGCTGCAAGGTTTTCAAGAACATAATTAGCTCTGAAGGGTGATCTGAAAACAGTTGAAGATTTAACCTCAGGAGACTTCCTAAGGATTCTTTAAGGGTTATCAACTATCTCAGGAGGGTCTGGGTCAGGGTAAGCTCTAGTATGAATCTTTCTAGGAGCCACTATGCTGTGTTTTTTAGATCCAACTAAACAAGAAAAGTTTAACCAGATATGACAGTCTTTAAGAGGTTAACTGATCTTTTAAACAAGAAAAATTTAATCCTAAAGTCCTCTAACTGAGTTTAATGATGTTATGATGATAATGGGTCTTCCCAGTGGAGTCTTAAGGTCTGTTTAGGATTGTGGAGTCACCAAGTGGAAATTTTTAGCTCTCTTGGAGGTAAAAGGTTTTATGGTCCACCACCATGTTTATTTAATACCAATCTGAAATAATTTTGGGTTTTCTGAGTTTTTTCAGTCCTATAGGTTCTAAGAGTGTCCTAAATCTGTTTCAACACTTAGCTATGGCGATGAGATGAAGAAAGTCTACTCTTATGGTTAAGCTAGCCGGTCCTTCAAGGTTTGAGAAGCTCTTATGATAATCCTAAGGTTTCCTTAGTTTGTCACTAATTCAAATAAGTTTTCTCATGATTACCATTTGCTTGTTAGTGCTTGAAGAGGGCTGCTTGTACTTGCTGAACAATTTTCTTGAATCATAGGGTAATCTGAGATCTTAAAGGTATCTATGATGAAAAACACTCAATGTCCCCAGTGGAGTCGCCAGAAATGTTAGCTCCTTGTAGTTTGCAAGATTGGCAAATAAAAACTGCAAAGAGAACACTTGAACCACTTTGGGATTCCAGGATCTAGCCCTCCTAAATCCAAAGAGGGATCTCTCTGATAATTGCAAAGATTGATTTATCTTTAAGGCTTTTGAATGTGATATTAGGCTAGTTATTAAGAGCAAGGGTTTTTGTTTGGTTTTGGATGGTTGAGCATGATTATTAGTTGATTGGAAAGTCCAAAAATGTAAGAGTTTCAAAGGTGTGAAGTTGCAAGCAATCAGAACAAGGTTTGGCTAATAGGATAGATATGATGCTGGTTTTTAGTCCATTGGGCTATGGAGTCATAAAAGGGTTTAAATGTGCAACAATTTCAAGAGTGGTCCAAGGGGAAATTCATATATATCACAATATCTCTTAGATTGAAATGATGGAATGGAACAATAAGAGTGTTGAAGGGGTGGAAACAGACAATAATTTCAACTAGGATTTATCAGTCTCTCCAAACAAGAAAATCCTTTTAAGTAACCATTTAAAGCTGACCAAAGGATAGGGCTAACCCTAGACTTCTTTGGACAAGTTCATCTTAAAGTTGACTCAACAGACAAACAATCCAGTAATCCACATAATTACTTTCAAAAGGGATGAAAACAAATAAGAAAAACAAAGTGCAGCCTAAGATCAGATAAGATACTTTTAAATCTAAACTTCTTTCAACATAATCTTAGGGAAATTTTCAGAATTACCTTTGGAGAAAGAAGCTAAAAAACAGGACAAACCATCACTTTTCTAGTCTATCTTTACTAAGTGGGAAATGAAAATAACATTCAAGAACAATGTTTAGTTTAGACAGTAGGACGAGGGAACGCCAGCATTCCTAACTTCTTGGAATAAATTGAATCATTCTTAAATACACAATTTGGAGGAAAACATTGAGATAAAGCTTATTAGTTAGAGAAGGGTACTGTAAACAGTAAATCCTAACTATATGCTTTTTGTTCTTTATCAGAGAATAATGGAAAAAATGGCATACATGAAAGAAAAATAATAACACAGAAAGAAGCACTTCACCAGTGAAATAGACCAGGATCCCAAGAATCATGCTTGTATATTGATGTCAATCCAGTTACATTCTTCAAGTCCAATGTTTCATTTCAGCAATCATCTTCTCTTCTCAACCTAACTTATTTGACTACAAACAGAGCTTCAAGAGCCTCTGAACACTATTTACAGGTAGAAAATTTTGAGCACAAGTATATTTCAAAGCTCTGCAACCAACCCTTTACAATGAGCTCCTCAAGAAGATTTTATAGGAAAAATGAGGAGGTGGGATGGGATAAAATATCCTCTAAGTTCAATTAATACAGTTTAATGCTTCTCAGCCTTGAGGGGCTCAATGGAGAAGATTACAGATATTTCCTCTGTATTAATTTTTTTACATTAAGAATTAAGCTCGCTGGGAAGATTTGTTGACTTTAAGGCTCTTAGTTACCTTTGCAATAACTCTGCTGATAGATTATATTAGTTTCTTTGATTCGTAATAACTATTCAGCTGCATTGGGGAAAATATCCTCTGTTCTAGTCATAACTCGGCCTCTTTGAATGATTTTAGGCTATAGGTGGCATTTGGTAGTTGAGAGGATTCAATTAGCCTCTGACGTGGCAGTGGAGGCTTTCGGTCTAATAGATACTATTGTTTTTTTTTAATCACTGTTAATTTGCTTTAATTCTGTGGGTTAGGAATAATTAGGCCTAAATTCTACCTTCTATTCTTCAAACTGTGTTTAATTAGTGGATTAGGCTTTTAATTGTCGATTTTCACCGTAATCCACCCAAACTGTGTAAACCATCTTTAATTCTTCATCTCTGGTTTGATTTCAGGCTATCCAACTGATACTCTTTGTTTGATTAAATTTTGTTGTGTCTTGTTGATGTGCAGGCATTACAGGGGCTTTATAACGATGCCAGTGCTCATGAGGCACTGATAAAACATGGTGTTGAACCCCGTAGATGGATATTCTTTGATGAATGAAGGCTTGGAGGATCGTCATCCTCAGCTTTCATTTTTCCTTTAAAACCTGCACAAATAAAGAAACATTAAGAAAATCTTGCGTATTTTGGGCTTAGACTACTTCAGAGGTTGAGGTTAAGTCACGGTCATTGGATGAAAGCATCCAACGGTGGAGATTGATCATGGGGGGTCAAATGGAGGTGGTTGGAAGAATGGTGGAGAAATTAAGTTAGGGTCGTTGATCTTGCAAAGATCGACGGTCGGGATCAATCAGGATAGTATAATGCAAAGGGGTCATATATTTGCAAAATGGAAGAAAATCTAAGAAAATAGGTGAAAAATCCTTTGGCGAAGGACAAAAGGTTTAAGATTGAAATTGGGGTTTCGGAAATAACTTGGGTTGTCGGATGAGATCGGCCAAGGATATCAACGGTGGAGAATGATCCCGAAATCCCTTGGAAGAAATGTGGAGGGAGATAATGTAATGGCTGGATTAAACTGGGACCGTTGATCCGCAGAGATCAACGGTGGAGAATGAATGCGATGGAATGCAATGAAAATGGGGAAAGCGGTTTCGCACCAAGAAACCACGGGCTTCGCGTAGCAAAAAGGAAAATAGGTGGTTTCACCTTTTCGAATGCGATATGATTTAGAGGCCGACATGTGGTATTTCAAAACCACCTATATCGCATGAATTTGGATCATTAACATTCAGGCTTAAATCTACGCGAAAATGTACGTCTACCATCAGATCTGGGGTCTTAGATCTGACGGCTGTGGAGAAAGCGCGATAAAGAACAGATGCGCGAGCGGTAATAGGTGGGGCAGAGCCAAGGTGGTTTCAATCTAAGCCATCAGATAAGGGAATGAATGGCTAAGATTCGATCTGGAGGATGGCAGGACCCAAAGGAGTTGGGCCTGTCAGGATGAATCTGGGCTGTTGGATGAAACAGATCAACGGTGGAGAATTAATCTCAGGGTTAAATGGAATAAAATGTGAGGTGAAGAAAGGGTCAGTGTGGGCCATTGATCTGCAGATATCAATGGTGGAGATCCGACGAAAAAACATTATGAAGCGGGGTTCATGATTTTAACAAAGGTTGGGAGGATTGATCTAGACCATTGGATCTTAGTGCATGGACGGTCCAGATGCAATCGGAGATTTGCGATCGGAGGAGGCAAAGGGTAAGCGGTGCTGATGCGATTGAATAAGATCCATTTATCTAAGGATCAGATCGACAGCGGAGAATGTATCGGAGGAGGTCACAGGCGAGGGAAAGGGCTTTGGGATGGAGAAATAAGGACCGTCGGATCTGGGTCTAGCGGGGGCAGATCAACAGCTGATAATCCATTGGGAGTTTTCCAATCGGGAGGGGCAAATAAAATAATTAAGCGTGCCTAATGAAATCTCTAATGCAAGATTGTGCAGGCTGTTGATTGGTTTAAGATCAATGGTGGAGGATCGGCCCAACCAATGAACCGCCGGGTCTCTTTTAAAACATAAAAATTAGATTTTTCATGAAATAAAAAGGAATATAACATCGGGGAAGGGTTTTATTTTATGCTTAGCGCCCGATTGCGGGGTCGTTGGTTTTATGAAGAAAACATGGGATTGGGGTTATAAAAGAGGGGCCAATCGCATCGGGGGTTCTCGCTTATACAAAGAAACGTGCCCATCGAAAGTTTCTGATGTGATAAGTGCCTTCGGGCTTTAACGCTTGGTTCCAGGGTGTGGGTATATGGGGGAGAAGTGGTTTAGGGCTCAGCCCAAAGGGGTTTAGGCCTATAATTCAAAAGGCTCATTTTTATGATTTTTCAAGGATTTTCAAAGTAGTTTGAGGGTTTCAGATAAGGTAAAAAAGGATTTTCAAACCTTATAAAGGGGTTTTTATGAATGGGAGAAGGGAAATAATGGAAAATAGAGGAATTTTGTGGGGAAAAAGGGATAAAAATGGAGGTTAATATTGAGTGAAAGGAGGGGTAAAATGGAGTTTTTTTTTAGCAGTATTTTCATCATGAAAACCACAGATTTTCAGAATTTAAGGGGGAAACAGTAGTGAAGATTGATCAAAGAATAATATTTCTTCATAAGACTTCAAGAACTAACAATTTTCCAATAAAACTTGTTTCTTGAAGGCTTCAAAAATGATTTATCCACCATTTGATATGACAAATTTTATAGGTGGCTAACAGTTCCCATGCACATCGTCACAGAGGGTGACTGAAGAACAAGTAGATGAAGGATTCACTGATGTTGAGCCCAAGGTGATCACTAAAGGGAGGTCAGGCAAAACAGAAGGAGAATTCCTAAAGGGGTCTTCTATCGTGGATCTCATAGATTATGATAGGTAGAAAATGGTGGCCGAAGGCTCTGCCATCTCGACATCAGTAGGGGGAATGTTAATGGGAGTAGGTAGGTCCTCTGGTTCTGCCGAAGCAGAACTCGTAAACAAGGGAACGATTAACTCATTGCGCTGGCCTCAAATTGGCGAACCTCTTCGAAAGAGGAGCGGTTCTCTTCGAGGCGAGGGTAGAGGTGAGTATAGTGGCCATGGAAATCACACAAAGCACAAGGATGATTTGTGGGCAAAGAATTGAGTTTTGGGATTGACTCGAGTATAGTGACATAGACCTCAAGGATATCAGACTTTGGAAACGTTTCGTTGACCATGGGCTTGAGGTGAGGCAATTCAAGATAGGTGTGGGTGGCATGACTGAAAACATTACACAAAGCACACCGAGTGGTATGCTTTTGAGGATAAGGAGGAGCAAGGTTTGTCGAGGCGACCTTTTCTTTAAGTGCATTCTTGCGAGCTTTTCCCCCCTCACCTGAAGTTGTCACAACAGGAGTAAGTTCCTGTTGAGATGGCTGAGGCACAGAAGCAAAGGGAGGGGTCATGGGGACTGGTTGAATTGGGGTCAAAGCAAGATAAGGTGTGGGATGACCAGGCGAGATAGTGGCTGGGGGATAAATGTACTAGAATGGGATCCCCAGGGTCATGTTAGGAAGGGATAAGGTAGCCATAACAAGTACCAAAAATAATCCAGGAGGGGGAGCTAGAAAGGATATCTGACAGAAGGGGTAATGGCCAGGCGAGACAGCTCCAAGAGGGTTAAGGCTAGGAGGAACTGTGCTCGGAGGGTAGGGAGGTTCATGGATACCAGTTGCAGATGTGGGGCCTTGAGGAGGGGTTCCTAAAGGCTGAGTCAAGATGCTAGTAGCAGGATGCGGAGGGATGGGTTTTTGACTATTCGAAGTGGGTCACTTGAGGTTAGACCGGGATGATTGCATCATGCAAACATTCGATAAGCTGGGATCAAAGATAGGAGGAGAAAGACTAGGGAATGAACCAAGAAAAGAGGAGTCTTTGTAGACTCCAAGTGAGACACTGGTCAAATATTCAGCTATTTTTTTGTTGGCCACCGAAAAGATGATGGAATCAGAGGAGGTTTGAGACTTCGGTTCGTAATACGTCAACTGGTCAATGGTGACAATATTTCAGTTGTGAGGAAAGCACATATTACGGTGAATTGCAAATGGGACAACAAAAATCACATAAGTAGCTATGACCAAATAGAATGTTGTAGTCGAAGGGGGAATCAATGACTTCTATGTCAACACAAATAGGCTTGCCTGCGGAACATGCCTATGGGCTGGGAAGAGTGCCCTTCCCACGCTCGGAGGGTGATAGAGGAAGGGGGCAACTCAGGAGATCCGAGTTGCTTCCAAACCGAAGTGGACATCACATAGGTGGATTCCCCCTCGTCAATGATACAACGGGAGATGTTGGCATTACGTACCTTGACAAGGATTTGGAAGGAGACGGAAGCAAGAAGGGGGGATGTTCTGATCGGTCAACATCGAAGACGATCAAACGATCATCTGAAGGATCCACAATGCCAATGGAAGTTAGTAGAGCTTTTCATTGTGAAGGGCATGACTAGAGGAGTTCCAGCATTGAGATGGTAGTAGGGGAATGTGCCAAATCATCTACTATACTATATGAATGGGAAACTTTACCAGAAGCAGTGTTTCGGTGTAATGGTCCCTTGGGGATCTTGGTATGAACCTCTGCCTTAGGCTGAGGGATCAGTGAAGTACCGTTGGCTGTCAAAAGAGGCTCTGTGGAACTTGAAGAAGGGTGCTCAGGGGCAGATGTAGTGGGAGGCTTGTTGTACCGACAGGATCGAGTCTGAATTTTGAGGTCAACAGTAATGGATTGGTCAGAGTTCATCATGAGAATCTTGTAACCAGAAGTACAAGATGGAGGAGGTTGAGTGGTCGCCTGACCTTTAGGAGGTTGGGTAGCCACGAATCCTTGCTGGGGGAAAGGATTGGTAAACACAGCCAGCTGGATAGGTGCAGCATTGGGAGGAACCGAAGGGGAGGCTTGCTTTCCTCAGGATGTTGCTTGAGCTTCCCACATCTGCCGCATTTGAGGTAAAAGAGGACAATCGTGGGTATAGTGACCATAGACACCACAACAAGAACAAGGTTTTTTCGTGCGAACAGGCCTGTCCTACTTCGGCTGAGTGCCCTATTGCTAGTTAGCAGCATTAGGTGTATTCCCTTGGGGATTGGGTCCTAGATTACCTAGGGCAGATTGCTTTTGGTTGCCTTTCCTCTTCTTTTTAGAAGTAGGAGGATTAGTTACACCCCGATGTGCATACACCTATCCTTGAGGGGGTGGTGGCTACTATTGCAGGGGTTGAGAAGGCAAGCGAGGCTGAGGTTCTAATGCTAGAAGAGTTGGAGTACCAAGCTGTAGATATGGATAATAAGGAGGTTGGGCAACATTGTGGTAAACATATTGGGCAAAAAGAGGAGGCATGTCGTATCCTGGATACATGCTACCGGAAGGGGGGAAAGTGTTGGAGGAGTTGGCTCCTCCCTGAGGGAAACCATAACCCATGGGAGGATGAGTGTAAAAATGAGAAAGAGCTCCAACGATACCTTCGGTGGCATGGGATGCCCCCGATGCGTTGGCACCACTGGGTCTAGGGAAATCAGGTAAGACAGTATAAACATAACCAGACTGTGCATAGATTAGGTCATATTTTAACGTAATCTAGAGGGTAGCTTCTTCGAACTGAGGGAAATGAGCTGCGACATATTTCCCAATAGAAGGAAAAAGAGATCCAAGAAACCAGTCCATGTAGTCACTATCTTCTAAGGTAGGGGCTCAACATAATCTCTTTCTTCTCTACCATTCCTAGACATGATCGGATAGGCAGGGCATAGACGATTGACAGAAAGAGGTCAAAAGTTAGTTACCAATGTCATAACGGAGGGGAAGCTGGAAGTAAGACAGAAAAGCCCTGGCAAGAGTCGCAAAAGTAGTATGAGAGGAGGAGGCCTGGTCAAGATAACACTTAGAAGCTTCTCTAATAAGCGTATGTTAGAACAACCGAAGGTGGACAAATTCATCGGTGATGGAGTTAGACGAACACCACATGTGGAAAGATAGAACATGGTTTGTAGGATCTTCTCCAACAAGACCTTCAAACTTGGGGATGTCGGAAGGGAGCTTGGTTGGCATAGCAGGCCAACTAGGATCATGGTGTGTGGGGTCATTGATCAACTGGTTAAAATCGAGAAGACTAAGACCTACCATATAAGGGAGAAAGGGAGCACCCAGGATAGTTCCTGTTGCGGTCCCACTAGTAGTATTCCCAGAATTAGGGCCAGGGTTACCACTAGTGTTAGGTCCTGAACCAGACATGGTGAAGGTGACAAGAGGAGAACTAGGGATAGAACTAGAAGGGGAACCCAATGAACCAGAAGTGGAGTCAAAATGGGGACTTGGTGGAGGACTAACTAGAGTCCTACGCGGAGGAGTAAGTCTTCCTAAAGGAAACTTAGGATGAAGGCCAAGAAGTCTTCCGAATAAACACCTTGGGGGTGCAATGATGGAAGAACATACATAGATCACAAAGGAAGAGAGACCAACAAGAGCAAAGAGGTGCATGATAAAATTATTACAATGTCAAAACAAGGGTATAGAGGTGTAGGATCAAATGATTACAATGTTATAGTCTTGGCCTGATAGTGTAAACCAAGCACTCTTCACTTAGGGTGTGCATCTTAAGTGTGTTAATTTTAATTTTTAAACTCAAACGTGTGTAGAGAAAAAGAAAAAAGGTGTTGTATAACTGTAAATAAATCTACAAATAACAGTAAAGTAAACTGAATATGACAGAAAATAAATAGCTAAAGATGCATCAATCTAAACCCGAGGATGTGAGCTTCCCAACAACTGGTCTATGGGTGGAAAAAATCTAGTCAAAACACACAAAAAAGGCCAATGGATCTAAATTCAGGAGGGACAGGGATCTAGAGGTCATATCTGCTGGAAATAGATGCAGAAAACAGCACAAAACCAAAGGGAATAGTGCTGCAAATGAGGTGGTGAAAGGCTACAACCTAAAGGGAAATAGAGGGGACCCTAGAGGAGGACCAAAAAAAACTGAAAAGAGGTGTTTTGGATGGATGAATAACCAATCTAAAATGGATATGAAAGTACAAGATCAGATTTGAAAAAAGGTTGAACACACTGAAATCTCAGACAACCTGCTTCAGCTAAACTCCTCCTAGAAAGGTGGAATCATACTTAAGCCATAGGGGCTAGGTTCCTACTTCGATGAGTAAAAAAAATAAAGTACAGGTCCAAAACGGGTGGAGATAGAGTTCAGAAAACCCTGAATAGTAGCCCAGACAAACCTAGAAAAATCTCAGAAAAAATCCTGCAAAAATTACAAGTCACAGTTTCTGACCTGTTTTTAGCAGAGGTCGCATTTTTCTGGCTGTTTTTTGCACCCTGAAGGTTGAAGTCGCAAGTTTTGGCCCAAAAAGTGTGACCTGCACTCCCAAAACTCTCGGGAGTAGGTTTTAGAAAAAAGTGTCGTCTCAGCTGTGGCCGATATCTGTCACCTACGCAATAGGCCCAAAAACACACGAAAGTTAGAATTTTTACCATTTTACGGTTTTAAAGGTTAAAAACAACATCAAGAAAAGAAAAACAAGAAGTTGAAGGAAAAACCTAGGGGTTGAAGCAACTGGTCATGCAAGGATCTGAAAAACAATAGCGATCGTAATTATAAACCCTTATGGAGTCGTCAGTTGTTAGTGTGAATTCTAATCGCAAGCGTAGGAAAAAAAAGTCACTTTAGTTGTGCATAACAAACAATGCTAACATCAAATATGGCTACCAATTTCCTTAGATATGTATTTAGTTAACTGAAAAAATGCTACAAAATCTCGATCTATGCACTTAAAGACGTTAAGCAGTAAATAAAAGCAAGAGTTTCTCCATGCGTCCAATAGACAAGACAATAATATTTTTTAAATAATTTTGTATTTATGACACCTGGGAAGGGAACATAGAAAGATGTTACTAATCCCCCTCAATGGGATGGGTTCTTGTATGTCCTCAACACTTCAGATCTAAGATCTCTCTCTCTTGATGGTGTAGAAAACCCGGACAAAAAATGGAACTCAAAGGGAGCTCACAAGCAAAATGGTAGCAAAATATGACAATGATGGAGGATCAAAGTCAAACCAAAAGTATAGATCCAGAGTGATCATTAGGCAACAAAAGGTAGTGAATGAATGGAAAAACCCTTCTATTTATAACAAAATATTGAGTTAGTCTAGATATTGGTGCATAATTAAAATATTATTAACCAAATCTAGATCCAACTTTTATGGAATATTTTATTATATTTGTTGGAGGAAAAAAGAATTTGAATTTGGTCAAATCCCTTTATTTGTAAATAATAAATAAATAAATGAGTTATTTATTATTTTAAGAATGTGGTTGAATAATAAAAAAATAAATAGTGATTTATTCAATTATTTATAAATGATTTAATCAAATTTAACAAGTAATATTATTTAAATAATGTTTAAATAATTATTCCTAGAAAATAATAAGATAAATAGTGATTTATCTCATTAATTTTCTTGTTTTGGGTTAAATATGACTAGGAATATTAATTAAACTATTGTTTAATTAATTATCCCTTGAGGAAAATAAAAAAAATATGGATTTATTCAATATTCCCTCATGGGGTTTCCTATTTAGACCATAAACAACTTAATAAATTATGGATTACTAAGTTATTTTCATAGTGAAAACAATTTTACTAGGGTAAAATTGGTCTTACATGGTGTACTTTGGTCCATCTAATAGTAATAGGTTAGATGTCCAAAAATTAGTGTAACACTAAGGAATAAATCAAATGAAACCTTTTCTTGCTACACTTTAACACTCCCTCTTAGCAAAAAAAGGGTTTTGTATAGCCCCAATCCTACTCCTGTGGATCTCAAACTTGCCTCTTGAAAAAGCCTTTGTCAATATGTATGCATCTTACTCCTCTGTAGGAACGTACTGTAACACAACTAATTCTCCCTCTAAATGTTGGTTTTTCTACTCCAACAACTACAACAGAGAAGCATCCAAGATGTTGAATCAAGTGAGTTTTTGTGTTGCAACAATCTCCTGAGTCTTTGGCTACTAATAGCCTACAATTTTCGCCCAAGATCTTACTTCATTGACTTAAACTAATCCTTCTTCTTTGGATACTATGGTTTTTTGTAGCAAGGGTAATGATCCATGAGAAGAGTATACTGCAACTGCTACTGCTCTCCTACGGACCCTTCCCGAAAATTTGCAACTTTGGGACTAAGGATCTACATCGCCCCACCTCACTCCTGGAGGTATAACTGCATACATGGTGAAATATACCTCCATATTCTAGATATTTTAACTCGAATGCAATTTTTTTTTAATTGTCCAGTAGCCAAGCTTCATATATGCCTTCCCTCTACTGAACACCACATCATATCCTCTATCTTCAAGTACAACTATAGAAACTAGATTTTTCTTTAGACCAGGCACATACATTACATTATTTAGGTAAAGATGAGATTCTGAATCCCTCTTAAAAGTGATAGTGCCAATTCCTTTGGTACTATATCTCCCATCATATCCAAGCCCTATGGGTAATTTTAGTTCCTTATCCTCTAGGTTGTTGAAGAACTCATTATTTCCTATCATATGATATGAAGCACCGGAGTCTAGGTATCATTCACTCCCTCTTATTGTGCTCTCCATGCAAGAAATCAGGGTGAAATCCAACTTGAATTGTGATGTGAGAACATATTCTCTTGTTGTTGGTGCAGGTTCCTTACTATATTTTTTTATGTGGACACTTGGTGCATAGTGTCCATACTCATGACAATGAAAACATTTAATTTTACTGAGGTATTTATTCTTACCATGGTTCTGGCTAGATTCTGCCTTGCCTTGGTCCTTATTATCTTTTCAATTCTTTCCTTTTAAAACTATATTAAAGTCTTATTCCTCATCAATTCTAGATGAGACTCCATCTCAAGTGTTTCTTATTATATCCCCATGCACCAAGTCAGACCAAATTATCTCCCAATATGGGCCTTATAGTTGTGCTAAGACTTCAGAATACCAAGGAGTGTTAATATCACTAGTTCAAATGGTGGTACAACTCCTCCAAGTTCATCTCTGACGTGAGTGAATCTAGATAAGTACTAAACAATGGTTTCAGTTTTTTGCATCCAAATGTTCCTGAGCTTATCTTTCAATTCCAATTTCCTAGCATTACTATTGCAGTCGAATAACTTTTTGAGTGTTTTGCACATTGCATAATAAGTATTCCTTCAATTCAAACTAAAAACCACATGGTCCCTGACTCCCTCTAGGATAATCCTCCTGGATTTTGTTGTATCTTTCTTCCACTGAGCTAGTTGTTGTGCATTTGATGTTGTTGGTTTTGGAATATCGGTTTGTGTGTATTCCAATACTCTATTTTCATCTAGCATAAATTCCATTATTTCCTTCCAAGTAATGAAATTTTAATTTACCTTTAATTCATACTAAAGCCTCAATCCATAGAAAGGAATTGTTCTTGCATTGAAGAAATTTTGGTTTTTAAACTCCTGTGGTGATCATTTTTTAAGAAGCTTTCTGGGTTATCCAAAGTATTGAGGAACATGTGTCAACTTTTCGAATCCCAACTGGGATCCATCATCAGGACTTTTTTAGAATCCTGATGATGGATCCCAGTTGGGATTTGAAAAGTTGACACATGTTCCTCAATACTGTGGATAATCCAGAAAGCTTCTTAAAAAACTGAAGAAATTTCTGCACTCAAAGTCTTGCACTTGTAGAATTTGAATTCCTACACCACAAATATGATATTTGAAATTTCTCTAAGAGATGATTAGGAACCTGGTTTCTATGTATTTTTCAATAGCTCCTATTCCATGTAGAAATAACTCAAAGTTTGCAACTGCTAATGAAATCATACTGAAATCAATAGACACTAATTTCTGCGGAAGGAAAAGTGACAATAGAAACACACAAACATTCAATCACAGTGAACATAGTGTTTACTGGGGAACCCAAATGGGAAAAAACCATCCTTTGTTTATATTATATCAGAATAAAAAAATGATATATTCTAATTATTTGTTCAATGCTTGAAGATCTCTCTATATTGCATTACAGATCTCCTCCTAATCTTGCTCTAGAAATTGTTTAGCCTACACTTGCTCTACCTCCACTCGGTCTACCTGCACTTGTGTTGCCTATACTTTCTCTACCTTCACTTGCTCTCATTTTACTTGTGCTATTTCCTTGCTCAATTATGAGGAAATTATCTCATCTTCTACATCCAAAATTTGTACACTCGCTAGTATACAACAATAAATACAATTATTCCTTTTCCCTCCACTCAACTATTTAATTTTGATTGCATGCATGACTAGGGATATTTTTAGTAAATTGACTAATTAACTGAGAGATCAGTGATTTAACAATAATTAAAACTATTCCATGGAACTCATATTGACTCTATTCTATACTAGAGCTTAGATAACTAATTTTCAATAATTATAAATCCACTATATTGCTAGATCTTAGTAATCAAATCATGCACAAATATACTTCTAGCCCACAAACTTGAATTGAATGATTTAACTAAGTGACTTGGACATCTCACTCTAGCGAACTGCAACTCAAGTCATCTCGTTGATGTAGAAATTCAAATTTCTCCATTTGACTAAGGCACAATTCAAATGAAACCTTTTACTGCTACAATTTGACACTCCCTCTTAGTAAGAAAATGGTTATGTACAACCCCAATCCTACTCATGTGGAACTCAAAATTTCCTCTTGAAAAATCCTTTGTCAAGATATATGCATCCTGCTCCTATATAGGAATGTACTTTAACACAAATAACTCTCTCTCTCATTGTTTTTGTTGCTAATGCAACAACTACAACTAAGAATCACCCAAAATACTGAATCAACTGTGTCATTGTATTGCAACTATCTCCCGAGTATTTACTACTACTAGCCTGCAATTGTCACCCAAGATATGACTACATTAACTAACACTAATCCTTCTTCTGTTGAATTTTTGGCCCTTGTAGAAAGGGTAATGATCCATGAGAAGAGTATACTGAAACTATTATTGCTCTCCTATGGGCCCTACCTAAATATTTTCAACTTTGGTACTAAGGCTTTACATCGCCCCACCTCACTCCTAGAGGTATAGTTGCATACATGACGAAACCTACCTCTAGCTTGTAGATATTTTTAACTTGAACGCCAATTTTTTTTACTTATATAGTAGAAACATGATTCAGATAAGACTTCCCTCTACTGAACACCACAACATATCCTCTATCTTCAAGTACATCTATAGAAACTATATTTTTCTTCAAAAAATTCACATACATTACATTCTTTAGTTGAAGATGAGAGTATGATTCCCTCTTAAAGGTGACAATGCCAATCCCTTTGGTACTATATCTCCCATTATACCCAAGCTCTATGGGTAATAGTAAGTGCTTCTCCTCTAGACTACTGAAGAAATCCTTATTTCCTATCATATGATATGATGCACCGTAGTATAGGTATCACTCAATCCCTCTTATTATGCTTGCCATACAAGCAATGAGGATGAAATGCAACTCGAATTGTGATGTGAGAGAATATCCTCTTGCTACTTTTGTATATTCCTTACTAGATTTATTATGTGGACATTTGGTTGGATAGTGTCCTTACTAATGGACGTGAAAGCATTTAATTCTATTGAGACATTTCTTCTTTTCATGGTTTTCGATGGATTTTTCCTTTCCTTGGGCATTCTTAACTTTGAAATTATTTCCTTTTCAAACTAGAGCAAAATCTTCTTCCTCATCAATTTTGGATGAGACTCCATCTCTATTGTTTCTTATAATATCCTCCTACACCAATTCAAAGAAAAGTCTCTCCCAATTTTGGAGCTTGTATCCTCCATTAACTAAATCTTGATAGTTGTGCCACGACTTTGAAAGACAAAAGAGTGCTAAGCTCACTATTTCATATGGTATTATATTCTATCCAACTCCTCCATGTTCACCTATGACCTGAGTGAATCTGGATAGGTATTGAACAATGATTTCATTTTTTTGCATTCGAATGTTCCTGGTCTTATCTTTCAATTCCAATTTCCTATCATTACTCTTTCTTTCAAATAACTCTATGAGGGTTTTCCACATTTCATAAGCATTTTTCTTTCCATGAAAATTCGAAACCACATGGTCTCTGTCTCCCTCCAGGATAATCCTCCTAGATTTTATTGTATCTCCCTTCCACTGAGCCAGTTGATGTGTATCTGATGTTCTTGGTTTTTTAATATCGATTTTTGTGTACTCAAATAATCCATTTTCATCTAGTAAAAATTCCATTTTTTCCTTCCAAGCAATGAAATTTTAATTTCCCTCCAGTGCATACTCAAGCCTCAATCCATAGAAATACATTGTTCGTGCACTGAAAAATTTGTTGTGAAACCAGCTCCAAAAAGATAAGAAAAGAGATATCAACGCCTTGGAAATAAGACACTTCGAGGGGGCAACCTCCAATACATTACATGAATGAACAATTCTTGGATGATTCAAATTACAAACCTCCTTTATATATATAGGAGTCCATGGGGCCATAATGTAATCCTAGTGGGGTCACAATGTAATCCTAGCCGACCTAACAATAATAATTTAAGGGCACAATAATAACAATATGGGGGTTACAAGGGTACAATAATAACAATAAGGGGGTTACACTAACAATAATAAGGGACTATACTAGTAATATAGGGACCTAACATGCCCCTCTCCTTCAAAAAAGTGTTGTTCTCAACGCTTGAGTAGCTCTGGGTGCTTCTGTATAAAATTCTCATCCTCCCATGTAGAATCTTCAGTGGGTAAGTTCTTCCACTTGATGAGATACTCTGAAATTGATCGATTCCGTAGCTGTCAAGTTCTTGTTTCTATGACCGCTTCGGGTTCCAATATGATTTTTCCTTCCTCATCAAGTTCTGGCAATATTGTTTGAACTGGAAGATTTTCACCTATAACCTTCTTTAAGCATGAAACATGGAAAACTGGATGTACTCGCGAAGAAGCAGGAAGCTCCAATTTGTATGCCATAGTGCCAATATTTTGCAACACCTTGTAAGGACCATAGTACTTTGGCGATAATTTATTATCCTTCTTAGCTTGCTTGAGGGACATTTGTTTGTATGGTTGTAGCCGTAAAAATACCCAGTCTCCTACATCAAAACTTCTCTCGCTGCGATGTTGATCTGCCTGTTGTTTCATTCGATTTTGTGCCAAATTTAGGTTGTCCTTTAAGAGTTGGAGAACTTCTTGTTGATGCTCGATGTGATCTTCCACTGCTTGAAACTTCAAATTTTCTCTTAAAGATGATGTGATGTATGGTGGACGATATCCATAAAGTGCCATAAATGGGGTCATTTTTGCTGCAGTATGGTAGGAAGTGTTATACCACCATTCAGCTAGAGGTAACCACTTGACCCATTGTGTTTGTTTATCAGATACAAAACAACGAAGATATCCTTCCAAACATTTATTTACTATCTCAGTTTGACCATCGATTGAGGATGATAAAATGAGCTATGAGCTAATTGAGTACCCAAACAAGAAAATAACTCCGTCCAAAAATTTCCAGTAAAAATGGGATCTCTATCGCTCACAATAACCCTTGGGTTTCCATGTAGCTTTTGAATTGTGTCCATAAATTTAGTAGCAATTGTACTTGCTTTAAATGGATGAGATAATGCACAAAAGTGTGCATACTTGGTAAGTCTATCAACTACCACCATGATGACACTCTTTCCTTCGGACTTAGGTAAACCTGTGATAAAATCCATTGAAATCTCCTCCCAACGTTGACTTGGAATGGATAAAGGTTGTAGAAGACACGGGGTCTTAATTGTCTCAACTTTATTCTGCTGGAAAACCAAACATTCTGCCACAAACTTTTGAATATCAGATTTAAGGCCATCCCAAAAAAATTCTTTCTTCACCCTGTGGTAAGTTTTTAAAAATCCTGAGTATCCTCCTAAAGGAGAAGTGTGCAATTCCAGAAGAATCTTTTGTTTTAGTTGGGAATTCTTACAAAGATATAAGCGATCTTTGTACCATAAGGAATCATTTTTCCAACTAAATGTATCAAATGTACTAGGATCTTACTGCAAATTTTGAATGAGTGTCCATACATCTTTGTCCTTCTTCCATTCATCTCTTGCTTCAGTTATCCAATCTGGTTGGATAATAGAAATGGCACAAAGCAATGCTTCCACCTATTCATTCTTTCTTGAGAGTGCATCTGCAACAACATTAAGCTTTCCTTTTTTGTAGATTATTTCAAAGTCATAACCCAACATCATTGTGACCCATTTTTGCTGCTCTTCTGAAGATAGTCTTTGTTCCAAAAAGTGTTTCAGACTATCATGATCAGTTTTTACCTTGAAGTGTCTTCCCATTATGTAAGTTCTCCATTTCTTTAGTGCATGCAGTATTGCTAACATTTCCTTCTCATAAATAGGTTTCTGTAAATACTTTCCTTTGATTGGACGACTTTCAAAAGCAATGGGTCTTCCTTCCTACATTAAAACTGCACCAATTCCATTTCCTTAGGCATCACATTCCACAATAAAGGTTTTTGTGAAGTCTGGCGTAGCTAAGACTGGTGCTAGGCACATTGCCTCTTTAAGATGTTCAAAGGCCTTAGTTGCTTCAGGAGTCCATGAAAATGCATCTTTCTTCAATAATGTTGTTAGAGGTGCTGCTATTCCCCCATAATTCTTAACAAAATTTCAATAATACCTTGTTAACCTGAGAAATCCTCGCAACTGCTTTATGTTTGTGGGGACTTTCCATTCCTTAATGGCTTTAATTTTGTTAGGGTCTACCTTAACACCCTCGTGACATACAATATGACTCAGATATTACACCTCTTGTACTCCAAATAAACATTTGGATTTTTTTGCATATAATTGTTTCTCCTGCAATAGTTTGAGCACCCTGTCAACATCTTGAACATGATCCTTCCAATACCTGCTGTAGATTAGTATATTATCAAAAAATACTAGCACAAATTTTCTAAGGAAGGGTTTCAAAATGGAATTCATCAAACCTTGAAATGTAGAAGGTGCATTGGTAAGGCCAAAAGGCATGACCAAAAATTCATAATGATCCTCATGAGTTCGAAATTCTATTTTCGGAATATCTTCAGTCTTCATTCTAATTTGATGATACCCTAAACAAAGATCCAATTTGGTAAAATAAATTTCTCCATGTAATTCAACCAATAATTCATCAATCACAGGAATGGGAAATTTATCTTTAATGGTGAGCTTATTGAGCTCCCTATAATCCGGACACATGCGCCATGATCCATCCTTCTTGTGTACCAATACTACAGGAGCAGAGAAAGAACTTTGACTAGGTTGAATTATACCTACCTCTAACATTTCTACAATCATACGTTCAATTTCGCTCTTTTGGACATAAGGATATCTATAAGGCCTGATGTTTGGAGGAACACTTCCTGGAATCAAATGAATAGCATGATCATGATCACGAATAGGTGGGAATCCTTTTGGAGTTTCAAAAACCTTGGAATGATTGTCCAAGACTTTTTGGAGATCTGCAGAAATAGATGATTTTGATGTTGGAACTTTTAGTGAGCATAATTGTGAAATTATGCCTCGTTGTTCTTTCTTTAGAAGCTTTGTCATGAAATTATAGCTTATCATCTTTCCTGGCTTCCCTACAATATGTCGTAATTCGACTTCATTTCCTTCTAAAAAAAAAATTCAAGAAAAGTTCTTGAAAATTAAAATCTACCGTCCCCAAAGATTGTAACCATTGTACTCCTAGTACAACATCAGCACCTCCCATAGGAATGGAAAGCATTGGACTATTCAATACATATTCCCCCATGGTTAGCTTGATATTATGGCATTTCCAGAGCAATTTATAGTTCCTCCATTTGCAACCATCACTTGACATTCTAGTGCTGGGTATAGGAAACAATTCAATTCCTTGGCTACCTTACAATGAATAAAATTATGGGTACTACCTGAATCAATCAACACTGTTACCTTTTTCTTCTTGATATGTCCTTCTATCTTGAGAGTTTGAGGAGTGGTAATTCCTGCCAATGCATTACACGATATGGTCGGACTCATTTCTTCCTCTTCTTGGGTTGGTTCTTGGTGTATATCCTCTTCTTGTTCATTTTCTTCTTCCTCTTCACAATCTATGTAAAATAATTTCTTCTCAGCACACTTATGACCTTTGGTGTATTTTCTATCACAACTGTAGCAAAGCCCTTTTGCTCTTTTTTCTTCCAATTGTTGTGGTGTCAACCTTGTAGGTTGTGGAAATCTAGGAGTAGCAACACTTTCCTCTTTATAGAAGTGAGTGGTAGGCTTCCTTGTCGCCATAATTTTACATTCAATTTTTCTTGCCAACCTGAATGCCTTCTCCAATGAATCAGGTTCCAAAACGCGAACTTCATGTTGGATGTTATCCTTTAAAGTTCCTATGAAGAGATCAATCCTGTGTTCCTCTGGAATATCAGTTACCCTTATATTCAATTTTGGGAAGTCCTCAATGTGCTCCCCCATTAAACCCTTTTGTTTGAGATTTATCAATTGGCTAAAGAAGGTGTTGCTCTTTGTATCCTCATAATGTGCTATCATTTCCTCTGTAAAAATTGACCAAGTGACAATTTTTTTATGGGAGCAAAGCCATCAATACCATAAAAATGTATTTTGTTCTAAATGTAAAGTTGCAATGCGTACCTTTTGTGTGTTTTGCACATTATGGAGATCAAAATATTGCTACATCTGTAGTATCCATGTGATAGGATCCTTTCCATCAAACTTCCTCATATCCATTTTTGGAATATGGTGGTTCTTCCTGCCAACATTAGATTTTATGAAATCACGATTACATTTATTTTTTTCTCATCATGAGTTTCCTCTACTATCTTTCAACCATTAGGAAACATTTCTTGTATCAAATTTTTCAAACCTTCCATGTCTGCTTTTAGATCATTCTTCATGTTTTCCATTTTCACATCGATCTTAGCTTCCATGTCATCCATCTTAGATTCCATGCCAGCTTCCATTCCATCTATCTTAGATTCCATGCTATTCTTCAAACCATCCATCTTAGATTCCACACCTTTCTTCAAACCATCCATCTTAGTTTCCACGACTTTCTTCAAAACTTCCATGTCATTTTTTGTTGCTCTTTGCAAGAGTGAAATTTGTTACACTTTCTTTTGTAATTTTGATATGTCATGTTGCCATTATTCGTCTTCATGAGTCATAGTAGAGCTTTCAAAAGGCTTAATGGGTGTTGAGTTATTTTTAGGGGCCATTTTAGAATCCAATATTGATATCTATTCTACAATATGCCCTTGGAATCAATTCAAATTGATTCTTCAAACAAGACTTATGCAATTCGGAAAAAAAATACACACCTTTTACTTGCTTTTGAGGAGCTCTATATTGAAATTGAATTATCTATATAATTATGGACCCTAAATATCTGAAATTTAGCCCTATAGTAGCCCTCTGAAGCTTATTTCACATGCCACAGGTCTGATCTGATTTGGATTCTTCAAGGCAAAGTTATGTCCAATCTCCCACAATGACCCAATTTTGGACTATTTTAGTAGATCGAATTTGTACAACTTGCCACGTGTCATTGTTTCCTCCTTTGGCTTTGAAATTGATAGACCAAAAACTACATTCCATGTACTTGCAGCCACTTTTTACAGCATTCCAATCTGATGCTCAAAGAGAGAGCTATGAAGATTTTCCCATGATAACCTCTTTGAGATGAAATTCAAAAGCCTCAAAAAGCCCTAACTTCCACAGATCATATCTCCGAAACAATTGTGAACCAATATATGAAATTTTGTGATGATGTTCCTCAGGATTGCGGCTTCACACTCTAAACATTTCAGCTTCTAAACCTTCATAGAAAAAAATTTATTCCACAAATACCACGATGACCTGTTTAGGTTAAATTCAAGAGCCTACAAAATGACCTAACTTGCACAGATCATATCTCAAAAAATGTTGCGAACCAAGCTCTGAAATTTTGCAAAGATGTTCCTCAAGATTTTGGCTTCCCACTCAAAAAAATTCAGATTTTAAACCTTCGTAGAAAAAAATTTATAGTTAAAATTCCACGATGACCTGTCTGGAGCAGCGAAACCGTAGAATCTCAAAGCTCTGATACCAAATGTTGTGAAACCAACTCCAAAAAGAGAAGAAAAGAGATATCAACACCTTATAAATAAGCCACTTCGAGGGATCAACCTCCAATACATTACATGAATGAACAATTCTTATATGATTCAAATTACAAAACCTCCTTTCTATATATAGGAGTCTATGGGGCCATAATGTAATCCTAGTGGGGCCACAATGTAATCCTAGCCGACCTAACAATAATAATTTAAGGGCACAATAATAACAATATGGGGGTTACAAGGGTACAATAATAACAATAAAGGGGTTACACTAACAACAATAAGGGACTATACTAGTAATATAGGGACCTAACATTCCCGCACTTGTAGATTTTGAATTCCTGCATATGAATTCTTGCACCACAAATATTTTGTTCGAAATTTCTCTGAGAGATGATTAGGAACATAGTTTCTATGTAGTTTTCAATAGCTCTGATAGCATGTAGGAATAACTCAGAATTTGGAGCTGCTAATGAAATCAGACTGAAATCAATAGCCACAAATTTCTTCTACTAAATTCCCTGGAAGGAAACTGACAATAAAAACACATGCAATCATTCTATCACAATGAACCCCTCCTCTATTTGTATTATATCATATGAGAACAATGATATATTACAATTACTGCTTCAATGCTTGAAGCTCCCTATACACTGCAATATTGATCTCATCCCGAGTCTTCTCTGGAAAATATTGAGCCTACACTCGCTCTACATGCATTCATGTTATTTAATTGTTTAAAAATGAGGAAATTAGCTCATCTTCTACATCCAAACTTTGTACAGTCACTAGTATGCAATAATAAATACAATAATTCCTTTTCCCTCCACTCAACTAGGTAGTTCGAGTTGCATGCATGACTAGGTCTATTTTTAGTATATTGATTAGATAACTAAGAGACATGCTAGTTAAAAATAGTTACAACTACTTAATTGAACTCATATTGACTCCATTCTATACTAGAGCTCACATTACTTAGTTTCACTAACTATAACTCCACTAGATTTCTTGATCTTAGTAATCAAATCATGTACAACTCTTCGTATATCCCACAAACTCGAATTGGTTGATTTAACTAAGTGAGTTGGCCATGTCACTCATGCTAACTTCAACTCAAGTCATCTTGCTGATGTGGAAATTTGAATTTATCCATTTGACTAAGGCACAAGGCAAATGAAACATTTTCTTGCTACAATTTAACAGTATGCACTTTGAAGTTAGAAGTGTAATCTTTGAAATAAAAGTGCATTACCATGTTTTGAAATCAAACTTCAGTTTCCTATCCATTTGTAGAACCCTAAAAATTTATAAATTTAACCTTCTCCAGCTCTCTATACATATGGTTTCTTGTATAATTGTGTGATCCATCATCATGCATATATACTCCTCCCTCCTTCCTTTCTACTAAATTCATTAATGTTGTTACACCATTTTTTGGTCATCTAACCTGTTACTATTAGATGGACCTAAGTACACCATGTAAGACCAATTTTACCCTAAGTAAAATTGCTTTCACTAGGAAAAATAACTTAGTAAACCACCTTTATTAAGTTGTTTATGGTCTAAATAGGAAACCCCATGAGGAAATATTAAATAAATCCATATTTGTTTGATTTTCCTCAAGGATTAATTAGTTACAAAACAATTTAATTAATATTCCTAGTCATATTTAACCCAAAGCAAGAAAATTAATTAGATAAATTATTATTTATCTTATTATTTTATAGGAATAATTATTTAAACCTTATTTAAATAATATTCTTTGTTAAATTTGACTAAATCATTCATTAATAAATAAATAAATCATTATTTATTTGATTATTACTCAACCACATCCTTAAAATAATATATAATTCATTTATTTATTTATTTATTTATTATTTACAAATAAAGGGATTTGACCCAAGTCAAATTCTTTTTCCCTCCAACAAATATAATAAAATATTCCATAAAAGTTGGATCCTGATTTGGTTAAAAATATCTTAATTATGAACCAATATCTAGACTAACTCAATATTTTGCTATAAATAGAAGGGTTTTTCCATTCATTCACTACCTTTTGTTGCTTAAAGATCACTCTGGATCTATAATTTTGGTCTGACTTTGATCCAACATCATTGTCATATTTTTTTACCATTTTTCTTGTGAGCTCCCTTTGAGTTCCATTTTTGTCTGGGTTTTCTACACCATCAAGAGAGAGGAATTTTAGATCTGAAGCGATGAGGACTTACAAGAACCAATCCCATTGAGGGGGACTAGTAACATATTTCTATGTTCCCTTCCCAAGTGTCAGAAAATACAAAAAATCTTTAAAAAATCTTGTCTTGTCTATTGGATGCATGGAGCAACTCTTGCTTTTATTTACTGCTTAATGTCTTTTAATGCATACATCTAGATTTTTGCAGCATTTATCTTGGTCAACTAATTGCAGATCTAAAGATATTAGCAACCATCTTTGCTGTTAGGGATGTTTGTTATGCACAGGTAAAGTGGGCCTTTTTCGTATGCATGCAATTAAGATTCGTACTAACAAATGTGTGTCATATGTACTATGAAATGAGTGCATCATGGTCATTACCTCTCTTGAAAATGGAATATCCCTACTTTTAAATGTGTTCTTCACCTCTTGGTGGAGGAGAATGAAAAGTTTTAATTCATGGTGGAGGATGTGCATCTTGACCTCCAATTATCTTACCTCTCATTCCTCTTCTATCTATATTTACTTGGTATAAAATATATTTTAAAATTTCATTCACTTAAATAAAATACTAACAAAATTTCATATTATGAAAATAAATCATAAATCTAATGCCCTAATATATCAAACCCTACTATAATAGCATATATAACACATCTCTTGGTGTTAACCTCTACATAACACAAAATTTTATAGCTTCATCAAATATTGTCCTCTCCATAAATTGAGATCGAGCAACTTTCCACATGGTTATTATATATACATATCGAAAATTCAATTAAGAATACCACATTTTGATTATATTTCCCAATTAATTATTTTAACTCATACTTTTAAATGTTAATAATATGCTCTGACACAACTAAGTATTATTTCACCGGGAGGAATTGTACAACCCAATACAAGGTAGATTTGCAGGCATTAGATGTAATGTAAGAAAGATTGTATGTCAACATTTCTAATGTCAGCTATATTATAAATAATAATAATAATAATAACTTAAAAAAAAACACAATCTACCATGTTCTCTTTAGTTCTTCTTAGTGCAATAAACCGATATGAGCTATGTAATAAAAATAATAAAATTTCGTTTGCTATATTTTAATTTTTTTATTAATAAAATATGAACAATTTTTTAGATAAAAGAAAACCATATGTCATGGGAAAATACCATGGTTCTCCAATGCCATGGTTTATCAATACCACATGCCCAAAAACCATAACTTATTTCACAATCAAAATATTTTATAAATATTGTTCAGGGTTGGTCTCCACCCACTCAGGATGCCACTATAGAATAATATAGAAAGATCATGGCCTTAGAAGAGGCCTCCCCGATGGGGGTGTTATACTGAGAGAACATTGTCCCCGAAGGAAAGCATGTGGCATAATGCAGGGCGCATGGCAGAAGGTGCAAGGACCAACCTCCCAGTCCTCACCAAAAACCTTGTGTACGAGAGAAGATTTAGAACCTTGTGTGAAATATAATTTTGTCAGGAATATTGCAGGTGGTGGCATCAAGAAGGATTTAATGGAAGGGGCCATGGTCCTTCATCACTCAAGAGATACTTGGATAAGGCATGCAATGCACATTGAGGGATGTAGAGTCTAGTGGTTTCAAGGAATTTGGTATACGAGCTTTGAGTGGGTAAGTGACTACTTCCGTGGATGCATGGTTTGGGAGAGGTGGCATCTAAATCGTCGAGGGCCCTTCCTTCATTTGCGGGAGTATATCTTTCCAATTTTTGGTTTGGTTTTCATTTTAAGACTATTGGGTGGAGAAATCGACTGGGACGGGGTCTGGGTGGGGTATGGTGATTTTCTTGTCACGTTGTTGGGGTTTGGTGGTTATCTTTTGGAATTGGAGGGGAATGGTATTCACCGTCTCCATGGGGCCTTT
This sequence comes from Pinus albicaulis, assembly GCA_034641835.2. NCBI lineage: Eukaryota > Viridiplantae > Streptophyta > Pinopsida > Pinales > Pinaceae > Pinus > Pinus albicaulis. The sequence continues at coordinate 850,616,456 of CM076583.1, forward strand.
TTTCAAGGCTATTCGAGCTCAATGGTGTCTGTGGGGAAGCTACATTATTACCTCTGTGGTTTTTGGTGACTTTCTCATGTTGTGGGATGGGGTTTTATGCATGTTTGTGGCAAATTCAAGGTCCTTTGGGTTTGATTTGGAGTGGCAGGATGATTCCATGCTAGTGGGTGGGGAGAATTTCCCCCTTGTTCAAACCTTCTAATGTATTTGTCTGAGTTTCTAACTCTGCAATATGCATCATGTTCCCTACATGGCTCGTGTGTCATCCCACATCAAGGCCAATTCAATCAAATGTGTGGGAGGTGAGAGACTCTCACACTTGGAATTGACATATTCTATTCTAAATCGTTCTGGGCATGGCGGCTCCAAAAGGGGTCGCTCGGGCACGGTAGCCTTAATAGGACGAGGAGGTCGTAGAATTGGTCATAATTTTCGGGTGGGCTTGGAGGCAGGGGATGACAACATAAATGGAGGTTTGATCGCTGGTCGCGGGGGTCGCTCCAACCGAGGTTAGCACCATGGTGGGATGACTTGACATGGTGGTGAGAGGAGTCATGGGGTGACACGTCTTGTGGGAAATTGGAAGTGAAAGGCACGTAGCATGAAGAGTTGTCAGGAAATAATTCAATCAGTTCTTGACCATATGGAAACGATGAAGTGAGTGAGCTAGGAGGAGAACATGGAGCTAATAGCTACCAAAAACAAGATGCACTATATTCAGTGCCATATCTGCGAACTTGTGGTGGTCGTCTGGCGAGGCCAGAACATGTTAGATGGAAAGTTGAAAATATGGAGACCTAGATGGCCCATTTTGATGAGAACGTTCAATTCTCCTTTTGTCCTCCTCTGCCTCCATGAATAACCCTAGACAACCCAGCCTCCATCACTTCTGACAACTAACATGTTTACAAGTGTTTTATGTGTCTTGTTTTTTTACTGGTGTTTCTGGCCTCTCAATTTGTGGATTTTTTGTTGCTTGATGTATTTATCTTTCACTGTAATATGATTTCAACGATAGTCAACAAACTTGGTTGGGGTAAGACTACATACGTTTTACTTTTGATGTACTCTTTTTTGGAAGAATGAATAGAAACTCGACTTCCAATATATATATATATATATATATATATATAGAATTTTAATTTATGAAAATTTTTAATTAAATCTAAAATAAAAAAAGGTTATAATTGTTTTTGAGATATATCTAAATCCTCCATCCCCATGACTATTAAAAATATTCCCGTAGAGATTAAATCGAGGTTTTAATAAAATTAAAAATTAGAATACTTTTATATATACATATGGAAATTTATATAATATAAATAATATTATAAAGAATTGAGATGGACACATCTTAACCAAGGATCCAAGCGAAGAGAGAAAGCAAAGTGACTAATAATGATAGAGAAAAGATAGTGCATAATTCTTTAAATTTTTTTATTATTGTATTTTCTTTGACATGATTGATCAAAAATCTAGGTTTAATATTTTACAACCAATTATGATTTTTTAGCTTAGATAATTTCTTAAATACAATACAATGGGATCATATTTAATATAGAGAGGGAGAGGGGTGGGGGGGGAGAGAGAAGGAGAGAGGGAGGGAGAGAGAGAGATGGATTTGGAAGGGGGAAGAGATGGAGGGAAGAAAAAATATGTAATATTCCAAAAATTTAGCCTTCAGCTAAATGGAATATTATAGTTTGTTTTATCACTAGGTAGGTGAATAAATGGGTGGGTAGGCCCATAAATCTCCTTAGCAGCAATAAAAACACTTCAAGTGTGAAACGAGACCTTCTAAGCAGCTAAATAAAGCACCTTTGAGTATGAACAGGGGTTGGATCATGTTGAACAGGTCAACTTTTACCAAGTCAACAACGCTGTTATGGAGGAGTGGACACTAAATGAGGAATAATGCAGTTTTGGAGGGAGATGGATTGCATGGAGGAAATGACCTAATTGAGTGGGAAAAAGGAAATGAAGCTCATAATATATATAAGGAAGAGGATGGTAGCCATATGGGGTTATGTTTTTGTATTATTATTTTGTATGTGGTCTGTTTAGACTTCTTGCATTCTTCAATTATTTAGTTGAGATTGTTGTGCTATTTAGCACCGGGTGTTCCTGAGAAGGAATCCCCCCTCTTTCCTTCAGAGGCCTCTTGGAAGAGTATTTCATTTCATTTCCACATTCAAATTTTCAGACCAAGCTACAGATTTCTTCATCAATGCAATTTCTGCAGGATATTGTGCTGTGTTGTAGGGTGCAGCAGTGGAGAATTAGATCGGGTGTCTTCAGAGCTAATTTTTCAGTGGAGGAAGGTTTCCATCCATTGGGAGGCATGTAAAGCAGCCCCTTGGGATTTATTGAAATATTTTGCACCATGCCAAGCAATATTTATCCCCTACAGTGCATTTTCAGTCCAGATATGCGTTATTTTAGGGAGTTGCAGGGGTAGTTGCAGTGGTTGTTTTGAGAGGTGATTTCTTCAGGGGGGGAGCCATTCTTTCATCCAGAGGATCTATTGGAGAAGATCTGTAGTTCTCTACATCAGCTTCAACCATATCTTCTCATTTTAGTTGTTGCAGCATATCTTCAGCCCTAGGGCTGCAGCTTACATTGGCACATTATGTGCATTTTCCGGAAACCCTCTTGGGTTGCCTTGGAAATTTGATCTAGTGCCCGGATATGTATGTTGAGATTATATTGGGGCCTATATCAATATTTTTACATAATTTTATCATCTCCAACTGTAGTTATATCTACTATTACTGCGCTGTAGCAGTTCTCCGACATTTTGTATTGTAGCAACATCTCACTTTTGAGAGTGTTTATGTATTGGAGGCTTGTGTATCACATTCTATGATTGGTGCCTCATTTTTTTGTACTTATTTATACATATATGATCAATAACATGGATTTATATTGGTCTATTTATTTCATGTTTTAAATACTTGCTGTTTATTTCATTTTATGAGCTATATTGCTGCTATTTCCATTTTGGAATATTACAGTGGTATCAGAGCATAATCTTGGCTCAGCCTGTGCATTCAAGACATTATGCCATTAGGAGGAGAAGCTTCTCACAGAAAGGAGAAGTTGTATAGAAGAAACAAATATATGACTTCATTATATGGAGGAAGGAAGGAAGGGAGGGAGGCTCTCAAATCTTCTTTTTCAAACCATGCAGAGCATTCATGGAGATATCAAGAAGATGAGAAGGGAGACGTGTAAGAAATATCCAAAGGGGTTTGAATCTGAATCAAGCCCCAGATTTTTGCATGATGGGTGTGAACATGCAGCCACACATTATGATTGACAGCGCAGTCTTATGCCCAGATTTACTGTAGGAGAAAAGGAGGGAGAAGATGTGCCAAAGGAGGAGACTCTTGGTGATTATTTGCAAGAGTATGAATCTCAATCTAAGAGGTTCAAATATCACCTAAAATTCCAAGGGTTTTGCAATATCAAGGATGAAAGAAGCACAAGGAGCAAGTAGCATGATGTGGGTAGATTCTTTCTATCTACTTTTTATGGTTCACCTAAATGTTCAGCTAGAGCTTGGGTGGAGGAGCTAGACACCTATTTGCAGCAACACCAAGTTTCAGAGAATGAAGCCATCAAAGTAGCAGTGCTACATTTTGAAGGTAATGCCTATGCTTGGTGGATATTTGAGTATTTTTCATTAAAAAATTCAAATACATCTACTTATGCAAAGTTCACTAGGAGACTAGTGGAAAGGTTTGATGAGAAAAATTCTGAAACACCTTTGGTGGAGCTAAACGAACCAAAACAAAAAAAACCTTTTCATGGGTTGGAAGGACCTATAAACCAAACTCCACTTCAGAAAACTATTGAAGAGGCTAACATCTTGCATAATACCTTGCTAGAGGCAATATCTGTATCTCATACTCTGCGAAAAGAGGGCATGGAGATCCCTTTTTCAAAAAAGGATCCTCTTTTTGAAAATTTTCCCATTCATATTGAAGAGGAAGAGAAGGTTGGAGGCAACAACGTTGTCATATCCAGGGCATATCTAGCACCTCATGCAAAGGTAGATGGAGCACTTTCTCCAACAAGAGGAATTCCTATATGTTCACAAGGAGTTTGAAAGGATCTCATATGTGGAGATCAAGGGAAAATCCATGAACAACATGTGCCATTATTGATAGGTTGTGAAACCTTGCAAAGGAAAGGAGAAGGTAGGGAGGATGGCCAACATCATATGATGAGGAGCACACACCCCTATCTATTTCAGAAGGTTGATGCACAAAAGAGGCAGACTGATTTTTGCAGTGAGGGCAAGGACAGAGTTATCCATTCATATATGCAGTCTACTCTCGATATTGATGTCTCATTGCATGGAGGCATTCCACCTGGGAGACCACCAGATCAGGAGATGGTGAGAGATGCTTCACAATTGGTTGCACCACTCATTGATTCCAGAGGGGTGGGGACCTTGGGAGGACTTGACATAGCACTGAGAGTCTTGGGTAGACTCAAAGAGGAGGGAGACATCCTCCCATTTTTAGCATTACCCACTCTCACTACATATTCTGCGCTGACAGAAGTTGTTGCAGCGATGGAGGATGGCACCACCATGGTGCAAGGAGACCACTCCATGGATTTGTAAAGACAAAGGGTACTTCCCTTGAGGAAGGAATCTTCCATAAATTGGATTATATGGAGGGCACTCAAGCTTTTGTGGACCAAGATCAGGAGGTTCTTTTTGGATGGTAGCTTCTCATGGGAGGCCAACTTCCAAAGGCCACCACTTCTACTTGAGCATGAGTAGCTACATGATGGGCATGACAGTACTTTGGAGGATTAATTTGGCATGAGGGATTTCAAAGGAGAAGACAACAGCATGTAGGGAGCTCCACATTTTAGATCTTCAGCGCTATCTCTTAGAAGGATTGATCCATATTGGAGGTCTTAGCTTTTGGTAGAGTACTCCAAGGATTTTATTTCTTGCATGATTCTTAATAACCTGGAGGGAGATGATAGATACATGGTGGATGATGGGGTCATCTATTCTTATGGAAAATTCTTCTTGACTAGAGCTTCTGAGCTCAAGGAGAAGTTGTTACATGCAGCACATGTGGACTTTCTTTCCATGCACTTTGATGCATATCATTCCTTGATGGAGGAGTTCACTTGGGAGGGCATCCAACAGGATTTATATCGGCATATGGAGAGATGCATAGCCCGGATGAGGATGGACAGGTTGTCACAACCACTTCCCTACTCATTGAGTGTGAGGGAGAACTTTCAGTTGAGCCATTTCAGCTCAATGACCAAGGTACATAGTATAGGATGTACATTTATGCATTATGATTTGCACTCCTTTACTTTTTGTGAGCAAAATATTGTACCAAGGAGGACCATTCCTTCTTGTATATTGTATTGTGATGCACTTGAGGCCATTTGCAGCAATGATGTTGGCCATTCTATTGGTGGTTTGTGGGAAATGCCACATGATTCTTGCTGTGCGCCATTGGCACCAAATTCTACTTTTATGTTCTTGTATTGTAGGATGATTGTGGTAGCAAATAAGTGGCTGAAAAGACACTTGTTATACTTTGTTTTGAGGTAGGCAAGGGATGCACTACGCTAGTTCCACAGGTGGGACTATGATCCACCTCCCGGTTGTCATATGGCAACTTGTTTTTATTTGCTTTTTCTTCAATGTATTGATGATGTTCTTGTTCTTATGGGAAGCTTTGTTGGGAAGATGGCACAAGAGTTTGAGGTGCCCATTGGGAGTATGATTCTCCATACTTCATATGTTGCATGTTTCGGGAGAAACAATTGGAAAACCATGATTGCCACACTACATCTCTTGTCTTCATGTGGGAGGAGCCATTTGGAGAATTTGAGTTCTTGGGAGAGGCACTTCATGGATGTTTTGATTGGTGGGGTAACTTGGGACATTCTTGGAGACCATAATAATTCAGCCCAAGATTAGCAGCAGCCCCATACATATCATAAATGGAGAGAGAAACAACATGGGTGGAAAAATATAATCTCTCCATACAGCTCCAATACATTTCTTGAACTGGGGGTTGAGGATTTCTTTGATGAGCTACCTAGAATGGCTCATTTCATTTGGATGATAGCATGGGTATGGGAGTCTCTCATTGGGAATTATACCCCCTATGTTTGTCATCACTTCTACCTTGAGGAGGCCATTGGACAACAAGAAGGTTTCCACTTACACCTTCCACTTTCTCATGATGTGAGCCATTTGGTTTTGCATACTTGGGAGGAACCACTAGAGGGCGGATTTATTGCAGATTATTTTGAGCAGTGGTGGGGACTATTGATGCGGAGGCCACAAGAGGAGGAGGGGAGGAAGTTTTCTCCACCTTTACAGTTTCTTGAGGACAAGCAACATTTTGGAGGGGAGGACTGTAATATTCCAAAAATTTAGCCTTCAACTAAATGGAATATTATAGTTTGTTTTATCACTAGGTAGGTAAATAAATGGGTGGGTAGGCCCATAAATATCCTTAGCAGTAATAAAAACACTTCAAGTGTGAAAGGAGAACTTATAAGTAGCTAAATAAAGCACCTTTGAGTATGAACAGGGGTTGGATCATGTTGAACAGGTCAACTTTGACCAGGTCAACAACGTTGTTATGGAGGAGTGGACATTAAATGAGGAATAATGCAGTTTTGGAGGAAGATGGATTGCATGGAGGAAATGACCTAATTGAGTGGGGAAAAAGGAAAGGAAGCTCATAATATATATAAGGAAGAGGATGGCAGCCATATGGGCTTATGTTTTTGGATTATTATTTTGTATGTGGTCTATTTAGACTTCTTGCATTCCTCAACTGTTTAGTTGAGATTGTTGTGCAGTTTAGCACCGGGTGTTCCTGAGTGAGAATCCCCCCTCTTTCCTTGAGAGGCCTCTTGGAAGAGTATTTCATTTCTTTTCCACATTCAGGTTTTCAGACCAAGGTACATCTTTCTTCATTAGCACAGTTTCTGTAGGATATTATGTTGTGTTACAGGGTGCAATAGTGGATAATTAGATCGAGTGTCTTCAGAGCTATTTTTTCAGCGAACAAAGGTTTCCATCCATTGGGAGGCTTGTAAAGAATCCCCTTGGGCTTTATTGACACATTTGGCACCAGGCCAAGGAGCATTTATCCCACACAACGTAGTTTCAGTCTAGATTTTCATTATTTTAGGGATGAGTTGCAGGGGTAGTTGCAGTGGTTGTTTTGAGAGGTGATTTCTTCAGTGGGGGAGCCATTATTTCATCCAGAGGATCTAATGGAGAAGATCTGTAGTTCTCTACATTTGCTTCGGCCATATCTTCCCATTTCAGTTGTTGCAGTATATCTTCAGCCCTAGGGCTGCAGCTTACATTGGCACATTGTGTGCATTTTCCGGAAACCCTCTTGGGTTGCCTTGAAAAGCTGATCTAGTGCCCGGATCTTTATGTTGAGATTCTATTGGGGCCTATATCAGTATTTTTACATCATTTTATCATATACAGCTGTAGTTATATCTAATATGACTGTGTTGTAGCATTTATCCAACATTTTGTACTGCAACAACATCTCACTTTTGAGAGTGTTTATGTATTGGAGGCTTGTGTGATCACATTCTATGATTGGTGCCTTGTTGTTTTGTACTTATTGTTGCATAAATGATCAATAACATGGATTTATATTGGTCTCTTGATTTCATGTGTTAAATACTTGTTTCCGCTTTCATTTTATGAGCTATATTGATGCTATTTCCATTTTGGAATATTACAAAATACATTGAGAGATAGAGGTGGAGAGAGAGAGGTAGTGACAAGGGAGAGATGAAAACATAATGAGGGAGAGAGGAGACAAGGGAATAGAGATAAAATGAGAGGATAGAGATAGGGAAATAAGGGGGGGGGAGAGAGAGATAGAGACAAAGAGAGAGAGATAGAGGGAGAAATAGATATGGAGGGGGAGAGAGAGAAGGAGATAGGGAGGGAGATAGTGACAGAGTTGGAGGGTGTATAGAGAGAGTGTCATGGGTGGAGAGATAGAGGGAGGTGGGAGAGAAAGGGAGAGAGAGGACGCGAGAGAGAGAATGAGTGAGAGAGAGGGAGAGAGAGAAAAATGGAGTTGGAGGGGGTGAGATAGGGAGGGAAGAAGAAATTCATAGAGAGAAAAATATGGAGAGGGAGAGGGAGTGACAAGGGAGAGTTGGAGAGACAACGAGGGAGATAGGAGAGAAGGAGGGAAGAGAGAGAGAGGGCGAGAGAGAGAGACAAGGAGAAAGAGGGAGAGAAGGGGAAGAGAGAGAGAGAGAATGGGAAGAGAGAGAGGGAGAGAAGAGGGAGGGAGAGAGATATATGGAAAGACAATGTGTTTTGGGGGTCAGAAGAACATACAAAGGAGGAGAGACAAGGGGAGATAGAGATATAGATGGAGGGGGGAGAGAGGGAAGAAGATACATTCAAAGATAGGGAGGGAGGAACAGAGATAGATATGGAGAGAGAAGTGGAAGAGAGAGATAAGGGGAAGAGAGCGAGAGGGAAAGTAAGAGGGAGGGGGGGAGAGAGAGATAGAGAGAGATAACCAAGAGGTGCTCTACAACCCTGTATAGGGTACATGTATAGGAATTAGATGTAATGTAAGAAAGATTGTGTATCTAAATTTTTAATGTCAACTATATTATAACTAATAATAATAATAATAACTTAAAAAAATAACACAATATTCCATGTTCTATTTAATTCTTCTGAGTGCAATAAACTGGTTTGATCCAAGTAATAAAAATACTAAAATTTAGTGTGTTATATTTTATTTTATTTTATTAATAAAATTATGAACAATTTTTTAGATAAAAGAAAATCATATACCATAGGACAATAACATGGTTTTCCAATACCATTTTCCATCTATTATTGTGATTATTATGTTATGGATCCAATATTTTAGTTATTATGTTACAATACCTTGGGCCAATATCATGATTTATCAATACCACATGCCCAAAACCCATAACTTATTTCAAAATAGAAATATTTTATAAATATTTTATTTTAATTTAATTTTATGACATTTTTTAATTAAACCTAAAAGAAAAAAGGTTATAATTGATTTTGAGATATATCTAAACCTTCCATCCCCACGACTACTAAAAGTATGTCCATAGAGATTAAGTAGAGGTTTTAATAAAATTAAAAATTAGAATACTTTTATATATAGATATGCGAAATTTATATAGTATAAATAATATTATAAATAACTTAGATGGATGCATATTAACCAAGGATCCAAGTGAAGAGAGAAATCAAAATGAATAAAAATGATAGAGGAAAATTAACCTCGAGGAAGCCTAGATCCATCTTAACCCTAGAACTATCAAGCATTGAAATGGATAAAATATCTCGAGGTGCAAACCTTTTTTTTTTAGTGCAAAACTTGAGGAAAGGTTTGCACCTCAAGAGATTTGATCCCTCTTGACACTTGATAGATTCAGGTCATGATGGAGCTAGGCTAGTTTCAATCATGTGTGGTCATATAAAATTTGTTGAACATCTAATTATTCTAATCATTTTAAGTACTAAATATGTCTAATATTAATTTGGTCAATTTAATTTTAAGTTTTATTACTTGCCTCAATTTGTTGAGATAAGAGAGTCTTTAAGTAACTTGAATGATAAAAAATGATGAAATAAAAATTTTGAATGCAAAGTGACATTTTAACAATGTTGAATGATAGAAAATGTGAATAAGAAAAATGTAGCCAATTACAAACAATATTCATTGTGATCAATCTCAAACTATTTTCTTCTACTATTCTTATTGACACACCCATTAGTTTTGCCATCATTTCATATCGATCATATGAAAAGGGAAGTTGAAATCATATACCATTCAAATATTTGAATCGAGCTACTGTAGTAAACATCATACCTTGTCTATTTTTCTCTCCAATTTTAATAGTATCTTTCTCCAAAGTTAAGCATTGTAACTTATGAAGTGTTAAACCCAAAATAATCTTCAATGGTAGTTGTTTTCTATTAGCTTGTTTTAATGCAAAGTGATTAACAATTTTAAATGATGGAAAATGGGAATAATAAGAAAGAATACAATTACAAATAGTTTAAAATTTCAAGAAGCAATAATTTCGGGTAAGTGAACATTTTATTTAGGATGAAAATTAATGTATTTTATTCATGGTTGAATTACTATAACACAGAAGTTAATGCACGTATCAATAATTTTTATGTGCTTACACTGAAATTTTTGGACACCTAATCCTCCTAGGGTTAGTGTGGAAGGTGAATGGTGAATAGGGAGTCCAAAAGACCTTGGAATATGGAATCCAAGAGTCACACCTAATGTACTATAAATTTATATCATTGTGAGTAATATGATAACTATGCTTATCTTATCTTCTTGTGTGTTTACCATGCTTATGTTTGACATGGTATTAGAGTAGGCGTATTCCTACCCTACCTAAGTTTGAGACACTAGTGTTGTGTTTTCTGGCCCTTCTATGCATAGTCATTCCTGCACCTATGCCATAATCCTAAAATATCAAAACATATGCATTTTACCTCATACCTGGGTCTGCAAATTCAAGCGTTTTATGTCAATATGCAGGTGTCTCTTCTATTCAACCTAATTCTCTGCTCTTTCTCTATGGGTATGTCGTGGGACCTTGGAATTGTCCTAATATACACAAATCAGAGCGCAGGACCTAAATTTTTCCTTCTGCCCTAAAAATTTTCTTTCCTCCTACCACTGACAAGCTCATCCGTCATTTTTCACTCTAGAAATGCTCCTCCACTTAGCACCTTTTGTGATATTCTCTATCTCTGATAGTATGTGCCTCTGATAGTCGAAATACTCACTGCCCTCAACACTGGCTATTCAACATACACAATAGTTGGCATTACACCCTCCCATTTTTGTCAGACTCCACAGTGTCGACTCCGTGCATACATCGCTTCCTCCTTAGATTAGTCAGCCTCACTGCCCTAACCAAATTTTGTATTTAGGAACCGTGAATCTCCGACTTGCGCTTGCAAACACTACCTTTGCCTACGTGCAAACACTACTTTTCCCTCCCACATACAACCTCCCACAAAGCCACAAATGGTGGTATAATAATAATACTTCCCTTGCTCGTGCATTATCCTGGTTATTAAGAACCCAACGTTCCTGTCAATATAACTATTATTCTACATCGTTTGTCCAGCCAATACATATAACGTGTATATAAATTTTCCCATACCACCGGTTATCCTTCTCTTGACTACGCTCCATATATCCTGACTCTGTTACACAGTCTCTCGACTCCGTATACAACATAAGTCTCTTACCTATAGCCATGTAGAATTGTTCGCACCAGAGGCCAACTATACTACAAGGTTTTTCATCTCCCAGTTGCTCGTCAAAACCATAATTCTCTCTGCTCGATGCTTAGGCGCAGGTACCAAGAGGAGCACTGGTGAGGGAAGCGTGCAGTGGGAGGTGCTGATGTGGTGGTAGAATATTTGCAGTCGGGTGCTGAGTGTGGGGGGAACTGTGATTACACATTGGTCCTACTAGCATAATGGCTCGAGGCTTCGAAGAATAGCTAAAGTGTTCAAGAAATAAGGATCCCACTCCATTTCATTAGACACTATAATTCCTCTAAAATTTTTGTTGGTGCCATATTTAATATCACCGAACCGAATTGTTGTTATGCATAAGTAAATTTTCCCGACGTCGGGAAAGAGTCATTGTGTGGGGTAAACGTCATGAAATGACTGGCCAAAAGGGAGGAGGTAGATGAGGGTGAGGGGCCTGTGATCAAACGCCAAATGCTCACATTAGAATAGAAACTTAGCACTATGACAATTCTTAAGGAGACAATTGATGGGTTCAGAGATAGCTGGTGGAATTAGTATTTTCGATGCACTCAAGGATTGATTTTTCGGTGCACAGAAAATAGAGCCATACTCCAATATCCATAGGTTGTAGGAGGGGAGAGAGAGGAGTTCTTGAGCATGGAGGAACACGTGGAGAGGAGAAAATGTTGGAGTAGTGAACATGATTGAGTAAATGTATTGTTAGATAATGCTTGGCATTGTATTGGTGAATATATTGTGAAGCAAATTGTGTATCTAAGTACTATGTGAATTATTCCTATTGATGCCTCACCATCAACATCCAGACAAGAACTAGGCCTTAGTGGCTCGTGCTCATTTGGCCCAGATGAAGCTACAACTTATTATGTGAAGGATGATGTGTTAAGGAAGAATGCATGATTGGAAACTATAAGGTATTTGTAACTTTATTAATATGCATTGCAAAAGTGGGTATGAATATTGAATAATATAATGAAAATATGGGAATTAATAGTTGAATAGACCATATCCCTCCACAACCATAATCAGGATTTTACCTCTTATTATAATTTTTACCAAATGTTGACAATTATCAAGACTCTGCTCGAAGGGTTATAGCTTCATTTGATGGTGTAAATAGACCTGCCAACACCCATTTATGTCATCATTATATTCTTGAAGATTCGTGCTCAAAGAAGAGTGGAATAACTAGTACCCTTGAAACATAAGGTGGAGTTTCAATAGACCTCTTTGAAGTTTTAAATGGATAAGATTGACAATTTGTTAAAATGATTGAGAACTCTATTCGTGTTCACTGTTGAAAACACAGTCCAAATCAGTAAGGACACTCTCTATGATATTCTAGCATGTTTACAAAATGTACAAGATAAAATTCACTTTTTGCAGCTTGATACAAGGCTACAACGAGAAGAGCTACAACAACATGAGAACTATGAACCTATTTATGTTTAGAACATTGAGACAAACTCCCATCAGTAGCAAGAAATTTTTCAGATCACTAAGCCAAATACAAGAACATATTTGAATGCAGAAAAAAAAAATATAGGTTGCACTTCCCAAGCCCATCATTATACCCTGGGAAGATATTTTCCATAACAAGCATGGAATTGGTCTTGGATATGAAGAGGATGTGTAATTTCATATGCCAGACTATTCCAAGCCCATCTAGTTTTAGAGTGTTGGATTTCTTTATGACAGTTCACCTTCAACTATTCCAGATACTGCTCCTCTTCAACAGTAGCCACAACATATTGGTCATATGAAAGATAATTTTTTTGATCTTCACCCATGTAATCACTGTGGTCAACACACTCATTCTTCACACATATTATTTATAAAGAAGCCTCCTGCAAGAAAACAGATTCATCTTGGATGGATCACTTCTTGTCAATGGGAAACAAAAACCAAGAAGATATTTCAGTCATATGACAGAATTTCTTCCAGAATATTAAAAGGTCTTGCAGTTTAGTTTTCACCATCATCTCACCTTGTACCTGACAGGGGGGGAACTGATGGTCATCTACAAGCTTCAAAGCCACATCAAGCAAGGCTGAGCCATAACCTATCATTCTAGATTCAAAGTTGTAGCCAGAGACACAGAAAATCAAGTGAGCTTGAGCCACAACCTGTCATTCGAGATTTATAGTTGTAGCCAGAGACATAGATGCCCATGAGCATGCCTTTGGTTGGTGGTCAGCCTTAAACCAACTATGTGAGATTGATTTTCTTCCTCTTCAAAGAATTTGGGACACTTCCTCTAGTAGAATACTTTAGCTTCTTTCCTATTTTGGTAGAGTTCCATGAAATGTATCAAGCATTCCAAAGTTCTTGGTCATCCTTAAACCATCACAAGTTGTAGACCTCCCTTCTTCCAGGTTGAAGGTCTCCCTCTTCAAAACATTAGGAGCACTTCCTCTATAAGAAGATATCAGCTTCTTGCCAGATTTGGAAGAGTTCTGGGAATCGCACTAAGAATTCCAGTGTTGGCAGTCATCCTTAAACCACCTCCTTATGCCAACATTTCAGAGAGCACATTCAACCTAGTGTTTCCATTTTGTATTACAACTCTCTTCTTGGACTCACACATACCCCTTTGAATTAGGGTTAGTGTGGAAGGTGAACAGTGAATAGGGAGTCCAATAGACCTTGGAATATGGAATCCAAGAGTCACACCTAATGTACTATAAATGTATATTATTGTGAATAATATGATAACTCATGCTTATATTATCTTCTTTTGTGTTTACCATGCCTATGTTTGACAGAAATAAATGCACACTATTCATCTAATTACTTTCAAATTAATGTGCATCATACATATAGTTTCACCAAATTAAAAATCAACATCTACATTGAAATTAATGCATCTAGTGCAAACAATCAAATAGGATTAGAAATCAACATCTATATTGAAATCAATGCATCTAGAACAAGAAATAAAATAGGGTTAGAAATCAATATCTACACTAAAACCAATGCATCCAGTGCAAGCAATCAAATAGGAGTAGAAATCAACATCTATACTAAAATCAATTCATCTAGTGCAAGCTCTCAAATAGGATTAGAAATCGACATCTACACTGGAAACAATGCATCTAGTGAAAATAATCAAATAGGATTAGAAATCACCAAGTACACTAATCAATACATTTATTTTAGTGAAAAACCATAATATTAATGAATTTTTAGATCTAACTTCTATGTCTATATTTGTCTATGTGTGTCTCTTTCTTCTTCCCTCTCTCTATCTTCCCTCTCTGTGTCTACCCCCCTACCCCCCTCCCTCTCTCTTGAGTCCTTCTCTCTCTCCCCCATCTCTCTCTCTCCACCACTCCCTCCCTCTATTTATCTCTCTCTTCTCCCCCCTTGCCATCTATATCTATGCCTCCCTTCATTTCTCCTTATTTGTCTCTATATCTCACCCCCCTAAACACATGTCACTCTCTCCCTCTCCCTCTCCATCTCTCTCTCTCTCTCTCCATACCTATTTCTCTTCCTCCTTTTTGTCTCTCTCTTCTTCCCTCTTTCCCCCTCTATATATATCTTTATCTCCCTCTGTCTCTCCTTCTTTATCTCTCTATATCAGCCCACAAATGTTTAGGGGGGTGATATAGAGAGACAAATAAGGAGAGATGGAGGCGAGGTATAGATATATATGGAAAGTGGGGAGAGGAAAGAAGAGAGAGATACAGAGAGGGAGGGAGTGGTGGAGAGAGATATATGGGGGAGAGGGATAAAGAGAGAGGGAGGGAGATAGACACAGAGAGGGAAGGTGAAGAGAGAGGGAATAAGAAATAGACACACATAGACAAATATCGACATAGAAGTTAGATCTAGAAATTCATGAATATTTTGGTTTTTCTCTAAAATAGATGTATTGATTAGTGTAGTTGTTGATTTATAATCCTATTTAATTGTTTTCGCTAGATGCATTGATTTCACTGTAGATGTCGATTTCTAATCCTATTTGATAGCTTGCACTAGATGCATTGATTTCGGTGTAGATGTTGATTTCTAATCCTATTTAATTGCTTACATGGGATGCATTGGTTTCAGTGTAGATGTTGATTTCTAATCCTATTTGATTTCTTCAACTAGATGCATTTCTTTCAGTATAGATGTTGATTTCTAATCCTATTTGATTGTTTGTACTATATGCAATGGTTTCAGTGTAGATGTTGATTTTTTATTTGATGCAACTATATGTATGCTGTACATTATTTTCAAAGTAATTAGATGAATAATGTGCATTGATTTCAATGTAAGGACATAAAAAATATTGATGATGTGCATTGACTTATGTGTTACATAAACTAAACCATGAATACAATACATGCATTTCCATCCTAAATAAAATGTTCACTTTCATGAAATTCTTGATTCCTGAAATTGTAAACTATTTGTAATTGGATTCTTTCTTATTATTCCCATTTTCAATCATTCAAAATTGTTAATCTCTTTGCATTCAAACGAAGTAATAAAAAAAAATTACCATCAAAAATTATTTGGGGTTTAACACTCCATAAGTCACAATGATTAACTTTGGAGAAAGCTACTATTAATATTGGAGAGAAAAAGAGAAAAGGTATGATTTTTACTATAGTAGCTTGAGTCAAATATTTGAACGGTCTATGATTTCAACTTCCCTTTTCAGATGATTGATATGAAATGATGGAAAAACTAATAGGTATGACAATAAGAATAGTAGAAGAAAATAGTTTGAGATTGATCACAATGAAGATTGTTTGTAATTGAATACATTTTTATTATTCATATTTTCTATCATTCAACATTGTTAGATTTTCATTTTGCATTCAAAAAATTTATTTCATCATTTTTCATCATTCAAGTTACTAACAATCTCTCTCATTTCAACAAACTAAGGTAACTAAGAAAATTTAAAATTAAATAGACCAAATTAACATTAGACATATATATATATATATATATATATATATATATATATATATATATATATATATATATATATATAATATTTAAAATGATTAGAATAATTAGATGTTTAACAAATTTTGTATGACCACGCACGATTCAAACTAGCCTAGATCCATCTTAAACCCAAATCTATCAAGCATCAATAGGGATCAAATATCTCGAGGTGCAAACCTTTCCTCAATTTTTTCACTCAAAAAATAGGTTTTCACCTTGAGAGATTTGATCCCTCTCGACGCTTGATAGATCCATGGTAAATTTCGTAAGAGAAAATTGCATTTTAGACACTCTATTGCAAGCTACCATCAATTATATTCTTTGCTTTGTTTGGTCATTAGGGAAAGCAAATGGAACAATACAAGGTATTTGTAGGACAAGAGGACTTGAAAGGCCTTCTCATAAGCATAAAAGTTTCAAATTATGACTCAAAACACGCTTCTGACACCCCAGCATTGATCAATGCTCCATAGATCAACTTTGCCCCAAATGTTCCAATGGTCAAATCTACACCATCTGTTCATAATGCTCCTTCAACAAATGGGTCTCCAATGTCCCTAGTAGTTATCTCTGACTAAGGTACCATCTCTCTAGTTGCTCATTCTTTAGTAGACATCTAGTATCTTTGGCTATTGGTCATTCTTAGTTTGCTTGTGAATTTTTGGATAGAGGGCTTACCAACATCCTCATAGTGAAGGCGAAAAAAACTGTACTTCCTTTCATGGTTTTCTTCATATTATGTATGTCGATATTTGTTTCGTCTCTTTCTGTACTCAATGTCTTGCTCTTGTGCTAAGTATAGTGTTCCTGGAATTGTCGAGGCAACATATATTTTGATCTTATAAAAATAAGATAAAAGTCAAGTTCTAGTAGGAAAATGCTCCAATAGACTCCATGTCTCAGTGGATTTTGTTTTTTGTAAACTCTAATATAATGCCACTTATTTCTATATACTCTCTTAAAACACTTATTTTTTTATCAATAAAATCCTTTATGTCGATTTAGGAATAAATAAATAAATATTATATTCAACGATATCTCATTACACACTTTACCATCAATTTTTTATAATTACTATCAAACTTCTAAATTTCCACATGACGTGATTTTAAATTTTTTATAAATTTTTTTATTTTTTATTCACGACTATGTCTTCTTTTCGCGGAATTAAAAGAATAACACGTAAAATTTTGATCTTAATTTAAATACAATTTATGCAATTTGGGATAAAATATCAATTACCTATATATGAATTTTGTAAGTTATATATTAAAAATATTACTCTTTACAATATTTAGATTTTCATTAGTATAACACGTATTAATTTTATTTTTAAACAAAATTTTATATATATATAACATTTGATGCAAGCTTAAATAATAGATAAATTTTAACACTTTTTCATATAACAAAATTATTACATTTTACAAAATTTTCATAATTAACAAAAAAAAAAAAAAAAAAAAAAATTATAATTATAAATATTATTCAAATAATAAAATATATCCTCATAATTATTATAGATTTTAATTCTAGATTTATTAAGCATCGAGAGGAATTAAATCTCTAGAGGTGCAATTTTTGGTACTTGGTTCATAATAATATTATTTATATTTATATAAATTTCAAAATTCTGATTTTCAATTTGATATATTTTATTTAAATTATTGTAAATATCGAATTTCTACATTTTTTGCTTATTAGATTTAAATATGAAGTTTTAAAATGTAATGGTTTCCATTTGCAATAGTAATGTACACTGACTCATTGAAGTGATGGATAGAGCTTTGAAATCTTTTGTGATGTGTTGGCCTTCAATTTTGGTCATTTTTGCCTATCCTAAATCCATCTATTTACCGCCATATTCCATCTTATTTCATCCATGTATGCCTAATTTTAGCCTTACTATGCACATTAAGGAATTAAACTAAAATTTTCAATTTTTAGAAAATTTTGTTAAAATTGGGTTTTAAGAGTAATTTTGGACTGCATTAAAAAATCACGTAATAGCTTCATTGAAGTCATATATGCAGGAAACCTGGGCGAGATCTGATCATATATTTGGAAAGCTTGGGAACCACGGATGGAGAAATACCAATTGGTTCAGTCAAACTAAGCAAAAACAGGCCCGATCAACGCTCGTCAAACTTGACCTGTCATTCAGGAATCCGTAGGAAAAAGGGGTAGAATTATTATTTTGTGGGATTTTTCTTGATTTTGTGAACAAAAATGGATGATTTCGACCTATATGGATGTGATTAGGATGGATAGGACTGTTAGATACATTATAGCTAAGTTTTTTTATGATTTTCCTATTTAAACTAATTTTATGAACCATTCAAGCATGTAGAATTTATGTAATTTTGTATTGAGACTTTTGAAGATTTGAGATAATTTCAAGAACCAGTTCTACTGTTATATTTTCTGTTCATGATGTGGATGATTTATTAAGTTCTCTGTAGCTAAATTTTTCTTCAAGTGTCCAAGGCAAGGGTGGAGGGCCCCCATACCAAGCTAAGTACACTTTGGTTAAATTAGCATAGTTTTAATGCAATAGTTCTTGCTTTAGATTTATGGTTCAACCATTTAGATGTGTTATGATTTATCATGATTTTTGGATGATTATTGCTTTAAATATAATTTCATACGAAATAACAACCAAGAATTTAAGTTGAATTCTCTTTTCTATCAAATCATGAACAACAACTAAAATTCATCCTCTTTACATTTCTTGAATCCTAACTTATACTTTGATGCAATGGTAATAATGTTGGAATATAATTGTAAAGAAGGACAACCAGGACCTCCTAAGTTAGGAGCCTTTTCTCTTACTTTCTACACATCATAAACTATTTCTCTTTAGATTCCTTTCTTGAATTTTTTTTGAATTTCCAGTTTTAATGCAATAGTAATATTGTTTGAGTAGAATTGTGAATAAGGACAACCAAGACCTCCTAAGTTAGGAGCCTCTTCTCTTTCTTTGTACACATCACTAATTTCTACCCTTGAGTTTCTCTTCTTGAATATAGTACTGTGGGGAAGGACAACCAAGATCTCCTAAGTTAGGAGCCTCTTCCTTCACCTACTACATCTTGAATCAGAAACTTTTTAGTTAGATTTTATATTTGTAATATGCATTTCCATTAATCTTAAAATTTATAATATATTTGTAATATGCATTTCTTTCAACTTCTAAATTTTTTCTTCTAAAATTGACTTCACCTGAAATCCATATATTTTGGACATGCTTGCATGTCTACAAACCCGGATTGACAAGTAAAACACATGAGTTAGTTTACTTAGTAAATTGACCTAACATTTTTTTGCGTCGTTGCTGGGGAAGCATACTTCAGTATAGTCAATTACGAAGACTAAAAAAAAAAAAACACAACAAAAATTAGTTTTTTTTAGTTATGTTTCTTTATGCCTAGAGAAAGAGATAGGAAAGGTAGATTTTCCAAACAAAGCCCACCACCAACTCAACCATCCATAGGAGCAAGACCATTAGGAATAATTACACCATTTGTTGGAAAATCAAATTTAGAATAATTGGAAGAAAAACAAAGATCGGGACAAATATTGACTCTTATTGAAAGAAAAGCCTTGTTAGCCTATGAAGTGAAAAGAAAACAAACACCAATAGAAACATCTTTCACAGAAAAACAAAATGAGACAAGGAAACCAATTGTTAAACAATTATATCAACCAACTCTTGAACAAATAGAGAAATTTGAGGAAACACAAACTCAGTCTCTTATTGATACATTACAAACAAGTGATAAGAAAATGAGAGGAAGGAGAAGGATCTAATATACCAATATTAACTCCGGAACAAAGGATTCAGTATAAAATGCAACAAAAAGAATGACAAAGAAAAAGAGAGGAAGAAAGGAGAATAGAAGCAGAGAGAAAAAGAGAAGAATATGCAAAAATAAAATATGACAATAAAAGACGTAATGATATAGAATCATACAATGGTCAGGGAGCTGCCTTTGGCTTCCCAATTCTAGATACAAGAGAAATTATCGGAGAGGAGGTAAAAATGAAGAATATTCCACCTTCTGTTTTACCCATTTTTTATGTAATGTCTACTGAAGATACTGATTCATTCATGTTTGAGTTTGATATTTTATGTCGTACTTGTGGATATACAGATGACATGCATAAACTACATCTTTTTCCTACTACTCTTAAAGCAGTTGCATTGAAATATTTTATGGGATTAGGAGAACAAACTATTGTCACTTGGGATGACATGAGAAATTTTTTTCTTAAGAAGTATCAAGCCTATTGCAGGCTTAGAGATTCAAAAGAAGATATTTTCAGGATGTCTCAACAACAATGTTGTGAAACCAGCTCCAAAAATAGAAGAAAAGAGATATCAACGCCTTAGAAATAAGCCACTTCAAGGGGACAACCTCCAATACATTACATGAATGAAAAATTCTCGGATGATACAAATGACAAAACCTCCTTTCTATAAATAGGAGTCCATGGGGCCACAATGTAATCCTAGTGGGGCCACAATGTAATCCTAGCCGAACTAACAATAATAATGTAAGGGCACAATAATAAAAATATGGGGGTTATAGGGGTACAACAATAACAATAAGGGGGCCTACACTAACATAATAAGGGACTACACTAGTAATATAGGGACCTAACCTTCAAACAAGTGTTGTCCTCAACGCTTTATTATTTCTTGATGCTTCTGTATAAAATTCTCATCCTCCCATGTGGAATATTCTACAGGAAAATTCTTCCACTTGCTGAGATAATCTGAAATTGATTGTACTTGTTGAGTTCTTGTTTCTGTGACTACTTCAGAACTTCTTTCGATTTGATGTTGATCTTCCGGTTGTTTCATTTGATTTTGCACCAAAGTTAGGTTATCCTTTGAGAGTTGGAGAACTTGTTGTTGATGCTCGATGTGATCTTCTACTACTTTACCATCCATATTAGATTTTAATTGATCCTTCAAACCATCCAACTTAGCCTCCATTTCTTCTTTTAAACTATCTATGCCATCTTCGGTTGCTCTTTGTAAGATCGAAATTTGTTGCACTTGGTACCGTAATTTTGATATCTCATACTACAATTCTTCCTTTTCAGAGAACATAGTATAGCTTTCTGAGGGCTTAATGGGTATGGAATTATTTTTAGGTGGCATTTTAGAACCCAATACTAATATATGTGCTTCAATATGGCCTTGGAATCACCTCAAACTGATTTTTCACACAAGACTTATGCAATTCGAAAGAAAAAAATACACACATTTTTCTTGATTTTGAGGAGCTCGATATTGAAACTGAATTATCTCTATGATTTCAGATCTTCAATATCTGAAATTCGGCCCTGAAGTAACCCTCTAAAGCTTATTTTGAATGCCATAGGTCTGACCTGATTTGGATTCTTCAAGGAAAAGTTATGTCCAATCTCCCACAATGAGCTAATTATGGACTGGTTCAGTAGAGCAAACTTGTACAACTTGCCACGTGTTACTTTCTTCTCCTTTGGCTCTGAAATTTATAAACAGGAAACTACAGTCCGTGCACTTCTAGTCACTTTTTACATAATTTCAATCTGATTCTCGAAGAGAGAGTTATGAAGATTTTCCCACACTCACCTCTTTGAGATGAAATTCGGGAACCTGACAAATACCTAAATTCCATAGATCATATCTCTGAAAATATTGCGAACCAATATCTAAAATTTTGCGACGTTGTTCCTCAGGATTTCAGCTTCACACTCTAAAAATTTCAGCTTCTGAGCCTTTGTACAAAAAATTTATTACGAAAATACCACGATGACTTGTTTAGGTTAAATTCAGGAGCCTGCAAAAATCCCTAACTTCCACAGATCATATCTCCGAAAATATTACGAACTAAGCTCTGAAATTTTGTGACGATGTTCCTCAAGATTTTTTCTTCGCACTCTACAAATTTCCGCTTCTGAACCTTCATAGAAAAAACTTTATAGCGAAAATGCCACGATGACCTATTTGGAGTAGCGAAACCCTAGAATCCAAAGGCTCTGATACCAAATGTTGTGAAACCAGCTCCAAAAATAGAAGAAAAGAGATATCAACGCCTTAGAAATAAGCCACTTCGAGGGGGCAACCTCCAATACATTACATGAATGAACAATTCTCGGATGATACAAATGACAAAACCTCCTTTCTATATATAGGAGTCCATGGGGCCACAAAGTAATCCTAGTGGGGCCGTAATGTAATCCTAGTCGACCTAAAAATAATAATGTAAGGGCACAATAATAAAAATATGGGGGTTACAAGGGTAAAACAATAACAATAAGGGGGTCTACACTAACATAATAAGGGACTACAGTAGTAATATAGGGACCTAACATGAATTTTGTGAAACCAGCTCCAAGAATAGAAGAAATTAGATATCAACGCCTTAGAAATCAACCACTTCGAGGGGGAAACCTCCAATACATTACATGAATGAAAAATTCTTGGATGGTACAAATGACCAAAACCTCCTTCTATATATAGGAGTCCTTGGGGCCACAATGTGATCCTAGTGGGGCCATAATGTAATCCTAGCCGACCTAACAACAATAATTTAAGGGCACAATAATAACAATATTGGGGTTACGGGGGTATAACAATAACAATAAGAGGGGCTACACTAACATAATAAGGGACTACACTATTAATATAGGGACCTAACATGCCCCTCTCCTTCAAAAAAGTGTTTTCCTCATCGCTTCAGTAGCTCCAGGTGCTTTTGTACAAGAGAAATTCTCGAAGAGGAGGTAAAAATGAAGAATATTCCACCTTCTTTTTTACCCAATTTTTATGGAATGTCTACTGAAGATACTGATTCATTCATGTTTGAGTTTGATATTTTATGTCGTACTTGTGGATATATAGATGGCACGTGTTGTACATGTTTACCCCTGCCTATGAATTTTGGTTTGCTGCCCCATTCAAATCCATTTCAAACCTCCATCGTGGCCTAAAAATCCTCATGCTCCCGCTTAATTTTACCTTTTTCGCCC
This sequence comes from Pinus albicaulis, assembly GCA_034641835.2. Lineage (NCBI taxonomy): Eukaryota > Viridiplantae > Streptophyta > Pinopsida > Pinales > Pinaceae > Pinus > Pinus albicaulis. The sequence continues at coordinate 850,639,797 of CM076583.1, forward strand.
AAAATGCACTATGCAAAGTTTTAAAACCCGCTATTAAATTTATATTGAGCCGAAGCCTCAGGGCCCTAGCCCCTTTTCTTGTCGTCATCACATGACCGAGCCCGAAAACCACAGACCAGAAGGAGAAGGAGCTTAACCATAAAGTTTTCGGGCGCAATTGTGACCGTCCGATCAAATTAAATCAACGGAGCGGCAATCGTGTTGTGTGGTGGTCCCCGCCCATGAAAACCAGCGGTAAACCCCGCACCGCTTACCCCAGGCTGGCAGTATTACCCATCGGACCGGCGATTCCATAGATCATATGCCGCGTGTCCCCAGTACGGGCATGAAACCACTTTTCCCCCGCGCGTTAAAGTCTGTACGAAGGCCGGTCAGCGGAACTCACCCGAGTCGTTAGATCTGTTGTCCTCAATCCGACGGTGGATATCCTTCAGAGTCGCTCGCTCGTTAACGTGTGTCCGCCGCGATCTGTGGCCCACCATTGTGTTGCTCTCGTCGCCTCCTAACCGTCGATCCGTCTTCCAAGATCCGACGGCCAGAAATCAGTCTCCCCATCTGTTGACTCCACTGCCACGTTGTCTTTCCACCTGTCCACTCGTACACCCATGTGTCACGCCCCCTTGCATCCTTGACGTCACCCTGTCATATATATATATATATATATATATATATATATATATATATATATATATATATATATATATATATATATATATATAGGTATGTGTTTTCATTTTTATACTCTTTGTTCTTTTCCATTCTTCTACGTTCAACCGTTTCGACCGGAGAGCTTCGATTCCGTCCTCTCTCAACCAAAGCCTCCCATTTTTCTCCCTCCGCCACCCCGTGTTCCCTTGGCCATTTGCTCTAGTCCTCTCGTCATCACCGCTCTCCATCTCCCACATTCCTTGCCTCGAGTCTCAGCTTTTCTAATATATCTGCGGGTTTTGCAGGTTTTAAGATAACAAGAAGGCACTTTAATTTGTTGCCTCAGTTGCAGAGGTTGAGAGCATGTCAAAGGACGACATTCTGCTGATGAAATTTAAAGAAGAAGCCGAGGGTAGGTGTGTGAAATGACCGTTATTAAAGAGAACAAAGATATGAACCTACAGAACACTCCAGAGAAAATCAAGGGACGCTCCGCCCTGCATTAAAGATCCAGGATTTAAATTCAAAGCTAAAGGCCGAGAGTACAGTACAAAATCACAAGAAATCTCAAGGTTTTATGGTAGCAATTTTTCCCTCTTTCGGTAGAGGCAGAACATTGTATATATTTTATTATTTGTGTCATGTTTATAAGGAGATTTTCATCTCCCAGCATTTATTTCTAGGGACAGATTGTAAAGTACAGTCATTTATTTTCAGTCATTCATAGAGTGGGCACAAATGTTTTCCGCCATTTTATTCAAATTGAGTCATTAAATGTGTTTCATCTACCTCCTTCTCTAGAATTCTCTATCTTTTCTATAAAGGCCCGAAAAGAAGACATTGTAAGGGTTCCAGATTTCTATCAGAAAACTGTGCAGTGAAAAGGCTTTTGTATACATTCTGTAATATTTCTGTATGAAGGTTCAAAGCCCGTAGGGTCTCAGTGAGGAGGAGTTATAACTGTATTGAGGATTCTAGTCTTTGGTATCTCACAGTATGTAATTTTATCTTATGTGTTAATACAATATCTCATTTCATGCTATTATTCTTCTTGTATAATGTTCTAGAATGCGAGTGGCTCACTAGTTTGCAGTAAGGATTCATCCTTGTTGATGCCCTTTCTGGAATTAGTCAAGCACTTTAAATAGGCCTAGTCATGGTATACTGTTTCATGTTCACCTCATCCATATTTTTTGCTATATTAGTTGCTTGAGGAGGGTGCTTTTAAAACACCATTTTCATATAAGGATTCATAAATTGGTATGCCCTTATATGGTTCTGTTGTGTATCTGGGTATCAGTCTCATGCCAGCTAATATCTTCTTATGTTTCTTCACTGCACTCACTTTCTGATATTTGATTTCTGTGATATATTATTTGAACTGGCCCTCTTTATAGTAAGTTGTCTCTTAACTGTCTGATGCCTTTATATTGAAGTTTTGCATAATGTCCCTACACTATTCTTATCCTTGTACCAGCTTCTAAGAGAGATTGGTCCCATTCAAAACTAATTTCCTTGTTCAAACAAGAGATAGTAAGTGAGCTCTTGGACTGACAACCCAAGCTATATGAAGAGCTCCTTACTATATTAAGATGTCCTAGGCACTGGTCTATGGCAACTCTAGACTGTCTCTAGGGGGTGACAAAATTCTCCACAACATCTTTCTGGCGCCGTTGCCGGGGATCAAATTCAAGAATATTTGGGCTTCGGGTCTCGATAAATTTTTTTCACTTCTAACTGGGTGAGCATAGAGAGTTGAAGAGAGTTGGATATTCTACCTTGGCGAGCTTATTATTATTTATCCGATAAATTCCCACAGAACTCACGAAAGCCACATTTGAGGTCAGATACATCTCAGTCGAAAACACCTTACGTGTCTGACCCAGAGAAGATCATTCATAAAAGAGTTTGGAAGGAGAGGAAGTCAGTTCGTGCTGAAAACCCTGAATGTTCCGTTGAATATTATCTGCCCTCTTCCTCTCAAGAAATCTCAATAGAAAATCCCGTCTCCACTGGGGAAGAGACAAAGGGCTTTGATTTGGTAAATCCCTGTGGTTGACAGTAAAGAGCTTGAATCATCCACCTGGAGACTCCACAATTCCAAAACGATTAAAAGGACTCCACTGGTGGAAGACTCTGAGCAGTTTGCAAAATGCATCCGAATTTTATAGCAGAATGCAGAGATGAAATGTCACGTGGCTTGGCAAAAATGGAAGTGGAGGACCTTCCACGGATCACTCTTCTCATCCCAAGTTGCACGCCCGTGCTTAAGAAAATCCTTCTAAGAGTGATGATTGAAAGATATGAAGCTGAGATCAAACTCTTTCAATCACAAGAACAAATCCAAGACGTAGACAATGAGCAAGACATGTATGATGCTTTAAAACCTATGGAATATGAGGAAGAAAGTGATCAGAAACCGCCTGATTGCTTACCTACATCTTGTATTATGATGATCAGAGAGTATCACGATCTAATAGAAATGGAAAATAGGGAGCGCTGCCTCGAGGAAATGAGAGACCACATAGAAGAGGAAAAATCTAATGTGGAAGAGGAGGTTCAAGAAGACATACTGCCTCCAAATCAGCTAGTACAAGAAACTGAGAGCTTCTGCTCTTCTACAAAAAGAAATACAAAACAATCATCTCCTTGGACAAAAGAAGGGGTCGACCGAATATCAAATCAGCAGCTTGCCTCAGAAATTTTCTATGGAACACCTACTCTTGCCCATTCGTCATTTGAATTTGATAATTTGGATCCAGGAAACTCCTCTGAGGATCAAGATGAAGGAGGACCTGCTGAGAATCCAACAGGTTTGATTGGTGACATTGCTTATGACTGCGACTTTCCTAGTTATGATTTATTTGATGATGATTGTCTCCAGAGAAGCAGTGAACCCAGCCAGCCTATCTATGACACTGATGGGGAAAGTTATGAAAGCATCAGTGATGAGTGTCATAAGAGCGGAGATCAGCAGTATTTATTTTCAGAAGAGGAGGAGAGCAAAGAAGAAGCTCTTGAGCAAGATGAAAATAACGAGCCTTCTCTTGAAAAAGAGGAAGCAAAGGTACAAGCCCCTGCTCAAGAATACATAGATCTTTTCACGGAGCTCGGCACAGCAGAGAAGAATATACCAGAGCTCCAAAAGGACTCAGCTCCAATATATGATGAGTCCCCCAGTTCAGAAAAGGGAGAAAATCAAGGAGCCACCATTTCGCAAGAGAATTTCCTTCTCCATCTAGTGGAAAAAGAAGAAATCCTGGTGGAAGCGTCCCTGCAAGATATTCTTAAACAGGTATCATTTCATGGTCCTTATGTGCATTTCTTGAAAATATTTGAAGAAGGATCAAGGGCCTTTTCTAGCAGCATGTTGCCAGCAGAAGGAATATTTTTTGAAGCTGCTATTGTGGAACAAAAAAAAGAGATCCCACTGCCTTTCAAAATACAAGAAGAAGGTGATCAGGCTTTTGAGAGCCATATTGAAGATGCAGTGGAAAGTGCAAAAATCAAAGCTGCCCAGGATGAAGACAGCAGTGACCAAAGACAGTTCCAGATAAAAGAAAGGCTGGGCATAGGAATTGACAGCATCAGAAGACTGATGATGAAGGTGCCTCAGAAACAGCAGATAGCAGCAAGAAAGCAAAGAAAGTGTGGCAATGGAAAAAAAAAAACAAAATGTGAAAGCATAGCTGGAGGCAAATTGCATAATAAAATAGGGAAACATGGAGGGGTACAACTGAAGGATAATGCAACTAATGGACACCAGCAAAGCAGAGTATGGGACCCGGGAGGCCAAGACAACCTGGTGTATTATATTGTACATTAGTTTTCTTTTTGTTTCATCATTCTTTGAATAATGCAAATAAGCCGACGAGTCTTGAAGAAAATGCAAAGGGATTATAGGATAAAATTCACATACACGAGGGTCTGAGGTCTGCGTGTTCTCGACATGCCCGAGGACGAACATGCCGTCCCCAGATGGAGCTGATGTTGTACATGTTTACCCCTACCTATGAATTTTGGTTTGCTGCCCCATTCAAATCCATTTCAAACCTCCATCGTGGCCTAAAAATCCTCATGCTCCCGCTTAATTTTACCTTTTTCACCCAAAATGCACTATGCAAAGTTTTAAAACCCGCTATTAAATTTATATTGAGCCGAAGCCTCAGGGCCCTAGCCCCTTTTCTTGTCGTCGTCACATGACCGAGCCCGAAAACCACAGACCAGAAGGAGAAGGAGCTTAACCATAAATTTTTCGGGCGCAATTGTGACCGTCCGATCGAATTAAATCAACGGAGCGGCAATCGTGTTGTGTGGTGGTCCCTGCCCATGAAAACCAGTGGTAAACCCCGCACCGCTTACCCCAAGCTGGCAGTATTACCCATCGGACCGGCGATTCCATAGATCATATGCCGCGTGTCCCCAGTACGGGCATGAAACCACTTTTCCCCCGCGCGTTAAATTCTGTACGAAGGTCGGGCAGCAGAACTCACCCGAGTCGTTAGATCTGTTGTCCTCAATCCGACGGTGGATATCCTTCAGAGTCGCTCGCTCGTTAACGTGTGTCCGCTGCTATCTGTGGCCCACCATTGTGTTGCTCTCGTCGCCTCCTAACCGTCAATCCATCTTCCAAGATCCGACGGCCAGAAATTAGTCTCCCCATCTGTTGACTCCACTGCCACATTGTCTTTCCACCTGTCCCCCCGTACACCCATGGCTCATGCCCCCGTGGATCCTTGACGTCACCCTGTCGTATATATATATAGGTATGTGTTTTCATTTATACTCTTTGTTCTTTTCCATTCTTCACGTTCAAACTGTTTCACGTGGAGAAGTCGTATTCCGTCTGCTCAACCAAAGCCTCCATTGTCTCTCCTCCGCCACCCTGTGTGTTCCTGTCATTTGTTCGAGTCCTCTGTATCATCACCGTCTCCATCTCCACATTCCTTGCCTCTGAGTCCAGTTTTTCTAATATATCTGCGGGTTTTGCAGGTTTTAAGATAACAAGAAGGCACTTTAATTTGTTGCCTCAGTTGCAGAGGTTGAGAGCATGTCAAAGGATGACATTCTGCTGATGAAATTTAAAGAAGAAGCCGAGGGTAGGTGTGTGAAATGACCATTATTAAAGAGAACAAAGATATGAACCTACAGAACCCTCTAGAGAAAATCAAGGGACGCTCCGCCCTGCATTAAAGATCCAGGATTTAAATTCAAAGCTAAAGGCCGACAGTACAGTACAAAATAACAAGAAATCTCAAGGTTTTATGGCAGCAGTTTTTCCCTCTTTCGATAGAGGCAGAACATTGTATATATTTTATTATTTGTGTCATGTTTATAAGGAGATTTTCATCTCCCAGCATTTATTTCTAGGGACAGATTGTAAAGTACAGTCATTTATTTTCAGTCATTCATAGAGTGGGCGCGAATGTTTTCCGCCATTTTATTCAAATTGAGTCATTAAATGTGTTTCATCTACCTCCTTCTCTAGAATTCTCTATCTTTTCTATAAAGGCCCGAAAAGAAGACATTGTAAGGGTTCCAGATTTCTATAAGCAAACTGTGCAGTGAAAAGGCTTTTGTATACATTCTGTAATATTTCTGTATGAAGGTTCAGAGCCCGTAGGGTCTCAGTGAGGAGTTATAACTGTATTGAGGATTCTAGTCTTTGGTATCTCACAGTATGTAATTTTCTCTTATATGTTAATACAATATCTCATTTCATGCTATTATTCTTCTTGTATAATGTTCTAGAATGCGAGTGGCTCACTAGTTTGTAGTAAGGATTCATCCTTGTTGATGCCCTTTCTAGAATTAGTCAAGCGCTTTAAATAGGCCTAGTCATGATATACTGTTCCATGTTCATCTCTTCCATATTTTCTGCTATATTAGTTACTTGAGGAGGGTGCTTTTAAAATGCCGTTGTCATATAAGGATTCATAGATTAATATGCCCTTATGTGGTTCTGTTGTGTATCTGGGTATCAGTCTCATGTTAACTAATATCTTCTTTATGTTTCCTCATTGCACTCACTTCCTGATATTTGATTTCTGTGATATATTATTTGAACTGGCCCTCTTTACAGTAAGTTGTCTCTTAACTTTCTGATGCCTTTGTATTGGAGTTTTACATGATGTCCCTACACTATTCTTATCTTTGTGTCAACTTCTGAGAGAGTTTGATCCCATTCAAAACTAATTTCCTTGTTCAATCAAGAGATAGTAAGTGAGCCCTTGGACTGACAATCCAAACTATATGAAGGAGTCCTTGCTATATTAAGATGTCCTAGGCACTAGTCTATGGCAACTCTATACTGTCTCTAGGGGGTGACAAAATTGTCCACAACAGATGACATGAAATACAACATGGAAAACATGAATAAGGATCTAAAAGCAGACATGGAAGGTTTGACAAAGTTGATACAAGAAATGTTTCATAATGGTGAAAAGATAGTAGAAGAAACTGATGATGAGAACAAAATAAATGTTAATCATGATTTCATAAACTCTAATGTTGGTGGGAAGAACCACCATATTCCAAAAATGGAGATGAGTAAGTTTAATGGAAAGGATCCTATAACATGGATACTACATATGGAGAAATATTTTGATCTCCATAACGTGCAAAACACACAAAATGTATGCATTGCAACTTTACATTTAGAACAAAATAGATTTGTATGGTATCGATGGCTTTGCTCCCGTAAAAAAATTGTCACTTGATCAATTTTTATGGAGGAAATGATAGCACATTATGAGAATACAAAGAGAAACACCTTCTTTATCTAATTGATAAATCTCAAACAAAAGGGTTTAGTGGGGGAGCACATTGAGGACTTCCAAAAATTGAATATAAGGGTAACTGATATTCTAGAGGAACACAGGATTGATCTCTTCATAGGCACTTTAAAGGATAACATCCAACTTGAATTTTGCCTTTTGGAACCTAATTCATTAAAGAAGGCATTCAGGTTAGCAAGAAAAAATGAATGTAAAATTATGGCGACAAGGAAGCCTACCACTCACTTCTATAAAAAGGAAGTGTTTCTATGCCTAGATTTCCACAACCTACAAGGTTGACACCACAACAATTGGAAGAAAATAATGAAAAAGAGATTTTCTAAAGTTGTGATAGAAAATACACTAAAGGTCATAAGTGTGCTGAGAAGAAATTATTTTACATAGATTGTGAAGAGGAAGAAGAAAATGAACAAGAAGAGGATATACACCAGGAACCAGCCCTAGAAGAGGAAGAAATGAATCCGACCGTATCGTGTAATGCACTGGCAGGAATTACCACTCCTCAAACTCTCAAGATAGAAGGACATATCAAGAAGAAAAGGGTAATAGTGTTGATTGATTCAGGTAGCACCCATAATTTTATTCATTATAAGGTAGCCAAGGAATTAAATTGTTTCCTATACCCAGCACCCGAATGTCAAGTGATGGTTGCAAATGGAGGAACTATAAATTGCTCTGGAAAATGCCATAATATCAAGCTAACCATGGGGGAATATGTATTGACTAGTCCAATGCTTGCCATTCCTATGGGAGGTGCTGATGTTGTACTAGGAGTACAATGGTTACAATCTTTGGGGACGGTAGCTTTTAATTTTCAAGAACTTTTCTTGAATTTTTTTTCAGAAGGAAAGGAAGTTGAATTACGGGGTATTGCAGGGAAGTCGGGAAATATAATAAGCTCTAATGTCATGACAAAGCTTCTAAAGAAATAACAACGAGGTGTAATTGCACAATTATGCTCACTAGAAGTTCCAAAATCAAAATCATCTATTTCTGCAGATCTCCAACAAGTCTTGGACAATCATTCCAAGGTGTTTGAAACTCCCAAAGGACTCCCACCTATTCGTGATCATGATCATGCTATTCATTTGATTCCTGGAAGTGTTCCTCCAAACATCAGGCCTTATAGATATCCTTACTTCCAAAAGAGCGAAATTGAACGTATGATTGCAGAAATGTTAGAGGCGGGTATAATTCAACCTAGTCAAAGTTCCTTCTCTGCTCCTGTAGTATTGGTACACAAGAAGGATGGATCATGGCGCATGTGTCCGTATTATAGGGAGCTCAATAAGCTCACCATTAAAGATAAATTTCCCATTCCTGTGATTGATGAATTATTGGATGAATTACATGGAGCAATTTATTTTACCAAGTTGGATCTTCGTTCAGGATATCATCAAATTAGAATGAAGACTGAAGATATTCCAAAAATAGCATTTCGAACTCATAAGGGTCATTATGAATTTTTGGTCATGCCTTTTGGCCTTACCAATGCACCTTCTACATTTCAAGGGTTGATGAATTCCATTTTCAAACCCTTCCTTAGAAAATTTGTGCTGGTATTTTTTGATGATATACTAATCTATAGCAGGTCTTGGAAGGATCATGTTGAACATGTTGACAGGGTACTCAAACTATTGCAAGATAAACAATTATATGAAAAAACATTCAAATGTTTCTTTGGAGTACAAGAGGTGGAATATATGGGTCATATTTTATCTCACGAGGGTGTTAAAGTAGACACTAACAAAATTAAAGCCATTAAGGAATGGAAAGTCCCCACAACCATAAAGCAGTTGTGAGGATTTCTCGGGTTAACAGGGTATTATCACAATTTTGTTAAGAATTATGGTAGAATAGCAGCACCTCTAACAACATTATTGAAGAAAGATGCATTTTCATGGACTCCTGAAGAAACTAAGGCCTTTGAACATCTTAAAGAGGCAATGTGCCTAGCACCGATCTTAGCTACGCCAGACTTCACAAAAAAATTTATTGTGGAATGTGATGCCTCAGGAAATGGAATTGGTGTTGTTTTAATGCAGGAAGGAAGACCCATTGCTTTTGAAATTCGTCTAATCAAAGGAAAGTATTTACAGAAACCTATTTATGAGAAGGAAATGTTAGAAATACTACATGCACTAAGGAAATGGAGAACTTACCTAATGGGAAGACATTTTAAGGTAAAAACTGATCATGATAGTCTTAAACACTTTTTGAAACAAAGACTATCTTCAGAAGAGCAGCAAAAATGGCTCACAAAGATGTTGGGTTATGACTTTGAAATAATCTACAAAAAAGGAAAGCTTAATGTTGTTGCAGATGCACTCTCAAGAAAGAATGAAGAGGTCGAAGCATTGCTTTGTGCCATTTCTATTATCCAACCAGATTGGATAACCGAAGCAAGAGATGAATGGAAGAAGGAAAAAGATGTATGGACACTCACTCAAAAGTTGCAGCAATATCCTACTACATCTGATACATTTAGTTGGAAAAATGATTCCTTATGGTACAAAGATTGCTTATATCTTTGTAATAATTCCCAACTAAAACAAAAAATTCTTCTGGAATTGCACACTTCTCCTTTAGGAGGACACTCAGGATTTTTAAAAACTTACCACAGGGCGAAGAAAGAATTTTTTTGGGATGGCCTTAAATCTGATATTCAAAATTTTGTGGCGGAATGTTTGGTTTGCCAACAGAATGAAGTTGAGACAATTAAGACCCCGGGACTTCTACAACCTTTATCCATTCCAAATCAATGTTGGGAGGAGATTTCAATGGATTTTATCACAGGATTACCTAGGTCTGAAGGAAAGAGTGTCATCATGGTGGTAGTTGATATACTTACCAAGTATGCACACTTTTGTGCATTATCTCATCCATTTAAAGCAAGTACAATTTCTACTGCATTTATGGACAGAATTCAAAAGCTACATGGAAGCCCAAGGGTTATTGTGAGAGACAAAGATCCCATTTTTACTGGAAATTTTTGGATGGAGTTATTTTCTTGTTTGGGTATGTTGTGCCTCAATCTAGTCTCCTAAACTGAGTTCATTTAATTGTCAACCAGGATTTGTAAACTGCTGAAGTGAAATGTACCATATGTACCTAGGTGCTTGTTTCCTAGTGCATTGTGTGTAGTGTTTTGTGATGTTTTGGTCTTTTATGTTGATTTATGATGTTTTTGGTCTTTTGAAGTTTTGTGTTTACAATGGAATGTCTAGAAAACTAATGAAAAGAAATTGGTGGTCAAGAACACAGTTGAGCCTAATGTATGGAATGGCAAATGTAATCAAAAATACTGAAGCAACATCTAAACTATGACTGAATAGAAACAAGAGCTTGATGATGACTTTTTAAACAAATGACACAAACTAGACTTTGAGAAATGATCACTTAAATATGCAAGTTTTCTAACTAGACAATTAGACACTAATCATGATGCAATATTCTATTCTAAACTCATCTATTCCATGACTAATTCCTAGTTCTATTATGCAATTTCAATTGAAGGTCAGAGTCTATTCTCCAAGAGTTATTGGTTTCTTTTCAGGGTAGTTCTGTTGAGGAAGAGCTTTGTTTATAGTGAGGAATTTGCAGAGATATTTCAGACCTTGTAATGATGTTATCTTCTGTTCCTAAAGTTATGGATCACTGATGGTTTTCAGAACAAAAAGATATTTGTAAATAATGAAGGCTGTCTTAGGAATCCTATCAACTAAAATGATCTATTGTGCAAAGGGTATCAGTGTGACTATGAGATATGAGTGCAATGAATTGATTTAAACATGAGCTTAAGATGCTTCTAAACTAGAACAATGTTAAATCCTAAGCCATCATCAAACTTTGAAATGAAGTAGCTGGACATGAATTAAATGCAAAATGAAACTCCGGAGCATTCTAATTAACATGCACTATCCTATGAAGTTACACAATCAGTTTGTTCATCGTGAGAGATGTTTTGGAAGAGTTCCTTCTTGTGGAAGAGGTAGAACAATTTTGACTGTGGACTTGTATGCAATTGAAAGAAAATGAACTGAAAACAATTGAAACTAAGTTGTCACATCACAGTCATATCTTGAACTTCTTAAAGATGTCTTGGAAGAATTTCTTCTTGTGGAAGAGTGGTTAGGACAAGTGCAACTATGATAGTGAAGACTAAAAACTACAACTAATTCCTATGACCCTATAGCTATTCATCATTCATTGTTAAGATTTATTGGAAGAATGTCTTCTTGTGAAAGAACTATGATGAATACAACTACAGTCTCTAGTTAAAAACAAATACAACTCCTATCCTACAGTACCATAGTCATTAAACATTCATCGTTTTGGTTTATTGGCAAAGTGTCTTCTTGTGGAAGAACTGGAACGAATTATGGCTACAGTAGCTAGCTAAAACAAATACAAATCCTATCCTACAGTACCATAGTCATTAAACATTCATCGTTTTGATTTATTGGAAAAGTGTCTTCTTGTGGAAGAACTGGAACGAATTATGGCTACAGTAGCTAGTTAAAACAAATACAAATCTAACTGATATCCTACAATACCATAGTCATCAATCATTCATCATTTTGGTCTTTTGGAAGAATGTCTTCTTATGGAAGAACTGGAATGAGTACGACCACAGTATATAAAACACAACAACTACTAATTCAATATGCAAAACGTAAAGACAGCTAGGAAAAACTTATCTAGTTTACGCTAAGGAAATCCGTTCAAGGGGCAGGGGCCCTCTACCACTTGACGGCATTCGACTTCACAATTAAATCACGCCTTCAAGATAATTTTGTCTACTCCATTAACGATGCAATAGTTTGAACATAATGCTCTGTGTCTTAAAAGACGTAACACAGAGTTTACACCAAAATCTAGCAGCAAATCTTCACAAAATTTCTAACTAAGCTCTCGGCCTACTCAAGAGTTTATAAAGTAAATGCAAGTAAAAATAATTAAAATAATTTAGGAATGATGTCTTCCTAATCCAAATCATCTTAGGAGTCTTTGAGGTGGCTGCGTAAAAGAGAAAAGACACCTGGACTGTGACAGTCCTAGTAGGAGTCTTCCTTCACAAATGTGTTCACACGTGCATAACCGTACCCAGAATCCATTTCCTCTTCCATGACGAGCAACACACCATGTAGGCACGACATGGATCATGCCCATATGCGTTTTTCCTCAAGTGGCCACCTGGAACATGCTCAAACATAAAGGTAGCTGCAGAATCGCCGGTTAGCTACAGAATGCCTGCATTCTGCAGCTAGTTCCGGTCAAAATGCTTAACAATGGCAACAATCACAAAATTCAACAAGTCAGTCATGTAAACCATTCTAGAAGTAATTTTAACTATTTTTATTGATCAATTGGGTTTAAAATGGAAATGGACAAGGGAAAATGAGGAAAAATGAGGTGAAGGAAAGCACAAATTTGAGGCTCAACATACCCCCACTGCTGTCTCTTTGCATGTCCTCATGCAAATTATCCTATGAATTCTGAGGCTTCTGCAAGGACATCTAATCCCCTTCTTTTCCTTTGTCTGCATGCTAAAGGCCTTCTGGGTTTCCTGATCACAAGTTTGAACCCGAGGTTTGTGAGTGCTCTGATCAACTTTCTGTTCCTTGTCTTCATCTTCTCATTGGTTCTCTCCACTTTGTCTATATGCAGGGATAAGGTTGAGTTCATGTCAGTCTTGAGCTTGATTTGATCTTTGAGAATTTCATTCTCATTTTTGATGTGTCTATTCAACACCTCCAACTCATACCTATCCCTCCTCAATATATCAATTTCAATTAGTGGAGGACTGGGGGTTCTCTCTTCTCTTTATGAAGCTGTTCTCTCTAAAGTTCCCACATAATCATAGATTTCCTGTTGAGCAGGATCAATCTCAGGGGTGCCTTCATAAAAATCTTCATCATCATACTCTTCCATGGATGTTTCTTCATCTTCAATATTGATTACCCCTGTTTGTTTGATTGATGTTTTCTTCATTTTTCCTTTTAATCTGTGGCTTCTCCTAAGTTTAGAGGAACCCTCCCCTTTTTCTATAACAGATTCCTTGATTACCTTCTCTGCCTTGAGTTGACTCTTGATTCTAGTCAACTTCTCCAGAATGACTTCTTCACTACTTTCTTGAACCGGTTTGTCAATTTTACCTGTTGGAGTCCTCCATCTCCTACTTCTCTTTGTGGCCTGTGGTTCAGGTGATAGTTCTTTTGCTTCCTCAAAATGATTTCTTATTAAGAAGTCATCCCATGTATCATTTGATTTAGATAGATGATGCTCAACTAAAATTTTGATTAACCCATGATGATACAGGGTTGTTTCCAAAAACTGAACTCTTCTCTGAACACAGGAAGCCATTTTCTTCAGAATTTGATACAAGAAATATGGTAAATTCAAATCTTCTCCTAGAAAATGTAACATTAGTCTCATATGGTAGACATAAAATGTCCCATATCTACCCTCACATGTAACAAATTTTTGTAAAAGAAGTAGTATATTCCTCCATTTGCTCTTCAATGCTGTACTGGGAATTCCCTTCTTGAACACACTAACATCCATGTTTGGTGATTTTAAGATTTGTTTCCATGAGTCATTATGGAATTCCATATTTTTAAACCATCTTTCCCCAACTCTGGATAATCCTGTAGCCTCTGCTATAAAAACTTCATTAACAGTAAACTTAACATCTCCTATTTCAACCTCAGTGCCTTGGAATGATCTAGCAAATGTTTTGGTGACTTCCTTATGGCAACCATTAAACTTTTCCAAGAATTGTGGATAACCTTCTAAATATTTTGATCCTATAGGCTCAATCCTTGCATTGTGGATAACCTTCTAAATATTTTGATCCTATAGGCTCAATCCTTACGATGAAACCCATGATTTTTCACTATTAATTAACACTCTTCTCTATCCACAAAACAATGGCTTTTACTTTCGGATTAAAATGGCTTCAAGCTCTAAATAAAAATGGCTTCAATTTTGGAAGAACATACCTTTGAAATAGCTACAGTCTTAAAAATCTCCGGTTTGTATGCCTCTGTTTGAAAAATGCCTTCGAATCCTCGGACTGATGTACTTCTGTTGAACCTTGGAATGATATGGAAGCAATTTCAATTTTCGAGCTAATGTGTCTCTGATAGACAGTGGTAGATGATTTCAAATTTTTTTTTTTTTTGTGTGCAATACCTCCGTCTTTGGTAACAGAAGTCTTCAAACTCAATCACTGAAAAACGCTTCTGTTTCTAGTAACACCAGACTTCAAACTCAACCTCTGTCTCTGATAGCAAATGGTATGCTTCAAATTCAACACTACAGCCTCTCTGTCTCGGGTAACAACAACTTCAAAACCAGTCACTATCACACCTCTGTATTTGGTAATAACAGACTTCAAACTTCAATTACTACCACACCTCTGTCTTTGGTAGCAAAGTCTTCAATTTTAGCACCTCTGTCTTCTGGTAGCAACAGGCTTTAAACTCTACACGGCCACAATTCTGTGTTGACAGTGAAAATGCTCCAAACTTTGTTCTCAGTGATATGCTCTCTATTCATTGAGTTCTCACACCGTTATTCTTCCAATGTACCTCTTCTGTTCTGCCCCTGATGATAATAATGCTTCTGCCTTCGGAATGGAATACTGGCTACGGAATGACGTTATGGCAAATGGTCACGGCATAGAGTGGTGGAGTGAGGTGGAGGATTGCATTAATGATTTGAGGAGACGGCGGAGGATTTACGACGGCAGAAAAAATCTTCATCATTAAAGAACTTGGTTAAGAGTCGTGGGAATTTCAAATGATTTGGCCGTTCCACCGCTCAAATGCTATTGGATAGAAAATTTGAATTGGAAGTTTTAATACAAAGTCTATAGAGGGTTTTGTTTGGTGTTTGATCAATAAAATAATTAAAACAACTTTTTGAATAATCCACAACTAAACTATGCTAAATTTTCATGAATTTCCATCGTAATTTAAATTTGTTACCTCTGCCCTTGATGTTTTCGTAGCCTTTGTCTTCTTTGCTCATTTTTGGAGGAATCTTTCACTATTTTCTTGATGTCTTTGATTCATGAATTCACTGGATCACTTTGTTGTAACTCTGATGTCTGCTGGTTGATGCCTTCAGGACTTGTAGCTGTGGAAAGACTATCGGGTTGCAGAAAAGGCCGATCAGCTACAGAATGTACACTGAGCTACAGAATGTCCCTGTAGAACACTTTTATCATGAAAATGAAATGTTTCTGGGAGATGGGTGAAATGTTTATGAAAATGGATGAAATGGATGATGGATTATGAAGTGGATAATGGAATAAGAATGGATTCAGTTCATGGAATGAAGGAACATAAGGGTTGTACTGCAATTCATGGCATATTTTTATTCACTTGCAGCAAGATATCAAATTCTATGTTTTGACATGAAAATGAAGTGAATGGAAGATGGAGTGAAATGAATGGAATGAAATGGAGTGAAATGTGAATGATGGATGAGATGAAGTATGGATGGATAGTGAATGGAATGAGATGAAATGAATCATAAGTACTATGGCACTGAACTTATGATTTTTATAACAACTGCTTAGAAACAAAAATGGGAAAAGTTAGAGTGTCAGAGAGACTCTGATTTTCACCCTATCTTTTCTGTATAAACATGCCAATCAGTGATTGGTTTTCATGTTTATACCTTTATTTTTTTTTTATATATTTTTTTTTTTTATATTTTTTTTTTTTTCAAAAGAGAAATGCTTCAGAAAATTTAATCAAGTTGATGAAGAAGAGAGACTCTTCTTCATTAACTTCACATCATTGTCTCCTTGGAACTTCTTGACAAACTCTTCTCTTGAGAGTGGCTTGTGGTATAGCTTCAGTCTATGGCCATTCACAAGAAAATTGACCTCTTCTTCATCTATAGTTCTGATTTTTACTGCCCCATTATCAAAAATTCGAACAATTTCATATGGCCCAAGCCAATGTGTCTGAAATTTTCCTTGAAAATCCTTGAATTTTGAATCAAACAAGAGAGCCCAATCACCCTCTTTAAATTTCTTCTCTTTGATGTACTTTTCATGCCATCTAGCCCTTTGCTGTTGGACTAGACTTGTTTTCTGAACTGCATCTTGTCTGATCTCATCCAATTCATTAATTTGCTCCAGTCTATGCTTTTGTGCCTCCGTTAGATCAAGTCCTAGCTGAACTGCCATCTTCAATGTTTGGATTTGGAACTCTATAGGAAACAAAACTTGCTTTCCATAAACAAGCTCATAAGGAGTATGGCCTGTTGTGTTTCTCCATGTAGTTCTATAGGCCCACAAGGTTTCAGGAAGCCTATCTACCCAATCTCTTCTATGTAGATGAACAGTATTTGTTAGGATTCCTTCAATGACTTTGTTAGTGGATTCCACTTGACCATTTGCTTGTGGATGATAAGGAGTAGATGTTCTATGTCTGATTTTGTACTTCTCCATCATTTTCTCCACTAGCCTTGATGTAAATTGAGCTCCTTGATCTGTAACAATTTCCCTTGGGACACCAAAACGAGTAAAAATATCCTCAAAAAGAAAAGTAACTACAGATGATTCATTAGCAACAAGTAATGGTTTACCTTCTACCCACTTAGTAACATAATCAGTGCAAACTAATATGTATTTCTTTTGTCTTGATGGAGGACTAATAGGTCCTACAAAATCCAAGGCCCATTTTTCAAAAGGTTCAATGTGTACCTGAGGTTGTAATGGCATCTCACCCGAAGGAGAAGGTTTCCCTACCCTTTGGCAACTGTCACACCTTTTGACATATTCCCTTGCATATTTAAACAAAGATGGCCAATAATATCCTAAGTTAAGGATCTTATAGGCTGTCCTCTTATCTGCAAAGTGTCCGCCACAAGGTTCATCATGACATGCCTTGAGAATTTCAGGCATCTCATCTTCACGAACACATCTTCTAATGATCAAATCTCAACCTGTCTTGTACAACTCATTAGCGACCCATGAATATCTTGCACTATCATTAATGATTTTTCTTTTATCCCTTGCATTCATAATTGAAGGAAACTTTCCTGAAACTAAATAATTAGCAATATCAGCAAACCATGGAGTTTGAGTAGAAACTGCAAAAAGATATTCATCAGGAAATTGATCTTCAACCTGAGTGTCATCTTTGATATTTTGAATTCTAGACAGGAAGTCAGCCACAGTGTTTTGTTTTCCAGGCCTATCTAGAATAGTAATGTTGAATTCTTGCAATAATAACAACCATCTTATAACTCTACCATTAGTGATTGATTTATTCATTAAATATCTAATGGCAGAATGATCAGTGTGAATAAAAGTTTCATAGCCTGTTATATAGTGTCCAAATTTGTTAATGGCATGAACAACAGCTAAAAACTCTTTTTCAGTTACAGTATAGTTTAACTCTGCAGGAGTCAAATTTTTACTGATGTAATAGATGGCATAGGGAATTAAATATTTTTGTCCCAATACTGCTCCCAGAGCTGTATCGGAAGCATCTGTCAAGATATGAAAAGGTAACTTCCAGTTAGGTCCCCTTAATATAGGTGCTTCAGAAATTTTAGTTTTCAGGGTTTCAAAAGCTAACTGGCAATTATAAGTCCACTTAAATTCACAATCTTTGGTGAGTAATTTGAAGAGAGGAGATGCTATTTTGGTGAAGTTTTCTATAAATCTCCGATAGTACCCCGTAAATCCTAGAAAACTTCTTACATCTCTTTGACAACTTGGAATGGATAGGTTAGAAATAACTTCAATTTTCGCTTCATCAACTCTAATCCCATCCCCTGAAATGTGGTGCCCTAAAACAATACCTTCAGTGAACATCATAAAACATTTTTCATGACTAAGAGAAAGGTTTGCTTCTTGACATCTTTTTAAGACCTTTTCCAAGTTTTCTAAAGCCTCTTCAAATGTATTCCCATAAACTGTAAAATCATCCATGTACACCTCTACACAGTCATGTATCAGATCAGAAAAAATTCCTAATACTGCCCTTTGGAATGTTGCAGGTGCATTGCACAATCCAAATGGCAATACTCGGTAGGCATAGGTACCCCAAGGACAAGTAAATGTGGTTTTATCTTGGTCTTCAAGTGCTACTTGGATTTGATTGTAACCACTAAATCCATCCAAGAATGAAAAGTACTTTTTACCTGGTAATGTATCTAATACTTGATCTATGAAAGGTAAAGGAAAATGGTCTTTAAGAGTAGCTTTATTCAGTTCTCGGTATTCAACACACACCCTCCATTTTCCATTTTTCTTAGGTACAATTACTAAAGGGGAAACCCACTGACTATCTGAAATAGGATAAATGAAGTTAACATTTAACAATTTTTGTAGTTCTTCCTTGACAATTTCCCTAAGATTTGGATTCATCCGTCTTTGAGGTTGTCTAATTGGCTTGCAATTTGCCTCTATATAGATGTGATGAGTACATGTCTTGGGACTTATCCCTTTCATGTCAGTGTATTCCCATGCATATGCAGAAGAATGTCTCTGTAATACTTTGACTAGCTCTTCTTGTTGAGATTTTTCCAGGTTTTTGTTTATGTTCAAGGTTTTGCCTGGAAAAATTTCACTTGTAGAACTGACAAATTTGTCCATAGAATGAAGAGACATCTGTCTAGATGACAAGAACTCAATATTGGATCTCTCTTGAAATGATTCTTGTTTGTGCTCTGGAGAAGATTCAAAATTTACTAGAGTATTCAGAATTTGATTATCTTCACTAATTTCTGAAATTGTGAAGAGTGGTTGCAAATATTCTTCATCCTCTATCCATTGAGTGTCATCTAGATCTGTAATTGTCCTAGCTGGAGGATATAAAGTGAATTTCTTTGTTGAACTTCCATCAGAAATATACATATCACCTGACCTACAACTAATAAAAGCATCAGCTGTAGCCAACCAAGGTCTTCCTAGTATGACAGGATGGCCTCCTAGATTATTCTTGGGTGTCAGGATCATGAAATCCACAGGGTACTCCCAAGAGTCTAGGGACACTGGAATGTCTTCTATTACCCTATCTGGTCTGATCACAGATCTATCTGCTAGTTGTAATAGTGTGGGTGTAAAGAGAAGATTAGGAAGTTTCAGTTTGTCCATGATTTGTCTACTCATGATATTTATTGCTGCTCCTAAGTCAATGAGTGTGTTTTGAATTTCAATTCCATTGATGTGAATTTTGACAACTGGATTTTCTGGGTCAAGGTACTTTGGAATAGTAGTCTTACCCATCATAATGTCTGCTATTTGTCCTACCAGTTGAATTTTCTTGGTTTCTCTTATTCTTTTCTTTTTTGTCTTCATACTCAACTCCTTTATTGTTTTGGCTAAAATTGGGATTTCCTTGATGGCTTGCAATAATGGAATTTTAATGCAAACATTTCTCAATTCATCCAAGAAATCATAATTAGGCACCATTATTTGTTTTTCTACACTTTTGTCAATTTGTAATCTTTCCGGAAAGGGAGGTATAGAAGTAGATGTGGATGGTTGCTCTAATACTGGAGTTGGGCTTATTGGATCTTTTTGTTTCAGTTTTTCAATGTTTTGGCCTTGAAAGGATGTTTCTCCCTCAAGACTTTTATTAACCCGTAGGGAGTCTTCCTCAGAATTATCTTGTTCTTGTATGATCACAGAAGGTTTCCTCTTCTCAAGTATCCTTCCAGACCTAAGTTGAACATCATTAAGGTCTAGAGGAGTAATTAAATAAGTTGGAAATTGTTGTCCTTCTATCATGTATGTATTCCGAGGATTCTTATTATTGGGGTTTGGTATGGGCTGAGCTGGTAATTGATTGGATTTTTGAGGGAATGGTAATGGAAGTGGTTGATTTTGATGAGGTTGGTTCTGATGATGTTGTTGAGAATTTTGTTGAAAATTTTGTTGAATATTTTGAGGAAAATTTTGTGGATATGGTGGATAGGATGGTGGATACTGATAATATGGAGAGTATCTTCCATAGGGACCTTGTGATCCTTGTGCCCAAGCTTGAGATTGATTTTGAAATTGGGGCCAAGGTTGCTGCCAAGAATTCCAAGGTGGAGGTTGATTATACATTTGATCATGAAATCCCCGTGTCTGAGATCCCTGCCAAGGTCTTCTAGATACAAAGTTAAGAGATTCTGTGGAATCTGTAGGAGTTTCTTCTTGAAAAAAAGCCTTGAGACCAGGAAGAGAAGGACAATTCTTGGTCTCATGTTTCTCAGAACAAATAACACAGGTTTCTACAACTTTTACATCTAAAGGACACTCTCTCAAGGCATGTTTCTTCCTACATTTGGGATAAAAGATTGCCAAGGCATCAGATTCAGCCTTTTGCTTGTTTTGTATCTTGAGGGTGTCTATTTGTTCACTAAGACTCCCTAAGATGTCAGATTTAAAATCATCAAGCATGTGTCCTATTTCTGATCTACTTAATGTCCCAGAAGCAGATTTACTTGCTCTTGCAAGAGCAGGATCTCTTGGACCTTTGACAGTTTTGGATTTCCCTCTGGAAAGGTTGATACATAACTCAGATATTTCAAGTAATGTGAGTTGTGATATATCCCCTTTTCCCATCATGTTAAGGATATCCAACCATTCATCCCTAATGGTTTTCAACAAAAGAGCTTTTAAAGTGTCTTGATCTAGGTTTTCCATTTGTGCTCTTTTTATGTTGTATTTAAATCTTTCCAACAAATCTTCTAAGTTTTCATCTTCTTTTTGTATCATCTTGAACACTTCTTCCTTATGATTAACCGACATGCAATAATCCAAGTATCTCTCTAGAAATGCTTGTTTCATGTCTTCCCATGTCCTAATGGAACTACTGTTTAAACTCATAAACCACTTCAATGCTGCTCCTTTCAGAGTTGAAGGAAATAATTTCAATTTTTGAGCATCTTGAAGATAGTCATAAGTCCTACACAGCACTTCAAATTCGAACAAGAAAGTTTCAGGATCCTCAGTTTTAAGTCCATAGAAGTTCGGAAGGACAGAAGGTGAAATGTTTTTCATGGTTGTATTGGTCTCTTCATCAAGTATAGGGAACCCAAAAGAGTTTCCTATTCTACCTCTTCCTCCATCTGCACCTCTACCTCCTCTTCCTCCTTCTCCTCTACCTCTACCTCTACCTCCTCCAAATAATGTGTGTTCTCCATTAACAACTCCTCCTCCTCCTCCTTCTTCTGCCATGGTTGACTCTATTGTGGAAGTAGAACGGTTTGTATCCTCAACAAAGGTTTTTGGATCCTCTTCTATGGTAGGTTCAGTGGTTGAAGTGGAAGGTTTCTCTAATGGAATAGGTGACCTTAGATCTTCTAGAAGTCCAGGATCAGTAAAGGATGGAAGATGGGTTTGAGTTGAAGGTGTACTAGTTCTGGATCTAGGTGAAACAAGTGGTGTTCTAGATGTCAAACTTCTGCCTCTGCTGCTTATAAATCTTCCTCTTGAATCTCTCTCCCTACGCATAAAATTGTTTTTGGATGCTAAGAAACAAAGGTTAACTAGTTTTCACTTCCCCGGCAACGGCGCCAAAATGTTGTGCCTCAATCTAGTCTCCTAAACCGAGTTCATTTAATTGTCAACCAGGATTTGTAAACTGCTGAAGTGAAATGTACCATATGTACCTAGGTGCTTGTTTCCTAGTGCGTTGTATGTAGTGTTTTGTGATGTTTTGGTCTTTTATGTTGATTTATGATGTTTTTGGTCTTTTGAAGTTTTGTGTTTACAATGGAAATGTCTAGAAAACTAATGAAAAGAAATTGGTGGACAAGAACACAGTTGAGCCTAATGTATGGAATGGAAAATGTAATCAAAAATACTGAAGCAACATCTAAACTATGACTGAATAGAAACAAGAGCTTGATGATGACTTTTTAAACAAATGACACAAACTAGACTTTGAGAAATGATCACTTAAATATGCAAGTTTTCTAACTAGACAATCAGACACTAATCATGATGCAACATTATATTCTAAGCTTATCTATTCCATGACTAACTCCTAGTTCTATTCTGCAATTTTCAATTGAAGTTCAGAGTCTATTTTCCAAGAGTTATTGGTTTCTTTTCAGGGTAGTTCTGTTGAGGAAGAGCTCTGTTTATAGTGAGGAATTTGCAGAGATATTTCAGACCTTGTAATGATGTTATCTTCTGTTCCTAAAGTTATGGATCACTGATGGTTTTCAGAAAAAAAAGATATTTGTAAATAATGAAGGCTGTCTTAGGAATCCTATCAACTAAAATGATCTACTGTGCAAAGGGTGTCAGTGTGACTATGAGATGTGAGTGCAATGAATTGATTTAAACATGAGCTTAAGATGCTTCTAAACTAGAAAAATGTTAAATCCTAAGCCATCATCAAACTTTTAAATGAAGTAGCTGGACATGAATTAAATGCAAAATGAAACTCCGGAGCATTCTAATTAACATGCACTATCCTATGAAGTTACACAATCGGTTTGTTCATCATGAGTGATATTTTGGAAGAGCTCCTTCTTGTGGAAGAGGTAGAACAATTCTGACTGTGGACTTGTATGCAGTTGAAAGCAAATGAACTGAAAGCAAATGAAACTAAGTTGTCACATCACAGTTATATCTTGAACTTCTTAAGGATGTCTTGGAAGAATTTATTCTTGTGGAAGAATGATTAGGACAAGTACAACTGTGATAGTGAAGACTAGAAACTACAACTAACTCCTATAACACTATAGCTATTCATCATTCATTGTTATGATCTGTTGGAAGAATGTCTTCTTGTGAAAGAACTGGAATGAATATAGCTACAGTCTCTAGTTAAAAACAAATACAACTCCTATCCTACAGTACCATAGTCATTAAACATTCATCGTTTTAATTTATTGGCAAAGTGTCTTCTTGTGGAAGAACTGGAACGAATTATGACTTATAGTAGCTAGTTAAAACAAATACAACTCCTATCCTACAGTACCATAGTCATTAAACATTCATCGTTTTGATTTATTGGAAAAGTGTCTTCTTGTGGAAGAAGTGGAACGAATATGACTACAGTAGCTAGTTGAAAACAAATATAAATTTAACTCCTATCCTACAATACCATAGTCATTTAAACATTCATCATTTTGGTCTGTTGGAAGGATGTCTTCTTATGGAAGAACTGGAATGAGTACGACCACAGTATATAAAACACAACAACTACTAATTCAATATGCAGAACGTAAAGACAGCTAGGAAAAACTTATCTAGTTTACGCTAAGGAAATCCATTCAAGGGGCAGGGGCCCTCTACCACTTGACGGCATTCGACTTCACAATTAAATCACGCCTTCAAGATAATTTTGTCTGCTCCATTAACGATGCAATAGTTTGAACATAATGCTCTGTGTCTTAAAAGACGTAACACATAGTTTACACCAAAATCTAGCAGCAAATCTTCACAAAATTTCTAACTAAGCTCTCGGCCTACTCAAGAGTTTATAAAGTAAATGCAAGTAACAATAATTACAATAATTTAGGAATGATGTATTCCTAATCCAAATCATCTTAGGAGTCTTTGAGGTGGCTGCGTAAAAGAGAAAAGACACCTGTACTGTAACAGTCCTAGTAGGAGTCTTCCTTCACAAATGTGTTCCCACGTGCATAACCGTATCCAGAATTCATTTCCTCTTCCATGACGAGCAACACACCATGTAGGCACGACGTGGATCATGCCCATATGCGTTTTTCCTCAAGAGGCCACCTGGAACATACTCAAACATAAAGGTAGTTGCAGAATCGCCGGTTAGCTACGGAATGCCTGCATTCTGCAGCTAGTTCCGGTCAAAATGCTTAACAATGGAAACAATCACAAAA